>JAGFNQ010003348.1:0-157113 GCA_024364735.1 Boesenbergia rotunda | reverse complement strand
TCGATGGGAAAGGTATAGGTCTAACGCATGTATCCAGATCTAACCATTCTACCCAAGGTATCCATGCATGGTATATCTAGGAATCAATCCAACCACACATCGGTGGGAAAGGTATAGGTCTAACGCATGTATCCAGATCTAACCATTCAACCCTAGGTATCCATGCAAGGTATATCTAGGAATCAATCCAACCACACATCGATGGGAAAGGTATAGGTCTAACGCATGTATCCAGATCTAACCATTCTACCCAAGGTATCCATGCATGGTATATCTAGGAATCAATCCAACCACACATCGGTGGGAAAGGTATAGGTCTAACGCATGTATCCAGATCTAACCATTCAACCCTAGGTATCCATGCAAGGTATATCTAGGAATTAATCCAACTACAGATACAAAGGGATCTACCACCGTATCTAAGTACATATGAACGCATGGCAAATATCGAGACTGTGTAGAACTAAACAGGAGTCATCTAAACACATATATCTGATCATAATACACAAAGGCAGGCACAGCATATAAACTTACTATTATCTATAACAAGATATGCATACTAGTAAGACAATATCTAAAAAGATAAGTCAGGGGTACCCGCCTCAAAATAGGAGTCCGTATCAAATGAGAACCTCCGTCCAAGCAGTCCAACGCAAATCAGTGTCCTATATCATTACATGTTATTTAGCTACATATAAAATAAATAGCTAATCAGAACCTAGCTCCACGGTAGACCGGATAACACAAAACAATCCCTGACTTAGCCCACCTAAATTTTAACAAGATCAAATAGAATCATCTATACCTAATCCATGCACTGTTTCAAAACAAACTACATTACTATTCTCACATTTGAATCATTCCAATCCCCAAGGGGGTGCCTTATAGCAGTGGACATCCAAGATCACAAATCCCAAATCATGAGAACATAACTCATTCAAGACCAACACACCATGATCCACAAATCTAATCAATAGAGCTGACCAGAAAGAACTCAAACCTAAAGCCAATAAAGCAAAGTATCCCTTGACACAAATTCACTAATCCTTTGATTACTATCAATACCTTGAAACAAAAGAGTCCAGAAGCTCACGACAATGTAGGGAAACCCAAGGAAAACATCCAAAGCTGCATTCCCATTTTTTCAACAACTAATCACACCATAACACAAACCTATCTCCCACAGCAGAACTGGACGCATGGAAACCCAAAACTGAGCCCAAGGAGACTCACGGTAGAAATTTTCCAAGAACAGTATAGCCTATTCCAAAACCGAAACTCTAGCAGCCATACAGGTAATGAATTCATCTCCTTACCTCAAATTCCAGCTCCAATTGCAGAACCTCCCAGCAAGCAGAAGGTGAGGGAATTGAAGCCCAATTCCAATCTCAATTCCGGAATCAGATCTCAGATCCAGAGCTTGACCAGAAACCCAATTGAATCGAGTAGCTTCGGACCTTGCAAGAACACTTCGGACACGCAGATTGGAAGTCAACTTCTCAGCATCCACTTCAGAAATTTGGTGCAGACTCAACGCGTTCAAGGACTTACCTCAACCCTCATGGATGGAGCTCCAACTCCAAGCACCGACCTGACCCACCTCAGCCGAATCCCAAAGTTTGGCTACGTCGTGCCCTGAAACAATTCCAATGGAGGAATCCTTCACGAATCTGGTCGGAGGGGCAATGCTCCATCGCCGATGCAACCTTGTTGTATCTCCTCCCATCTCTAATCGCCTGCCCTAAATCTGAAGGAGTGGCAAGCGGAGATCACGTGGGGAGGAGAGGGAGGGATTGCGCTGGAGAAGGAGATCGCCGGCTCAAGAAGGAGGTGGCTCGACGGCGTTGGCGTGAGCTAGGGTTTGCCAGGGACGAGAAGAAAGGTCGGGCGAGAAGAGAGGTCGGCCGTGGCTTCAGATGCGGCCTAGGTCACGCGACACAGGGGAGGAAAGAAGGGTTATAAGGGATGGCTTTTTACAGAAAAGTCCCTCAATGTTTGACTAATCCTACATTAGTCCTTAACAG
This sequence comes from Boesenbergia rotunda, assembly GCA_024364735.1. Lineage (NCBI taxonomy): Eukaryota > Viridiplantae > Streptophyta > Magnoliopsida > Zingiberales > Zingiberaceae > Boesenbergia > Boesenbergia rotunda. Next base: position 155,089 of record JAGFNQ010003348.1, on the reverse strand, counting down.
TTAATGCATATTCACAACTAAACCCTTAAAACTAAATTTTTCACAACAATTTAATCCTCTTTATAGTTTGGGTCCCAAAATCCATAAATATTCTTCCAAAAAATTTTCTGGCTCGCGCCAAAAATATCGGATTTAACATTCTCCCCCACTAACAAAAATTTGGTCCCCAAATTTCGTTCTTCACCAATGGCAAACACTAACAACTCGTACGCAATACTATATAGGTACAATGGGCAACCTAATACTCTATTCATTCAGCTCAACAACTGAGTGAACCTGCGTACAACGTAGGTCAACAAGTGGGGTATCGAACTCGAATCTTCCATTCAAGCTCTCAAACCCTATCATCTCGACACTAGTGAACACAATAAATCTAGTGGTTTTCCATAACCACTCGTTAATGTCTCACTTCTCTCTAGCTAGTAGGGATAACCTTAGATCGCATGATCTACTCGTAGGCATCCTCTAGACCCCATCCAAATGTATCCGTGACAGGCACAAAAACAAAACACTTCCCAAGGCACTCAATCATAAGATTATTGGCGCCAAGTCTATACTCCGATCCTCAAAATTCACATAACATAGAGATTCGTCAATCTCAATCCACCTCCAATAGCATAACGATCGTACATCCCGATGTACCGTCGAGATTATCCAACCACGAACACACAATCTATGAGTCAAAATCCCTCATATGTAGTAACGAGCGAGTTGACCAACGATCGCCTCGTAACCTAATGCAATCCAATTCCTCCACTCAATGTTCAGAAACATCTGAGTTTCAATCTCCATAACCTAGAGACACGCTATATCTCGAGAGTATCTCAACATAATCACGAATTGATTCTTTATTCCCTGGAAGTCATCCTTGACATCTTCCACCCATAGGTGGTCTAGCCTCGTAAGTGATTTGCCTCAACGCAAATCATAAGTACGAAGGTACCGTCTTAGTTATCCAAACCAAGTACACGTTGTGACCCGTAGGTGTCAAGCAAGTAGCTCCACACTTTTTCATATCAACGTAAGCCACCTATCAAATTATACCTTCTAGGTCATCAACCAGGTACAAATGATTCATGGTCAAAGTTCCCATGGAATAGGATGTATCACTCTTCAAGCAACAATGATAGTTCGTATCTAATACTACCCTTCTACATCCATGTAGGTTATATACCCTAAACGTGCCCTCCAGGTCACCTAACCAGGCACGAATGACCCAAAGGTCTAAAACTCCTTGAATCAGGATAAGTCGATCCTACACTGATCGAGCCAACTACGATAGGCAACCCTAGTTCTCGCTCAGCTAATAATAGCTAGAGCACGTACTATAAATAGTAAGTTCTAGAAAAAACCAAAATCCTTAACCTCTAATGGGTTGTCCACATATTCGACCTTGGCTTTCCGACTCAACAATCGGTGCTACTAGAGAATTAACATTCTCCGCTCCAAAGTCTTATCCGTAATGTATCAACGAATCGCTCCCAAGAGCAATCACGAATAAGATAGATTGACAACGTGTCAATCCAACTAAAACCAGTCATACAAACATCGATCCATCAGGTACGAATATACGATTCCACCAAGCTGGGATAGTCTAACAAATCATAACTCTAATAGTGAATACTACAAGTAGGACAGGACTAGAAAGATATACCTCAAGCCGCCTGGAGATCTCCCGTTGCCGCCAAGTCCCAGAGTACAAACCCGTCGAAAAACGACTCCGAAAATCTAAAATGTACTCGGGTATAACATCAAACCCGAGCTCCGATACCTACCGAATCGGTATCAGATACAACTCCAAAAAAAAACCACAAGTCCCCAAGGTATCAGGCAAACCTGGGCTCTGATACCAAAATAAATTGTCACGCCGCGAGACCCAGGAGCCGCTGGTCCAATATAAAATCGGACAGCACCTCCCCTGTCTGGCGGACAATTTACACATACATACACACACGCAGGTAATAAATTTGGCCTCAGGCCTCAAAATTAAGACATAACATACTCAAAACACAAAGCAAATCATACCTGACTGCGGACCGGTCCGACTTACAACGAAAACAACAAACACATAGTCCATCAGAGGACTCAAAAGTACAATACCAAGACAAATGACACGCAATACAAGTTCCACGACATAAAACCAATACAAACCCAACAATACGATGTAAAAGAACACAACTATGCGGAAGCACCCATCACGGGAGTCGTAGGGACTTGGGACTGGCAACTGGGGCTCTCCTGGAGACCAATCAACCTGGAAACAAAAATATAGGCAACGATGGTGAGTCCAAATAAACTCAGCGGATACCAAAAATAGATATGCACAGCAAGCTATAAATAACAATAAGAATCACGCTGATACAGTCTCGAGTATAGGGATAAAACATAACTGAAGACTAAGGGGGGATACATACCAGAGTCCGTCTATCCTGCAAATAGGTGTAATCAATCCCCTATATAACCTCAAGAATAATACACAATCCAAAAGTGTATGTCACCTGTAAGTGTATATCAAGCATATACAACACTCAAACATAATAAGCACCAACAAAGGTGCAATGCATCCATACACATAGTACAACGATCTATTCTGTACGCACCTCAGCCACCACTAGATCGGCGGTCGAGTGAACAAAAAACAGATAAGCCAACCACTCATGGTTGCCTAGAGAAGCCAGCCTCTTGTGGCGTAACAACATATAAAGCCCAACACTCGTGGCTATGCAAATATGATGCCCAGCACCTGTGGCAATGCAATCATGACGCCTAGCACCTGTGGCGGATGCAATATGTAGCCCAACACCTGTGGCTATGCAAATATGATGCCCAGCACTTGTGGCAATGCAATCATGACGCCTAGCACCTGTGGCGGATGCAATATGCAGCCCAACACCTGTGGCTATGCAAATATGATGCCCAGCACCTGTGGCAATGCAATCATGACGCCTAGGACCTGTGGCGGATGCAATATGTAGCCCAGCACCTGTGGCTATGCAAATATGACGCCTAGCACCTGTGGCGGATGCAATATGTAGCCCAGCACCTGTGGATATGCAAATATGACGCCTAACACCTGTGGCGGATGCAATATGTAGCCCAGCACCTGTGGCTATGCAAGTATGATGCCCAGCACCTGTGGCAATGCAATCATGACGCCTAGCACTCGTGGCGATACAAATATGATGCAGCCATGACTGAAGACGGGCTCAGACCTCAAGGGAGCCGATGGTCTTCATCACGATAATAGTATCGTGCTAATAGCTCAATCAATACAGGAAACCTGGTTGTGCGACGGGCTCAGACCCTAGGGGAGCTGATAATCGCCAGTATGCAATCGTACAGAGCCTACAGCTAAGTATGCAACTTGAGGGTAGTGTATGCCAACAACTCCCTCCTCACTAACCAGGTTGTCAACCACACATCGGTGGGAAGGGTATAGGTCTAACGCATATATCCAGATCTAACCATTCTATCCTAGGTATCCATGCAAGGTATATCTAGGAATCAATCCAACCACACATCGGTGGGAAAGGTATAGGTCTAACGCATGTATCCAGATCTAACCATTCAACCCTAGGTATCCATGCAAGGTATATCTAGGAATCAATCCAACCACACATCGGTGGGAAAGGTATAGGTCTAACGCATGTATCCAGATCTAACCATTCTACCCTAGGTTATCCATGCAAGGTATATCTAGGAATCAATCCAACCACACATCGGTGGGAAAGGTATAGGTCTAACGCATGTATCCAGATCTAACCATTCAACCCTAGGTATCCATGCAAGGTATATCTAGGAATTAATCCAACTACAGATACAAAGGGATCTACCACCGTATCTAAGCACATATGAACGCATGGCAAATATCGAGACTGTATAGAACTAAACAGGAGTCATCTAAACACATATATCTGATCATAATACACAAAGGCAGGCACAACGTATAAACTTACTATTATCTATAACAAGATATGCATACTAGTAAGACAATATCTAAAAAGATAAATTAGGGGTACCCGCCTCAAAATAGGAGTCCGTATCAAATGAGAACCTCCGTCCAAGCAGCCCAACGCAAATCAGTGTCCTGTATCAATACATGTTATTTAGCTACATATAAAATAAATATCTAATCAGAACCTAGCTCCACGGTAGACCGGATAACACAAAACAATCCCTGACTCAGCCCACCTAAATTTTAACAAGATCAAATAGAATCATCTATACCTAATCCATGCACTGTTTCAAAACAAACTACATTACTATTCTCACATTTGAATCAATCCAATCCCCAAGGGGGTGCCTCATAGCAGTGGACATCCAAGATCACAAATCCCAAATCATGAGAACATAACTCATTCAAGACCAACACACCATGATCCACAAATCTAATCAATAGAGCTGACCAGAAAGAACTCAAACCTAAAGCCAATAAAGCAAAGTATCCCTTGACACAAATTCACTAATCCTTTGATTACTATCAATACCTTGAAACAAAAGAGTCCAGAAGCTCACGACAATGTAGGGAAACCCAAGGAAAACATCCAAAGATGCATTCCCATTTTATCAACAACTAATCACACCATAACACAAACCTATCTCCCACAGTAGAACTGGACGCATGGAAACCCAAAACTGAGCCCAAGGAGACTCACGGTAGAAATTTTCCAAGAACAGTATAGCCTATTCCAAAACCGAAACTCTAACAGCCATACAGGTAATGAATTCATCTCCTTACCTCAAATTCCAGCTCCAATTGCAGAACCTCCCAGCAAGCAGAAGGTGAGGGAATTGAAGCCCAATTCCAATCTCAATTCCGGAATCAGATCTCAGATCCAGAGCTTGAACAGAAACCCAATTGAATCGAGCAGCTTCGGACCTTGCAAGAACACTTCGGACACGCAGATTGGAAGTCAACTTCTCAGCATCCACTTCAGAAATTTGGTACAGACTCAACGCATTCAGGGACTTACCTCAACCCTCGTGGATGGAGCTCCAACTCCAAGCACCGACCTGACCCACCTCAGCCGAATCCCAAAGTTTGGCTCCGCCGTGCCCTGAAACAATTCCAATGGAGGAATCCTTCACGAATCTGGTCGGAGGGGCAATGCTCCATCGCCGATGCAACCTTGTTGTATCTCCTCCCATCTCTAATCGCCTGCCCTAAATCTGAAGGAGTGGCAAGCGGAGATCACGTGGGGAGGAGAGGGAGGGATTGCGCTGGAGAAGGAGATCGTCGGCTCAAGAAGGAGGTGGCTCGACGGCGTTGGCGTAAGCTAGGGTTTGCCAGAGACGAGAAGAGAGGTCGGGCGAGAAGAGAGGTCGGTCGTGGCTTCAGATGCGGCCTAGGGCACGCGACGCAGGGGAGGAAAGAAAGGTTATAAGGGATGGCTTTTTACAGAAAAGTCCCTCAATGTTTGACTAATCATACATTAGTCCTTAACAGTTAATGCATATTCACAACTAAACCCTTAAAACTAAATTTTTCAAAACAATTTAATCCTCTTTATAGTTTGGGTCCCGAAATCCATAAATATTCTTCCGAAATTTTCTGACTCGCGCCATAAATATCGGATTTAACATGGACAGACACTAGGCAATGCCAACAAATCCAGTGGATCATGAGGTTGAGCTGAATAAACTACTTGGAATGTATTGAAATTAGTATTTCGATTTATAGCATGATTATGAGCAAATTTCACCGGACACAGCTTCTAATCCCAACTCATCACATGATCACCCACTAAACAATACAATAAATTTCCAAGTGATTGATCCACCATCTTTGTCTGACCATTTGTTTGGGATGATAAGCACTACTAAAATTTAACCGTATATTAACCATCATCCTCAAACTGCACCTAAAATGACTAAGGAAATGAGTGCCCCAATTTGAAAAATGGACATTGGAAGGCCATGAAAAGGGTAGACATCTCGAAAGAATAGTTGAGCCACATTAATAGTATCAGTAGTATTCTTGCAAGGAATAAAGTAAAGCATCTTAGAAAATCTATCAACGACAACAAAGATGGAGTCGCTACCTAGCTGTGTGCGTGTCAAACCTATCAGAAAATCTATACTAATATCAACCCAAGGTTGAGAATGGATCATCAAAGGCATGTATATATAAACATCTGTACATCTATACATATTACTCTACTTCACATCGCAATGTAGGCCAAACTAGGAAGTTTGAACCAAATGCAGTGTTCAGTCCTAACCAACATGGCCTTTTCTGTGCAATTCCTTGATTACCAGCAAGCGGAGACTAAATCTGGAATGCATAATTGATTATCTCTAAATAGAAATTTTTCATGCAGTAAAAATATATTTTCGTCCTATCCCATACATCTTGCAATATCACCGAGAAATAAGGATCAACATCAAGCAAACCACAAAAAGAGTCAAACCCTGAAAACTCAACCCATATAGTAACGGCCGGCGGCGGCAGCGGTCCTCGGCCGTCGATCGTCAACCGTTGTTATCGATCGTTAGTCGCGAATATTGCTTCCGGAAGTTAATAAATTGTAATGATTATTTTGTCTTAAATATAAATATTGGAGGATAATTTTGAAATGATAAGTTTCATAACCCAGAAATCAAGAAAAACCTTACTTTCCTAAGGTTTTCTAATTCCGTGTTGCATGACCTTTTTGCTGACGTGTCAGACATCGATCATTAGTTAGGAATCACTAATTATCTAAACCAAACAAGATTTTCGTTGATAACCTTGAATGGATAACCAAGGTTATCAAGGATAACCCCCAACCCTTAGGGTTGTTCGAAGGAATAATTCTACTGCTTTTTATCAATTAGAGCATGTGGGAATTAAGAATTATCAAAAGGTGTATTGAGATGTATTAAGGTTTTTTTTTATCAAAGATACATCAAATTTAGTGATTATCTTCTTATATCTAAGACATCCTAATTCGCTTTTTCAGAATTTTTAATTTAAAATAATATATTATAAGAATGACTAAAAACTAAAAAGTAAATAAAAATATTAAAAAAATTTATATTTATTTAATGTAAATAAATATATTAGATATTTTAGTTAAAATAAATATGTCTTTCATTATTATTTAAAAATATAAATAGATTTTTTTATATTATATTAATATAAATTAAAATATTAAATAATATATTAATATATAAAAAAAATTATCACAACACATGATTCAATCCCACGTTTGACCTGAAGTCAATTGACTTTAGTCCCAAGCTATGATAGTTGGGCCTGAAGTCAATTGACTTCAGTCCCAAATTGTGAAGTCAATTGACTTCAAGTCCAGCGTGACTTTAGGTCCACGTTGGATCTGAAATTAGATTACTTCTGGTCTCGTAAATTTAAATTTTTTTCATTTTAAAAATATTTTTTATAATATTTAATAATGATTTATTAAATTAATAATTTATAAGATAATTTTTTATATAATTCTATATTTGTGACAAAATCTTTTTATTTTATTGAAATACTCAGTATGATTAAAATATTTTTATATTTGTTTAAACCTAAAATAAGAAGGATTCAGCATAATTTAAAAAAATATTAAATATATTTAATATTTAATATATTTCTGCAAGGAATATATTTAAATAAGAAGGTTCCAACATGCTTACATTTTGCAAAGAACCCAATAAATATATTAAATATTTCAGTTAAAAGAAAATCTCTTCCGACATAATTTCAGAAATATAAAATTATATTTTTTTATATTTGATTAATATAAATTAATATTTATAAAAAATTATAAAGAAAGAAATAAATATATAATATTAATAAATACATACAATTTATAGAGTAAAAATACAATAAATGAATATAATTCAACTATAAATAAAATTTATCAATGTAAAAAATAATTAAAATAGATAATAAATTATATTTATGAGCAAAATTAAAAAGATAAGGATAATTTACTAAAATAAGTTATAATTCTGCATTGTTACTGTATCGTTCTGTGTCAACTGATACGGTATGAGAATATAATTGGTATTCATTAAGACTAAGTTTAGATACCATAAATACCATTTCTTAGCTCAACTCTAACTAGTGATATCGAGTATTGAGAAATCCAAATATCATAGATTCATCAGTGGTTTTCCACCGAAACTCACTGATGGACCTACAAAAGTCCTATTGCAACAAATTTTGAAAATATGAGTTGATGGTCTGCAAGAAACCCAATTTTGCTATGCATTGTGTATTTAGGTAGTATCCAGATTGAACCTTCTTATTTCAAGTTTAAACAAATATAAGTATGTTTTGATCATACCTGAGTATTTCAATAAAATCAGAGAATTTTATCACAACTTGTAGAATTATATAAAAGATTACCTTATAAATAATTAATTTAATAAATCATGATTATATATTATAAAAAATATTTTAAAAATGAAAAAAAAATTGAGTCTACGTTGGGCCTGAAGTCATCTGATTTCTAGTCCACGTTGGGCCTGAAATCTTTTGATTTTAGGCCCACGCTAGGACCGAAATCAAAGATTTCAGACCCTTATAGAGTGGACCTGAAATCAAAGCCTGAACCACTTTTTACCATACAACAGCTTGAACCAGACGTGAGGATAAGGATCCCAGTACCCCTCCAAGCCTGAAAATATGAGTTGATTACCATAATAGCAACAAATTCTGTTGAAATTCCAAATGGCGCAGCATGATTTCAGGATCTATATTACCACTTTTTACCGAAAACAACTAATGGCCCTACAAAAGTCCTGTTGTAATAAATTCTGAAAATATGAGTTGATGGTCTACAAAGAACCCAATTTTGCTATGAATTGTGCATTTAGGCAGTATCTAGATGGAACCTTCTTGTTTCAAGTTTAAATAAATATAAGCATGTTTTGATCATACCTAAGTATTTCAATAAAATAAGAGGATTTTGTCACTAACTTGTAGAATTATATAAAAGATTACTCTATAAATAATTAATTTATTAAATCATGATTAAATATTATAAAAATATTTTTAAAATTGAAAAAAAAAATTGAGTCCACGTTAGTCCTGAAGTCATTTTATTTTAGGCCCAATGTGGGTCTGAAATCGTGTGCTGTGATAGATTTTTTTATATACTAATATATTTATTAATATATTATTTAATATATTAATTTATATTAATCAAATATAAAGAAACATTTTTTTATATTTCTCAAATCAGGCTGGAAGAGATGTTCTTTTAACTGAAATATTTAATATATTTATTTATATTAAATAAATATAAATTCTTTTTAGTTTTTTTATTTACCTTACGCTTTTGTAGCCGACTCTCACAATATATTATTTTAAATTGAGAAGTCTGAAAAAGTGGTTCAGATGTCTCGAAATTCTAACTGAGAAAGAGATTTAAGTGGGGGCAGTCGACTGGTAGCGGCCAAAACAGAAGTGAGCTATATTTAAAGGACTTCGTTTTGGTTGAGACTCTTGACGAATTTGGCTTTGGTTAAAGGTCAAATAGTAATCTAAGAGCTCAGAGGTGAAGTTTAGTTTGTGGCGAGGTTTCTCCACTAACAAGGAGCTACACGAGCTAGCCGGAGGGCATTCGAGGAGTGATCCACCGAAGGATCAAGGGATCGTTCACCTTACGGACAGCTGTGGAGTAGGAGCGTCGCCTCCGAACCACGTAAAAGGTTTGGTGTTAGCATTATTTATTTGTGTTATTATTATTTTCGCTTGCACACTCTAACATCGTAGGTAGAAATCGAAGAAATTGCTATTCACCCCCTCTCTAGTTTGACGATCACGATCTAACAGTAGCCATTAAATCTAGGTCGTTGCGATGATTAAGGTTTTAATGACCACGTCTTGTAGGTCATGATTATCCACAGATCCGAAGAAGGGGGGACGATTACTTGAGGTCGAGTGCTCTTTGGGCTCCGCTGCCCCGAGGTGGTCTCGGGGCCTTTTGGCCCGGGGGGTCCCGGGTGCTCGCCTTCCCGAGGTGATCTCGAGCGTGTATCCTCCTGGAGCAATCCCAGACGTAGGTCTACCCGAGGTAGTCTCCGGGATCCACCTTCCCAAGGGGGCCTCGGGAGCCAAGGAAAGAGAATCGTCCAGACTCGGTAGATCCTGCTACATTGATTCTTCAGTCCACGTGTCGTCAACGGGGTGTTCAATCCCATCACGCTCTTTGGTAAAAAAAAAAATCTCCGTATATCTTTTGATAATTTTTAATTTTCACATACGTCGTTTGATAAAAAGCCGAATAAGGATTCTAGTGAATTTTTGTGTCGGGGATCAGATTGTGAGTGCAAGGGGAGATGAAGCAAATCCACTAGAAGTTTTATGCTCTTTTCTTGTCTTTCGCAGCTATTTGTTTTCTTCTTTCATTTGTACGGCTCACCACTTCAATTACTTCGAGACGCGACTATAGTTTATTTGTGCTCTTCTCGCGCAGTCCGCCGCCGCGTTCGGCCTCCGCCCAACGTTGTCTCCTACAACACCCTACAAGGCTGCTACGAGCCCGAGGGATTCTCCAGCGCGCAGCTCCTGTTCGACAAAATGCTCCAGAAGGAGATCTGCCCCACTGTGGTCAATCGGGCTTTCCGCCAAAAACGGCGACTTGATACAAAAGTGGATCCGTCACCTTTAAGGCCCCTTGGTCTCTGTCTCAGAGGGGTAAATCACGGTAAATACTGGGCAGGTGAGGAAAAAAAAAAAGGGCGACTTGAGAACGAGTGCGAGGTTGAAAGAGGAGATGGTCCGGAGAGGAGTTCAGCCCAACGCCATCACCTCCGCGTTAGCTGCTCTGATGGAAGAAGATTTTAATGAAGAGAAGTCAACTGAAGGGCTTGTAGCTGCTGACGTATTAGCAGACATTCGCGGTTTGGTATCTCCTGAGTCTGTCAGCTCATATGGTACCAGTTCTATTAATCCTTCTAAGAATAAGAGTATGAAGGATGAGGAGAGCTTGGACGAGGAGGATACCTGTTCAGATGAAGGATGTGGAGAATTGGACTCGGCTGATTGGATAAATGAGGAAAAACCGTTGTTTATCCAAGCTTGGAGCATGTACAACAAGGATTTTACAAGCTAGCATTTCAAGTTTCATGAAGACGAGATCACGGGGACAGGGGACAGTGCAAGATCTTCTTCAGTAAGACTCGAAAGTGCCTTTCTTTTGATACAATTCATCAAGGTTGTGCCAATGGGATTACACCAGTAAACCTAACAAATGGAGGAAGAAGTGATAGAGACGATGCTTGCATTGCTGAGATGAACTCTGCAAAGTGTAGCACTCAATCCTGTTTCAAAATTGAGGAGGATGTCTCAGCCTTTAGTTGGAACCAGTTATGAAAGGATTGACCATTCTCCAAGCGTAAATTTCCAGGTCAAAACTGAAAAATCAAATCAGCATGCTTACAATGTATCAGTTAGACCTAGTCTGATGGATTTTAAGGATGAAGTAGACAGGCAGGTGTCTACAGTTCATGATGTCAAGCAGGCAGGCAACGGGACGACCTTCAATCTGATGTACCTAGAGGAAAACATTACTTCACTAGCAAAGCTGCGAAGGTACATGAGGCTTCAGATTCTGCCAATAGAGGAACAAAATCGGAATTTTGTCAAAGAGCGTATATAATTTTTCGAATTAATCAAAAGGCGTACGTTATTTTGATATTTACCAAAAGGTATATTTTTTCAGTATTCTTTTCATTTTACTCTTTTGTCAAATCTAACTGCATGCAATCACTTTTTTCCTTTTCTTTCTCTTTTATGCACGCAACCTATATTTTCTTTCTCCTCCTCTCTTCTCATTTTTCTCTTTTTTTTTCATACATTTCTTTCTTTTTCCTCTTCTCTTTCTTCTCTCTTTTAAATGAATGCATGCATAACATGTAAAAAATATCACATCCACATTAGATTTGATATTTTTCATATCAGGGCCGCATTGGGCCTGATATTTTTCATATCAGGCCCAACGTGGACCTGATATGAAAGTTGTTCATGGACCAGTTGAGCTATGAGAGATCTCCGACCAGTTTCGTCCAGTGGCAGATCAATCCACCGATGCTATGTTTGCATTGTTCTTAAATGTATCTACTTTTTTAATTTTGGCTCGATTTTTTTTTAAAATAAATTTTAAAAATTAAAAAGAAAATAAAATAAAATAAAATTTTACTATCAAATGGTTAAAATAAGTTGAAACCTGTATGCTTTTTAGATTATATTTGAATATTAATATTTAAATTAATTAAAATATTTTTTATTAAATTAAAACTAAAATATCATATCAGGTCCAATATTAAAAATTTTTCTCGATTGTTTATTATTACATTTTAACAATTTGGAAAACTCCAAATAAACAATAGATAGTATATTTTAACTCCTTATGACCTCAGAAATCCACAAAAACTCAAATTTGTGAAATCAGAGCTCTCTAGGTCAATCATTGGGTTTCGGTCAAAACCTATTGATTTAACCTAGAGAGCTCCGATTGCAAAAATTTAAATTTCTGTGAATTTATGAGGTTGCAAGGAGTTCAAATATGCTATTCATTGTTTATTTGAACTTTTCCAGAGCGTTAAAATTTAATAACAAAAAATCAAGAAAAAAATTAAATATTAGGCGTATTGGGCCTGATATGAATTAAATCAAGCCCACGTTGGGCCTGATATAAGATCATATCAGGCCCGACGTGGGCCTGATATGGTTTCATATCAGGCCTAACGATCCCATTTTATAATTTTTTCTCGATTCTCCGTTACTACATTTTAATACATTAAAGAGGTCAAAATAAACAATAAATAACATATTTGAGCTCCTTATAACCTCAGAAATCCACGGAAATTGAAATTTTTACAATCGGAGCTCGCTTGGTCAAATCATTGATTTTTGGTCAAAACCCACTGATTTGACCTAGAGAGCTCCGATTGCAAAAATATCAGTTCCCGTTTTATTTGGGCTTCTCCGAGGTGTTAAAATGTAATAACGAAGAATCGAGAAAAAAGTCTAATATTGGGTCCATTGGGCCTAATATGAATTATATCAGCTCCACGGTGGGCCTGATATAAAATCATATCAAGCCCAACATGGGCTTGATATAGAATCCATATCAGGCACAATTAACCCAATGTGTGATTGTTTCTCGATTCTCCGTTATTACATTTTAACACCATGGAGAGGTTGAAATAAATAATAAATAACATATTTCAGCTCCTTATAACCTCATAAATTCACGAAAAATGAAATTTTTTACTATCGGAGCTCTCTAGGTCAAATCAGTGGGTTTTGGTCAAAATCCACTGATTTGACGTAGAGAGCTACGATTTTAAAAATTTTAATTCCCGTGGATTTCTGAGGTTACAAAAAGTTCAAATATGTTATCCATTGTTTATTTGGACTTTTCCAAAGTGTTAAAATATAATAATGAAGAATCGAGAAAAACGTATAATATTGGGCCCATTGGGCCTAATATGAATTATATCAGGCCCATGTTGGGCTGGATATAAAATCATATCAGGGCCAACGTGGACTTGATATGGAATCCATATCATGCCCAACAACTCTAATGTGTGATTTTTTTCTCGATTCTTCGTTATTACATTTTAACACCTTACAGAGGTCGAAATAAACAAAAAATAACATATTTGAGTTCCTTCTAACCTCATAAATCCACGGAAACTGAAATTTTTACAATTGGAGCTCTCTAGGTCAAATCACTTGTGGTCAAAATCTAGTGATTTGATTTAAAGAGCTCCGTTTTCAAAATTTTCAGTTCCCGTGGATTTCTAAGGTAAGAAGTTCAAATATGTTATCCATTGTTTACTTGAACTTCTCCGAGTTGTAAAAATATAATAATGAAAAATCGAGAAAAAAGTTAAATATTGAGCTCATTGGGCTCGATATGAATTATATCAGGGCCAACGACTCTAATGTGTGATTTTTTCTCGATTCGCCATTATTACATTTTAACACCTCGGAGAAGTCTAAAAACAATGGATAGTATATTTGAACTTCTTTTATCCTCATAAATCCAACGGAACTGAAATTTTTACAATCGGAGCTATCTAGGTCAAATCAGTGGGGTTTGACCAAATTATTGACTTGACCTAAAAAGCTCCGATTGTAAAAATTTCAGTTTCCGTGGATTTCTAAGGTTATAAGGAGCTCAAATATATTATTTATTGTTTATTTCGATCTCTCCAAGGTGTTAAAATGTAATAATCGATAATCGAGAAAAAATCACACATTAGGGTCGTTATGCTTAATATGGATTCCGTATCAGGCCCAACGTGGGTCAGATATGGAATCCATATCAGGCCCACGTTAGGCCTGATGTGATTTTATATTAGGCCCAACGTGGGCCTAATATAATTCCTATCAGACCCAATGGACCCAATATTAGATTTTTTTTCTTGATTTTTCGTTATTACATTTTTAACACCATGGACAAGTCAAAATAAACAATAGATAGCATATTTGAACTCCTTTTAACCTCAGAAATTCACAGGAACTGAAATTTTTACAATCGGAGCTCTCTAGGTTAAATCAGTGAGTTTTGACCAAAAATAAATGATTTGACCCGGAGAGCTCCAATTGTTAAAATTTTAGTTTCCGTGGATTTCTGAGGATATAAAGAGCTCAAATATGATGTTTATTGTTTATTTCGACCTCTCCAAGGTGTTAATATGTAATAAAATAAAATCGAGAAAAAAACACACATTGCGATCGTTGGGCCTGCTATGGAATTCCATATCAGGCCCACATTGGGTTGATATGGAAGCATATCAGGGTCACATTAGGGTTGATATGGAAGCATATCAGGCCCAATGTTGGCCTGATATGATTTTATATCAGGCCCAACGTAGGCCTGATATAATTCATCTCATGCCCAATAGACCCAATATTAGATTTTTTTTCTCTATTCTTCGTTATTACATTTTAACGCCTCGAAAAAGTCTAAATAAACAATAGATAGCATATTTGAACTCCTTTTAACCTCAGAAATCTACGGGAACTAAAATTTTTACAATCGGAGCTCTCTAGGTTAAATTAGTGGGTTTTGACCAAAAATAACTGATTTGGCCTAAAAAGCTTCGATTGTAAAAATTTTAGTTTCCGTGAATTTTTCTGAGGTTATAAGGAGCTCAAATATGTTATTTATTATTTATTTCAATCTCTCCAATGTGTTCAAATGTAATAACGGAAAATGGAGAAAAAAATCACACATTGGGATCGTTGGGTCTGATATGAAATCATATCAGGCCCCCGTTGGGCCTGATATGGAACCATATTAGGCCGAACGTGGGCCTGATATGATTTTTATCAGGCCCAACGTGGGTCTGATATTATTCATATATATCAGGCCCAATGACCCCAATATTAGACTTTATTCTCGATTCTTCGTTATTATATTTTAACACCTCAGAGAAGTCCAAATAAACAATAGATGACATATTTGAACTCCTTGTAATCTCAAAATCCACGGAAACTGAAATTTTTGAAATCGGAGCTCTCTAGGACAAATAAGTAGCTTTTGATCAAAACCCACTGATTTAACCTAGAGAGCTCGGATGGTAAAAATGTCAATTTCTGTGGTTATAAGGAGCTTAAGTATGTTATTTATTATTTATTTCGACCTCTCTAAGATGTTAAAATGTAATAACGGAGAATCGAGAAAAAAAAATCATACATTGGGATCGTTGGACCTGATATGGATTCCATATCGTTGGGCCTGATATAAAATCATATCAGGCCCAACGTTGACCCAATATTTATTTTTTTTCTTGATTTTTTATTATTAAATTTTAATATCTCGGAGAAGTTCAAATAAATAATGGATATCATATTTGAACTCTTTGTAATCTTAAAAATTTATGAGAATTGAAAATTTTCTAATCAAAACTCTCTAAATTAAATCAGTAATTTTGATAAAATCCATTTATTGATTGAGAGAGTAATGATTTCACAAGATTTCAAATACGGAGTTCAAATTTGAGAATAGTCACGCTGATTTTGACCATCATCTCGCTAAGATTATTGCGGTTCTCTTAATCACGTGGCGCCCCACCCCCAATCAATCTCGGTGGCATATAAAATAAGGAGGGTCGTTCGATATTAATCGCACGGTTGAGGCTCCATTATATTGATCTCCTTCACTCTAGTTTTCTACCCGTATGGATTGGATCGGATGATAAAACACCTGACCCATGTAATTGAGATCACATATTTAAAGGTCGTCAATTGTATATAGAAATAAAATTTTAATTTATTGATATTAATTCTCTCGACCCTAGATATTTTATCATATTAATGATAATCATGATTTATTTTTTTTTATTAATTTTGAGACGAAATAACACTGAAGAAGAACGTTTCACCTTGTTTTTATCCTTCACTCTAGTCCCCTCTAGAAAGCTCCGGTGATGCCACCTTTTACCTCCCACTTAAATCAGAATCCAGCTCTGTTCTTCACTCTAGAAAGCTCTGGTCTTCGCCGCCTTCTATTTATTGCCTGCTTCCTCAAGAAAGTAAATCAGAATCAAGCCATCTGCCAAGCCCGATGGTCGCCTCCACCATGCTCGTCGCCAGGAAAGCAGCAGCCATCAACAAGATCCGTCCCTATGCGGTCGCTGCTCTTTCTCGCTCCTTCACTGCCTCGACCTCCATCGCGCCGAATCCAGAAAGCGTGGAGAGCAGCGTCGCCGTCCCCCGCCGCCGCGATGCGGCCCCGGTTCCCCGTCGTCATCGGAGTGGGGACCTCTTCCCCGCCTTCGGAGGTCTTCTGCTCAAATTAAAATTAATGGATAGATAGCTCGTGATTCTTCGACGCAAATTTTTTGCTATAAGAAGATGTTTTGCTGTCGCAGATGCGTTGGATCCTTTCAGCCCGCGGCGGAGCCTAATGGACGTGTTCAATCTGGTGGACCAGATGTTGGATTTCCCGTTCGGGGCTGGGAGGGGAACCGCCGTCGGAGCGGGGCGTGGGTGGGACGCCAGGGAGGACGACAAGGCGCTGTATCTGAAGGTGGAAATGCCGGGTCTGGGAAAGGACGACGTGCAGTTGATGGTGGAGAATAACACTTTGGTGATTAAGGGAGAGGCACCGGAGGAGGGAGAGGAAGGCGGCGAAGTGGAACAGGGGGGAGACGGAGGAGGTGAAAAGGGGCGGCGTAGGTATAGCAGCCGCATCGAGCTGCCGGAAAACGAGTACGAATTAGAGGGAGTCAAGGCGGAGATGAGGAACGGACTGTTGCGAGTGGTGGTGCCGAAGGTTAAGCCGGACGAGCGCAAGGACGTCCGCCAGGTCCCCGTCGAGTGAGTGGCGGCGGCGACGCCACATAGTGGATGTAATTATTCGTGTCTTAAGTATGTGCTGTCGTCGTGTCGCAAGTGTTCGTCTGATAAGAGTAATAAAATAAATCAGAAGTAGCTGCTTTTGGGAATATAATAAGTTGCTTCGTTTCGAAAAACGATCTAGCCCAATCTAATCGAACAAAAATTACAAAGCAAAACTTAAACAAAGCAATCGAGTTATCTGAAACTCCCATACCATACAGCTTTAAGCCTTTAACCATGATCACGTAACTTGGTGAATGAAATGTTTAGGCTGCGATTGAAGGCTTGGAGGCAGCAGAAAGCTTGGATCTCCTCTTGGCCAAACTCTCACTTCTCCGCTCGCGCTGCTCCTTGAGTCTGGAGGCGAGAAGCTTTTGGTACTCAGCAGCTTCAGACTTGGCCTTGGCGATTCTCTTTTTCTTCTCAGAAATCCTGCCTCGCTTTCTTTGCAGCGTCAACGGAGTGACGAGCCTCTGAATCTTTGGCGCCTTGCTGCGTTTCTTGCCTACAAAATCATGGGCCAGGAGAGTGGGAAAAAAAATGTAACAGAAAATAGACCACAAGGTCCATTATTTCTTGAAGCAACATTTTATCCTCCACTCTTAAACATAATGTCGTTGCTAAATTGCTGGAGAAATAATAACAGATGCTCAAACAGATCATAGCATAATAAATATCACTAATTCTGCAAAACACAATCGTACTGGCTAAAAATGACTTACCAGATTTAGTTGTAAAGGTCCTGCGGTAAGTGTTGACATACTTGCGAACATCGTCCTCCTTGGAGAGGTTGAAAAGCTTCCGGATTTTGGAGGCCCTCTTCGGTCCTCTCATTCTAGGCTTCTCAATATCAGTCAGTCCAGGAAGATCATTCTCACCTTTTTTAACAATGACCAAGTTTAAAACTGAAAGGTCAGGGCTGACAATGCATCCCCGAACAGACTTCCTCCTGCGCTCTCCATTTCGCCTACCATAACCCCGAAAGCAAGGTGTTCCTGCACAAGAAAAGCCACATCTCGTACGTATATTAGGAATTAGTAAAAAGAATAGTAAACGTATTCATAGCATATTGACTTGTAATAAAGTAATATGTGTACAGAAATCTAACCACAATCTCCCATACTAATTGAAGGATAACAAGAACTACAAAATTGATTAGCAGAACTATGTGATATAAATTTACAACTAAGCATGCAAAGATAACTAACGACATAAAGACAGAAAAAAGAGATGCCCTTTACCTCTGTGCAAAAGCAAACGAACACGACCTGTAGTAAGGACTCCCTGCTTCATGGGAAAACCTTGTTTGTCGCATCCTCCCATGATTTTAAAAACATAGCCCTTGAACTCCTATTGGGTATGCATATGCAAATTGGGGATTCAGTATTGTACATCAAATACTATAAGAATCTTATTGGATATTGTTATTGCAATATAGTAGTGTCACACCTCGCCAAGAGCATCTCCACTGACTTCCTGAGATATTCTCTTGTCATAAAAAGCACGTCTGTGAACAATCAAGAAGTTATTAACTCATCGTTAGATAAACTTTTAAAGGATCAAAATATTCATCCTTGGTCAGAAATTACATACAACGTGAAATACATATTTAGCAGCATGTAGTTTAGGATAAGTTTACAAACTTTGTCACACTTAATCTGCATACATCCCTTGCAGCTTATATGACTGATTAAGTTTAGAACAGGAAATATGCACAATATCTGTTGGGTGAGGATTTCTTTCTTGTTTTTCCTCTTCTTTGTTAAACCTTTTTTTTTATGCTTTATGAATCCTACAACATACAACTTATATGTTCGAAATTAACTGCATATGATGAAATTATTTCAAGCATTGGCAGAACCAATAAGATAAAGGGGAGTATAGAGAACAATCAAACAATCCATCAACAACCAGGTATCCAGGAAACAAAACAACCAAACAAATCATGTAACTGAATCCCCTTCCTTTATTTTGAGGGAGTAGCTGTTACTTCAACATACAAACGCAACAAAAAAAGACATAACCAAATTTTCAGTTGTCAATATTAAAGTATTAGAAAAAAAATATTTTTGACCTAGAGACAATATCAACCTCCATTTTAAAAAAATGATATTTAAAAAAAGAATAATGATTGGGAGAGTGAGAATGAAAGAGTAAAAATCATAATGAATGACGTGACACCTTGTATGCACGATCTCCGACGGGTTCACCATGCCCCAGGGTATAGTTTGATTCGCCGCCGATGATGTCCAAGCGATAATCGGACGTGTACATGTAAAGTGTCACGTCATGTCACGTTATTCACTGTGGTTTTCACTCTTCCATTTTCACTCTCCCTGTTATTGCTCTTACAAAAAACTAGCATTTTGGAAACAAAAGTTCGAGGGATTTATCAAGAACTCACAGCTTCTGGTCGTCATCTATCTCGAGCTTCTTCTGGCACCCAGTTGTGGGATTCGCGATGTTGAACTGCAGCAATTACAATCAAACAGTATAAAAAGTATATTAGAGACCGCAAGCATATGAAGCATGTTCAAAAGACGGTCATTTTAACGATATTCAACCACAAACAAAGTTAAAACAGCAAAAGTATAATGAAAAGGAAAGAACGAGCAATTGAAATTATCAGAAGGGTCACGTATAGCACCTTCATCTTGAATCTAAGAATCCGAAGAGCTCGCTCGCCGCCGCTAGGGTTATCCTCCAAAGCTTTGTGAATGTTCGTCAGATAAGTATTAAATAAAAGATACGGTAGCATAGTGGCCCGGTAACGGTCTAGACCGGTTGCCCTGAACCGGACTGGGTTTTTTTTCCTGCTGAAACTAGACGCCTAGATTTGCACTGTTTAATCAAAGAAAGTAAAATAATCAATTCTAAACATGTAATCTTTCTTTAATAAAAACATTTATTAATAATGAACCCACTCTAAAACTTAAGGATAAAATTTTATTGACATAATTGAAAATTTTAAAAAATAAATTAATTAATTAAAAAAAATATTGGCACGGACTTCGTCCGCAACATAATATACAGATTACGAAGGATAACTTTAGTGAATGATAGCTTTAGTAGAGTAATATTTCGAAAATTAAGAATTAATGAACGTTTTGTATATGGAACTCTCTTTTATGTATTATGGGATTATAAAAAGTGATGTGGCAGATACATAGGAGCACACGTAGGGGCGGATTTACATAGGGACCCGGGAGGGCCACGGTCCCTCTCCCCTCCCCTCCCTCCAATTTTTAATAATATTATTTTTATATAAAAATTTTTATTTTTTTTAGTATAGTAATTTTTATTTTCTTAGTATATATATAATTTGTCTCCTTTATAAGTCTATATTTGTAGTGGGTTTAATGAAATGTCTAATTTTTGTTTTAGCATACATCTAGGGTTCAAATCCCTTGAATGATTAAATTTTTTAAAAAATATTTTTTTATTTTTAAATTTTAACTCAATATACATTATCTTTGAAAGATTAGAGAAGATATTATTATAATAATTATTTTT
Organism: Boesenbergia rotunda; assembly: GCA_024364735.1. Taxonomy (NCBI): domain Eukaryota; kingdom Viridiplantae; phylum Streptophyta; class Magnoliopsida; order Zingiberales; family Zingiberaceae; genus Boesenbergia; species Boesenbergia rotunda. The sequence goes on along the minus strand of JAGFNQ010003348.1, from coordinate 134,280 downwards.
TTAATTATTATTATAATTATTATTTACGTTGGCCCCCTCGAACTTATAATCATAGATCCGCCACTGAGCACACGATAATCTAAGGTCTAGCTAGCTAGCAGTCAAAAGTCAAGCGGAATGGTAAGTCAAAGGGAGTGGAAAGTCAGCCTTGTCAAAAGGAACTCAACCTAGCTTGACCCCTCCAATTTAGATAACTGACTCCTTTAGGTCGGTCATTCGGCTCCTCCAACGCAGTTCACTAGACTCCTTATACTTAGTCATCTGACTCCTCCGACTCGATTTACTAGACTTTAACAGCTTGGTCATAAGACTCCTTCGACTTGGTTAGCATACTCCTTTAGCTCAGTCACCATCCTCGATTGAGACTTACATGCTATATGGCTCGCTAAACCGGTTTTCCCGAGGACATGGGCAATGTAACCTTGTCTCCCGGAAGACGTGGGCAATGTAAGTGTTCATCTTGGAATGCATAGGTAAAGTAAGGGCCTAGTTACAGCTTTTTAAAAGGTAGCTTGCTCCTGCAGGCACAGGTACACACACATAAACATTTAAATCCTTCTCCTCTATAAGTTTTTTCCTTCTTTAACTACCTGTGCTAACTTGAGCGACAGAGTAATCATGCCGAATCCAACCTCGACACTCATTTTAACCTCTTGCTACGTGTTTGTAGAAAGCTTGTGAGTTCTCCTTGCTACTTGGTCGTCTATAACCTTCTACACAACCATTGCTCTCCGTTGACTCATCAAATCGCGATCGCAGACAAGAACAAATTGCCACCATTTGTGAGAATTCGCCTAAACTGGGACGTTGAGATGGTGAAATCTAGGAGAACTATTGAGGATTCCAATAGGCAGGCGACATGGCTTAGGGTGAGACTATCACCATGGCCCTAGAAGATTTCCAAATGTTAATTGATCAGGCAATGTAGCGGGTTTTGCAAAGACTCCCTCTAGCGAATCTGGCTCCTAAAGAAGTACTTGTTGCCTTGACCGAAGTACTGCTTATCCCCGATTGAGTGTCGATCGGTATAATAGGCCCTCCCCCTGCCGCCTTCGCCAAGCAATGGTGCAAGATCATGATCCAACCTAAAGAACACTTAGATAGATAAATGGCGGGAGAGATGCCCCGTCAGAACCGGAATAAATGCAAAGAGTCCTCGTCTGCGGTGGAGAAGAATTTCCAATGCACGCCTGATCCCGACCTAGCCTAGGTGTAGCATGGTCGGACCACGTGGCACTGCAGGGAGACAGATCATTGACGAAAAGGCCTCGACAACCCAGCGTGGCACTACAGGTCACTGGGGTCGGGGATGCCTGAGTGGGAGACCAGCCTAATACGATCTGAAGTTGCCCCAGCGAGAGATATCGAGGGTCGGGCTTAAGGTCGCCAAGTCACACGCATCCAGTAGCCATTCGGCTCCCCTCGAGGTCTTCTAGTCATATGTCATAAGGATGAATCGTGTTGGCCAAGTTTGAGTGCCGAGTGCCCCCAAAAACTCGGATTGCACAAACTCGGATTGTCCCTTGCTTAGCCCAAGTGGCATTAACTGCTTTGTGAGATCTCAGTTGGGTCAGTCGATCGACGACCCAGCTCGGGAATTATCGTTTTCCTAGGGAACACCCATTCCCTAACACTATACTGGCAAAAGTGGTACGAGAATCGGCGCAAGACAGCTCAGGTCTGACACCATTCGTGTTCGAATCGTAAATATCCCGCTGACACAGTACTTTCCTGACATACCCTAGCACTCCATACCACAACGACCCCTGCCCGCGTCAGACTAGGCAGCGTCGGTCGGTGCCGGTCGGCGAGCTAATAGTACCCCTGATCCTGCCCCCACATGAAACAAAAAGGTGGCAGACGCGGGGCAGAAGTTGTCGGCTCCCTCGTATATATAAGGTTCTTCGCACTTCACACGCAGGTACGCGCAAGATAGTTTTTGCTACAGTTCTTCTTCTGCTTTCATTTCTTCCACCAGAGACTGACTTGATCGTTGGAGGGCCTTGCCGGGGACTTCTCCCAGTAGGTTGCTGACAGTCATCTTGCTTGCAGTTTGAAGCCAGCATCAGCGATGCTCAGGTCCACCTCACCCTTGGGAGTCCACCTCGCTCTGCGACAGGATCAACGCCTTTCTCGAACCATGTCTTGGATGATGAACTACTCTGTAACTTCTGAGTGCCTCAGCTGAAAGAATATGTCGAGTCAGTCGATCCTAAGAACCACTCGAAATAGTCTTGACTTCTCAAAAAATGGGAAACTCAGTTCAATACAAGAAGGTCTTCTCTCATCTTTTGCTCGGATGCCTTGGCCCCGAAGATGCCAAGTATGTCATGCGTGAAACCCACTAAGACATTTGCAGCAATGATGCAGGCAATCAGACTCTTGCCAAGAAGGTCTTGCTGGCAGACTACTTATGGTTGATTCTACAGGGGACAAAACTCATCTCGTTCACACATGTGTCAACTGCCAAAAACATCAAAATCTCTCTTGATCTCCTATTGGGTTATTGAAGGCATTTACCACTTCCTGCCCCTTTTACTAGTAAAGAATAGATATCATTAGCTCCTTTTTCGATTGGATTCAACCAGAAGAATTTTCACTTGGTAGTGGTCGACTATTTTCTTCAAGTTGGTGGAGATGGAGTTGTTAGCTTGGATAAAGGAAGAGGCAATGATCAAGTTTTTATGGAGGAACATTATCTTGGTATGACATCCCTTGCAAATTAGCCTATCATAATGGTCGATAGTTTTAGGGGTGCAAGCTTAAGGAGTGGTACGAAGGCTTTAATATTCAGTAGGCCTCACCTTAGTCGTATACCCGCAGAACAACGATTAGGCAAAGGTTATCATTCGAGAGATCATCCAAAGCCTCAAGATCAAGCTCGATCATGTTGGCAACAACTGGGTGGAAGAGCTACTGAACATCCTATTGGCTTACATAACTATTCCTTGGGAGTGCACGAGAATGACCCCTTTTCACTTAGCCTACAGAGGAGAGGCACTTGTTCCTATCAAAGTCAGTGTGGAATCAACCCGAGTATAAACCTACGACTCTAATAATCCTGACAAATGATTGATCAAGATCAACATGATCACTAAAACTTGCGAAAAGATAGCAGTTTGACTCACAACTTACCCACAACAGATATGCCAGACTTACAACAAGAGAGTCATTCCCCACACCTTTCAAATCGATGACTTTGCTGTTAGTAAGAGTCATAGAGTCAATTATATGATGATTGACTAGAGACTTTTGTATCATATTCTATTATTAATAAAGGCAAGTTTATTTATTATACTTATTTTATATTTATGTCAAATAACTAAGTATAATAATGTCCTTGGGTAGTCGGTTCTTATCTACATCATATTGATGAGTTGAATCGATAGTGAGATGATGTAGAGAATACTATACTAAATCATTCCTAGTCAAGCATTAATATTCAGGGACAATATTAATGTATGAAGACTAGCATGTAGTGTTGGGACCGGTGCGTACGGCTAAAGGGGGTGAATAGAAGGTCACCCACGTTTCTTCACTGTTCTTCCTGTTGGGGCAATCGACCTAAGTATGATCGAGAGGATCATGGTTTTGATATGTGTGTGCCAATATGGTTAAGTTAGGATGTTATGTTGTTTTGATATGTATGATTAAGTCGTGCAGGACTTGGTAAGTCACACATGGAGTACGCATCCGAGGGACAAGAGCCGAGGGAAGAGGATGTTGGGTTCTCCCGGCACCAAAACATAAAAACGTAGCGGAAACAAGAACCCTCGAGCGATCCATGCGAAAGAAAACTCGTACAATGTTCATCTATCTAATAGATCTATCTAATGTATATACCTTTGGAGCGTGCCCTTTGCTTATCCCGCTCGTCCAAGATGCGCCGGATCTCTCGCACATTCAAGTGTTTGCGCCTCTATTCGTATCCACACTGACACAATCTCTCAACTTCAGGAGAACTACCTTAGTTGTGCTAGCAACTTGAGGTAGCTCGCAGAACACCAAGAACCCTACAATAGGGTTTCGGCCAAAAGAGGAGGATGAGGGAGGGAAGAAGAAAAGGGAAGAAGAAGTCATCCAAAGTCACAAGACCCTCTTTTATACTCATCCAATGAATATCAAGAGGTTTGTGTCTCTTTGGCTTCCTTCATTAATACCAATAAAGAGCACATCTTTTCATGTGACTCTTTATCTTTTCCCATGCAAGAAAAGAATCTTTCTTTTCCCTTCATTAAACACTTTAATGAATTTCCCTTATAATCCCGACCGGGCCTCTCGGGCTTCCGACCAGGTCTCCCGACCAAGTCTGTCGAGCAAGTCGCCGAGCTCCCGACCCAGTCTGCCGAGTGCCGAGCCCCCGACCCCAGTCTGCCGAGCTCCTAACTCAGTCTGCCGAGTGCCGAGCTCCCGACCTAGTTTGCCGAGTGCTAAGCCCCCGACCCAGTATGCCGAGCTCCTAGCTCAGTCTGCCGAGTGTCGAGCTCCCGACTCAGTCTGCCGAGCTCCTAGCCCAGTCTGCCGAGTGCTGAGCTCCCGACCCACGCTCCCGAGTTCCCAACTCGAGCTCCCGAACTGACCTCCCGAGTTCCTAACTCGGGCTTAGATCTCCCGAGTTCCCAACTCGGGCTCCCAAAGCATCATGTCCTTAGTGTGTGACCCAATAGGTTCTCGCGACGTTGGCAATGCGCCTAAACGCTTTAGACATATAAGCAATGAGCGGCATCTAGGAATGCATCATTGCTACCCAAGTAACAAGAAAAGTTGAGATCCGACTAAACCTCCGTGACTATGATAATGTATGACCTTGTCCTTCTATCCTTGATATCTAGATTGACCAATGAGGCATAGGTCGTGTCATCCTCGATCAATCTTTGTGTTTCTTGATCCCTGAGTAGACTCACTCAAACAAATGAGCTCAATATCACATATTGACTCATTTGAGCATGGTCATGCGTTTAGTAGTCCTACTCGATCAAGGGGCCCACAGATATCACTCTCGTCATATGGGAGGGATAGATCCCATCTACATCACTCACATCCCTCCGCATAATTCATTACATTCCCAGTGATCGCCTTTATAGTCCACCCTGTTACGGGTGACGTTTGACGATACCAAAGTACATAACTCCTTATGTAGGGAACCGTAGTGACTTCAGGTCTAAAGACTATTCATACTAATAGTCACATGAGAAAGTTTATGACACTCATATGACAATCTATGAAACTTTCTCATGGCGGGTCAATTCAGTACACATTCTCCAATGTATACCCATGTGTCAACTTGATATCACATATCCATGACTTGTGAGCACAAGTCATCAGTTGACCTACATGATAGTCTCTATGCATCAATATTGTCCTTGAATATTAATACTTGACTAGGAATGGTTTAGAGTAGTGTTCTCTACATCATCTCATTATCGATTCAACCAATCGATATAATATAGATAAGAACCTACTACCCAAAGGCATTATTATACTTAGTTATTTGACATAAATACAAAGTAAGTATAATAACCATCCCTTTATTAATGATAGAATATGATACAAAATGTCCCTAGTTAATCATCACATAATTGGCTCTAGGGCTCCTACTAACAGAGGACTCCAAGGGCAAGCCGGGAGAAGTGGACTTCAAAGGGCATACGTGAAGGATGACATGGAGACAAGCCGAGGGCTTGTGTACGCATCTGAGGGACGACAACCGGTGGAAGAGGACTTCAAGGGGCAAGCCAAGGGAGTGAACTTGAAGGCATACGTGAAGGGTGGTCTTCGGAGTGAGGAAGAGTGAAAATGTAAGCTGGGTTGTCGACTGGGAATGGATCAGTCGACTGCCAACGGGGAACTCAAACTCACATAAAGATCAGTCGACTGGTCCAGGACCAGTCGACTAATCCGCCCGAAAAACTAGTCGTTAGGCTAGTCGTTGGCTGACTACTGCGGTGGGATCAGTCGACTGCCCTAGGGGCAGTCGACTGGTATCGGGCTGGACAGCTTAAGGAGCTGTCTTTACTCTATTTAAAAGGAGACTTTTGAGCAGGTCAAGGTTGCGGTTCTGGTGTGTAGAATTGTGTTCCAAGTGCTCAAAATCTCCAACTCTTCCTCTCACTTTCATTTCAACTTTGTAAAGAGGAAGAGTGTCATTTGTGAAGGTTTCTCCACCTTGAATGAGACATTCATAGTGGAGCTCGTACGTGTGTGTGGATCCTTGGACTAGTCACCTCTCTGAGGTGGATACCAAGTAAATCAGGGGGTTAGCATTGCTTTTATTGTTTTTATTGATTTTGTTTTGTGTTGAGCTAACATCTTTGTAGACAAAATCGAAAAAAAGCTATTCACCCCCCTCTAGCTTGACGCCTCGATCCTAACACTTCCTACAATGTTAGCGTGCGCAAGTAGAAATACTAATAACACAAATAAACAAACGCTAACACAAACCGATTTACGTGGTTTGGAGATAAGGCTCCTACTCCACGGCTGTCCATAAGGTGGACGATCCCGATCCGTCGGTGGATGAGTCCCCAGAAGATCTCCGGCTAGCTCTTGTCGCTCCTTGTGGGTGGAGAAACCTCGTCACAAACTCCCGACAATCCCTGAGCACTTAGAGACTACTAATAAGCTCTATCCAAGCTTATCTCGTCAACCCTTTCCCAGCCAAACCGAGCTCTCTTAAATATAGCTCATAGCTGAAAAGAGTCGTTACCAGTCGACTTGTCCACTTGGATTCGAACGTTACAACCCAACGTTTGAATTCCAACCGACGCCAGTCGACTGCTCACAAGATCAGTCGACTGATCTTTCTGTGCACTTCATCAGTCGACTGATCCAAACATTAGTCGACTACTCTACCCCTAAACCTAGGGTTTTCCTTCCCGAGTACAATTCTCTCAGCACTCGGACCCTCACGACTCAGCTGACCCTTCCAGCAGCCTCGGCATGTTGCCTTCAAGCCTTCTTCGACTTTGGCTCTCGTCCCTCGGATGCATATGAACCCGCGGCTCGTTCTCATGCCATCCTTCATGTATGCCTCGAAGTTCGCTTCCCTCGGCTCATAGTTCCGGCTTTGTCCATGGTCCTTCCATCCAGCAACCTCGACATGTTGCCTTCAAGCCTTCTTCGTCTTTGGATCTCGTCCCTCGAATGCATACGAACCCGTGGCTCGTTCTCATGTCATCCTTCGTGTATGCCTCGAAGTTCGCTTCCCTTGGCTCATCGTTCCTGCTTTGTCCACGGTCCCTCGGATGCATACAAGCCCACGACTTGTCTCCTTATGCCATCCTTCACCGGACCCGAAGCCGTCCAGCTAAGTCCATGTGTATCCTACAAACCTGCACACTCAAATACACACATCAATCACAAGGGTGAACCTAACTTAAACCCTTTGCCCAATCATCAAAACACATGGTCACTCCGGACCATAGATTGCTCCAACAATTTCCGCCTTTTTGATGTTTAGCAATACGTTTAAGTTAGGAAAACAAATAGCAAATACAATGCTAATAACCATTTGGACTTACGTTGCCAAGGCCTCACCTTGGACTTATACCGCCAGTGCATATGCAATGAAAACATGCATGGATCCTATCACAAGGCATCCCCACACCTAACCTTCCCAAGAGTTAGGATTTTTACTAAACCGGGCTTTTTTAAAACCTCTCCAAAGCTCCCTCTACATTGGTCTTACAAAGGCTTTTTAAGAACCTCTCCAAGGTTCCCCTTTTGCCAACAAATGAGCAACAATGCTCCCCCTTTACTTAAGTTCCCCCTTGACCTAGGATTTCTTGCAAAGATATGTTTGGTTTCCCACTTAAACCTAACACTTCTCCCCCTTTGCCACACATCAAAAGGACTCCAACAATTTCTCTCTTATTAGATCCTTTAACCTCTAATGATTATAAACAAAGTGTATTAACCCCCCATAAGATTATACACTTGTATTACATCTTTACGACACTTTTCGATTGCTGAAAAATAATTCCAGCCTATATCAGTCGATTGCGACAGTTATCAGTCGATTGATCCCTATCGAAAAACCATGCAGTAGCTAGTCTCTCTCCAACAGCACTGTTACCAGTCGATTGCCCTCTGAACCAGTGACTGGTACCCTGAAAACTCTATTTTCAACATTTCTGACCCAATTTCAGAAATGCACCAGAAATTCCACAAATCTCCAAAAAATCTCAAATTTTGTGGAGAGGTTTGTGGTACCCGTGTCTACTTGGAAAAAATACATTCAAACATGTATCTATCACCAATCCTAAGATTGACACAAAATCTAAAACTATCTAAATGGTTCAATTGAACCTTGACCTAAAGTCCTAGTATTGACCTCCTCTTGATGTCTCTGCCCATACCAAATCACAATGTATCCCTAGCATTGGATTATATGACATCTACACATCAAAAACCAACTTCCATGCTATATGACCCCCAATGTCATATTTTATGCTTGATACTCAAATCCAATGTGTCAAATCCCTAGGATTGAGACTCAAATCTGTCTCCACATCCTTTGGCACACTCCATGGTCCATCTAAACTTCCGGGAGAAATCCTCCTGAGATCCATTTACCATGGGTCCCAACTTGGCTCTTAGAGCTCCCCCTTGAGCTCTTAGCCTTAGTCACCTCCCTAGATGACTCATTTATAAACACAAGGTCACACCGGTGTATCTCCGGTGACTTTTGGCCTACAACCTTAACATTCTTAACCTTGGACCCCTTGCCCTTAGTTAAGACTTTCTTCTTGCTATAGTCATATTGCACCCTTGCATATGACTTCTCCATAGCATTGGAGAACTTAGATCGGTATCCTAGACTCGATCTATCATTGTTGAGTTTTTGACTACCCAACATCATACCTAAACCCTTAGATCCAATAGTGAATCTATCTAGGATTTTCTCTAATTTATCAAGTTTTACCTTCAAGGCTTGATTTTTCCTCTCTAGGTTCTCAACCTAGAATCAACATGTCCTCCTTGGACGTTTCTAGACCTACCTATTTGTCTAGGCATAAGTCTCCCCTTCTTGGGATTAATATCTTGGTCCTTAGGTCTAATGGTCTTGGATTTATTATGATGCATGATTTTTCTAGGGTTTTGATCTACAATATTAACTCTACTCCTATCATGATATTTAAATCCAAAATTATACATGGGTAAATAATTGACATTATTTCTAACATGCACGAAGGAATTTGAATCACATCCAAAGTTAGGAATTACCTCCCTTACCCTTGTAACTCCCCCTTGATGTGAGCTTTTCTTCTTCTCCTTCTTTTCTCACTTCCTCAAATGCTCTAATTTCTTAAATTCTCCTTTCCTTGAATATTTGGTGTGGTAGTGTCCTAGCTCACCACACGTGAAGCACCTTATATGCTTCTTCTTCTCCTTCTTTTCCCTACAACCCATGTTAGAATTTAAAGAAATTGACTTGGATTTAGGGTTTACCTCCTTTTTCTTACCCTTTGGACACTTATCCTTATAGTGTCCCTTTTCATTACACCCAAAGCAAATAATGTGGTCCTTTGACTTTGCCTTGGTAGAGGTGGAAGCTTCATCTTGCTCCGGTATCGAGGATGGTCTCTCCTCCCCCACAATCCTTGAATTGGAGACTTCTTCTTCCCCCTTTGATAGAGTGGATGATTCTTCAATTTCTTGTGTCACTTCACTTGAGGAGATGGATGAATCTTTTTCTTCTTTCTCCTCCTCTTCGGATATTGGGCTTCTCTCCTCATCCAATTTGTCCTTCTCCTCTTCTTGGACCATCAAGCTCATTTCCTTGGGCTCTTCCACTACTTGAGCTTGTGTAGGGTTTTCATGAAGCGCTAACCATTTTACTCCATAGCTCATGCGCATTTTTATATTCACCTACACGGCTAATTATATCATTAGGCAAAATATTAAGTAATATTGAAATTACCTTTTCGTTTGCCTTTGATTGGATTTGTTGCTCCTTGGTCCAATATCTTGGTCGGAGCTTCTTCTCATGCTTATCTTTTGGGACTTCAAATGGATATTTTAGGGCGATCATTAAATCCCAATTCATGTTGAACCATACCTCTATCCGCATCCTCCAATAATCGAAACTCTCTCGGTCGTAAGGAGGTGGAACGTTGATGTCGTCCCCTAAGCATTCTTCACGTGTCATTTCCTCTAGCCTTTTGCTCTCTCGGTGGTTAGTCCGTAGACGAGCAACCCCGGCTCTGATACCACTTGTTGGGACCGGTGCGTACAGCTAAAGGAGGTGAATAGACGGTCACCCACGTTTCTTCGTGGTTCTTCCTACAATGTTAGCGTGCACAAGCAGAAATGCTAATAACACAAATAAACAAACGCTAACACAAATGGATTTACGTGGTTCGGAGATAAGGCTCCTACTCCACGACTGTCCGTAAGATGGACGATCCCGATCTGTCGACGGATGAGTCCTCGGAAGACCTCCGGCTAGCTCTTGTCGCTCCTTGTGGGCGGAGAAATCTCACCACAAACTCCCGACAATCCCTGAGCACTTGGAGACTACTAATAAGCTCTATCCAAGCTTATCTCGTCAACCCTTTCTCAGCCAAACCGAGCTCTCTTAAATAGAGCTCATAGATGAAAAGAGTTGTTACCACTCGACTTATCCACTTGGATTCGAACGTTACAATCCAATGTTTGAATTCCAGCCGACGCCAGTCGACTGCTCACAGGATCAGTTGACTGATCTTTCTGTGCACTTCATCAGTCAACTGATCCAAACATCAGTCGACTGCTCTACCCCTAAACCTAGGGTTTCCCTTCCCGAGTATAATTCTCTCAGCACTCGGGCCCTCACGACTCAGTTGACCCTTCCAGCAGCCTCGACTTGTTGCCTTCAAGCCTTCTTTGACTTTGGCTCTCGTCCCTCGGATGCATACGAACCCGCGGCTCGTTCTAATGTCATCCTTCGCGTATGCCTCGAAGTTCGCTTCCCTCGGCTCATCGTTCCTGCTTTGTCCACGGTCTTTCCATCCAGCAGCCTCGACCTGTTGCCTTCAAGCCTTCTTCGTCTTTGGCTCTCATCCCTCGGATGCCTACGAACCCGTGGCTCGTTCTCATGTCATCCTTCGCGTATGCCTCGAAGTTCACTTTCCTCGACTCATCGTTCCTGCTTTGTCCACGGTCCCTCGAATGCATACAAGCCCAAGGCTTGTCTCCTTATGCCATCCTTCACCGGACCCAAAGCCGTCCAGCTAAGTCCATGTGTATCTTGCAAACCTACACACTCAAATACACATATCAAACACAAGGGTGAACCTAACTTAAACCCTTTGCCCAAACATCATGTGTAAACCCTTTGCCCAAACATCAAAACACATGGTCACTCCGGACCATAGATTGCTTCAACATGTAGGTCAATTGATGACTTCAACTCACAAGTCATGGTTATGTGATATCAAGTTGACATATGGGTATACATTAAAGAATGTATATTGAATTGGCCCGCCATGAGAAAGTTTCATAGACTTTCTCATGTGACTATTAGTATGAATAGTCTTTAGACTTGGAGTCACTACGGTTCCCTACATAAGGAGTTATGTATTTTGGTATCGTCAAATGTCACCCATAACAGGGTGGACTATAAAGGCGATCATTGGGTATATAATAAATTATTTAGAGGGATGTGAGTGATGTAGATGGGGTCTATCTCTCCCATATGACAAGAGTGATATCTGTGAGCCCCTTGATCGAGTTGGACTACTGAAACGCATGGTCATGCTCAAATAAGTCAATATGAGAAATTGAGCTCATTTGTTTGAGTGAGTCTACTCGGGGATCAAGAAACACAATGATTAATCGAGGATGATACGGTCTATGCCTCATTGGTCAATCTAGATATCGAGGATAGAAGAATAAGGTCATACATTGTCATAGTCACGGAGGTTAAGTTGGATCTCGACTTTCTTGTCATTTAGGTAGCAATGATGCATTGCTAGATACCGCTCATTGCTTATGTGTCTAAAGCGGTTTAGACACATTGCCAACATTATGAGAACCTATTGGGTCACACACTAAGGACACTATGCTTCAGAGATTAATTGATCTTAGTTTAACTAATATTTAATCCGAATTGGATTAATTGAGTTAGACTCAAATGAATCTAATTGGATTATGCGATTGAGATCTAATTTGAGTTAGACTCATTTAAATTAGACTCAACCACATTTGAATGAGATATTAATTTATTAAAATATTTAATGAATTAATAATAGAGGAAGATGAAAAGTTTCTCTTTATTGGATGAAGAGAAGTTAAAGAGTCACATGAGAAATATGTACTCTAATTGGGTTTTTATTAGCTTTAATGGAGGAAAGCTAAAGGGACAAAAACTCTTCATATTTATGAGATGAGTATAAAAGAGTTTTTCTTATCATTTGTATTAGCTTCTTGTCATTTTCTTCTCCTCCTTCCCTTTGGCAGAAACCCCTTCTCCTCCTCTCCTTCTTGCTTTGTGAATCTCCTCTTGTGACTAGCACCACAAAGGCGATTCTTCTCCGAAGCTTGAGAGATCGTGTTCGTGTGGATACGTATAGAGGCATGGACACTTGAACGTGCAAGAGATCCGACGTACCTTGGACAAGCGGAATAAGCGAATGACACATGTCAAAGGTATACATATAAGATAGGAAGTTGTAGATCTAACATTGTATGAGTTTTTTGTTTGCATGGATCGCTCATGGGATCTATTATTTTCGCTACGATTTTCAAATGTTTATGCCTATAGATCCCTACATTTGTCTGGAAGAAGGATAAACTTGTGGGCGGTGGGGAAGCTAGAGCCTTCTATACAAGGTCACACACAAGCTATGCTTAGGAGCGTAATATCAGGAAGACTCGAATGGGACAAAAGCTTAATCGACCATGGTCAACTGTGCATCTGTGGCATTTCCATACTTAGAGATTTCAGGTGCCCATCATTTTCTATTTTGTCACATCCATTTATTTACTTTGTGCATATCCTTTTTCCTTTGTTAGTAAAAACTATCTAACTTTTCAATATCACTCAGGTCACCGAGTCCAATCTTCCTTCCACACAATTGAAGACATTAGGATCATACATCGAGTCCAATCGTACTCCCACGAAATTGAAGACACTCGAGTTACATACTGAGTCCAATCGTGCTGCCATGAAATCAAAGGCACTCAGGTCATACACTGAGCCCAATTGTGTTACCACGAAATCATAGACACTCAGGTCATGCACTAAGTCTAATCGTGTTCCCATGAGATCAAAGATACTCAAATCATACACTAAGTCCAATATGCTCCCACGAAATCGAAGACACTCAGGTCACAAACCGAATTCAAGCTGTCAATTCGTGGCTCTTTGATCCTCATTACTCAACATAGGATCCACAAACATTGTCAAAAGAAACTTTAAAAGTAAGGTTTTTCATTCCATTTCAAAATCTAGTTAAGCACATTGTCTCAGAAATACAAAAAGAGCAAATAACAAAAAAAGACTACTTTAAGTCGATAAGTTCCTTTGGAGGGATATCATCATAGACCTTCCTCAGGCTCATGAAGCCTAGGGGAAGGTCGGCTGGGAGATGTTTGGCTTCTTGGATTTGATGAATAGCTTTGTCGAAGTCATACTTGATTATCTTGAGGATGTGACTACTGAGCAGATCGTAGAATTCTTCTGATCGCAAGTATTCTCTCTTCTTAACAGCCTAGTGACCCTATTCTCTAGCCAAATAGCCTTCGAAGTCTGCCTCCTTGCTCTCCAAGTTGCACTTTTGAATTTCCATATCAACCTTCAGGGTCTCTATCTTAGTTCTCTGAGTCTCGAACTCAGCCCTCATTGCCTTTAACTCCTCCCTCCAAGTCTCTGACAAGCCTTTGCCACCTCTAACGCAACTGATGTCTTCCTTTGACACTTTTTCTCAGAGGAGGCCTGCAAGTCCAATTTCTTTATAAGGGCTTAGAACTCACCTAACCACCCTTCGAGGGATGTTGCCTTAGCCTTGGCCAAGTTTAACTATTGCTTCATCAGATGCAACTGCTCTACTTGGGTGTGACCTCAGTTTTATGTTGCTCCGTCTCTATATTTTCCTCCTCCAATTCTTGACTAGAAGGGATCTACTGAGCCTCCAGTGTTGGTGCAGAATGCACCTAAGTCAAACCCATGTTTTGATAATGGCAACATAGGTCAAAAGTTAAGTCTTTCTTGTTTTCTAACAAGTTAATCTAGTGTGCAGGAAAAGCCCTGGCGAAGGACTGCTAGGCACTGGCAAAGGAATGCCAGGGAAATAAGCCCTAGCAAAGGACTGCTAGGCACTGGCGAAGGACTGCCAGTATCAAGCCCTAGCGAAGGACTGCTAGGCTCCAGGCGAAGGACAGCCTAGGACTGAAGCCCTAGCGAAGGACTGCTAGGCAACTGGCGAAGGACTGCCAGTTTACAAGCCCTGACAAAGGACCGTCAGGCAAAAAGCCAACCAGAGGAACGGTTGGCATCAGGTAATTTCTCCCGAGAGGAGTAGGTGAGGACGCGTTCCCCGTCGAGGGAACAGTAGGCGTCGATTCGACCTAGGGCTCCATTTTGGAGACCAAAGTCAGAACCAAGACAGCTAAGGCTGTATAATCTAATAAATCAATATATTGTTGTGTTTTGTACTAACCCTGGATGCAGGACCGAAGGAACGTGTGTCTGCAGCTCAGAAAGCCTCAAAGGAGAGAGGCAAAGACTGGGTAGGGCGCCCGGAGCGTCCCGGGCGCCCCCAAGGGCCATACAAAATAGGTAAAGTAAAAACGGGTTCGAATACACACTGGGCCGAGCGCCCCCGTGCTTCCGGGCGCCCCCGCTGCTCCCGGGCGCCCCTGCGCTGCGGGCGCCCCCATGCGCAACACTGAACCTGAACCCCTCGAAGCCAAGGTGATAAGACTTTGACCCGGTCAATACGGGCGCCTCGAGCGCTCCGGGCGCCCCGGTCAAAGCGGATCCAGGGGATCAGACGCGACCGAGAGCTCTGCGGATCGGAGGCCACGTGGGGGGCGCCCCCGACGTCCCGGGCGCCCCCAGGCCCTATATAAAGGGCCCTCGACCCCAAGCTTCGGACACCAATTCACTCGACGCCTCAAAGCTCTTCTGCTCTCGCGCCTTGCTCCGGAAACTCTCCAACTCGAGCCTACGACGTCCCGCTGCTCCGAAAAAGTTGATCTATTCCGGACGTCGGTAAAGAAGAGCGTTCCTTTTATTTACTGCACTTATATTTGTAATTAAATTGTGTAAATCTTTTTGCGCCTATATAGAATTGCCCAAAGTAAACGGTCAACGACCGTGGGCCTTGGAGTAGGAGTCGACACAGGCTCCGAACCAAGTAAATCGACTGTGTCTCTGTGTCTTGTTTCTTTTAATTTCCGCTGCGTACCTACTCTTACTCAAATCCGAAAGTTACCGATATTCACCCCCCCCCTCTATCGGTTTTCACGATCCAACATCCAGCTCGTTCAACTTAACTTCTATGGCTCGGTGGGATCGAAGATAGTTGAGGAATTGGGAAGTTAGTTCCATCATCTCGACCCATAGCTGCAACACAAAGCAAAATTTAATCACAACAAACTTGAATAATAACCTCACTCTGACATGGTAAGGTCAACTAGCTTTTATCTCGATTGAGTCCAAAGCTACCAACTCCGCCATAGAACCAAAGGATTTGCGCTTCGCAACCTCGTCAGTGTCGTCTCAGATCCTCGTCATATGGTTGGTTAATCTTATCATGATTACTGACCGAGGTTCTTGATAGATATCTTATCCCCATGGCACACTCAATGTAGAAGACTAGCCCCCACCTGCTATTTGATGCAAGATAGATGACCCAGAAAGGCCAAGGGAACATGGCGGTCAATCACTTCGAGGGGGATGCCACTAGAGGAGGTCAGTGAGACAAGAGCACCAGGCTGACGGGACAAGACTCACTTCTGTTGATGCAGTCTGACCCTGATTGTTGTTTTGGTGTTGACAACG
Source organism: Boesenbergia rotunda (assembly GCA_024364735.1). Lineage (NCBI taxonomy): Eukaryota > Viridiplantae > Streptophyta > Magnoliopsida > Zingiberales > Zingiberaceae > Boesenbergia > Boesenbergia rotunda. The sequence goes on along the minus strand of JAGFNQ010003348.1, from coordinate 118,292 downwards.
ATTTAAATTTGATTGAGCGAATTTGGATTGAAATCCCGGTGAGTGAAGCCGGGTCCCGGTGAGTGAAGCTGGGTGATCGAAACCCTGGTGAGTGAAGCCAGGTCCTAGCTTGGAGGGCTAGGTTGGAAAAGTCCTAATTCGGAAGGGTTGGGTGAAAAGTCCTAGCTTGGAGGGCTAGGTGAAAAGTCCTAACTTGGAGGGTTAGGTGAAATCCCAACTTGGGGAGTTAGGTGAAAAAGTCCTGACTTGGAGGGTCAGGTCCTAGCTTGGAGGGCTAGGTTTGGAAAAGTCCTAATCCGGAAGAGTTGGGTGAAAAGTCCTAGCTTGGAGGGCTAGGTGAAAAGTCCTAACTTGGAGGGTTAGGTGCAAATTCTCAACTTGGAGGGTTAGGTGAAAAATCCTTAGCTTGGAGGGCTAAGGTGGATGAAACCCTAGATTGGAGGGCTAGGTTGGAGCCCTTGGATCGGTCTGGTGACCGATCAGGGAGTTGGCACGGTGTTCCTTCGTGGATCGGTCTGGTGACCGATCCAGCGATGACCGATCGGTCTGGTGACCGATCAGGGAGTATGTGTTTCACTCACTGAACGGCTCTTGATCGGTCCGGTGACCGATCAGGGAGCACTCAGTGAGTTGAGTTCCCCTACTGATCAGGTTCTGAACGGTCTAGTGACCGATCAAAGACTTAGGATTTGATTTCCGCTGGACCGATCAGGATGAAGCCTGATTGGTCTGGGAGTGGCCTGATTGGTCTGGTGACCGATCAGGCTGGAGCCTGATTGGTCTGGGGACCGATCTGGAGTGTGCAGCAGATTATTGGATATGTTTGGGGACCAATCAGGAATATGCAGAAGACTGCTGGATCGGTCTGGTGACCGATCAGGCGCAGAACTTTAATTCAAATACGCTGTCAGAAGCTCTGATCGTGTCTGTTTTCACTACCGATTCTCTGCTACTTGCTGATTTCTTTTTGATATGCATTGCTAAGCCTCTGTTGGAGTGTGTAGGTGATAGCAGGTGATTCAAACACTCAAGGAGGGTCAATGGGAGGCTTTCCTTGGAGCATGTTTGTTTGTTTCTCCTTCTCAGGTTTCAACGGCAACTGGAGCAGCTGGCGACTGACGAAGACTCAGCTGGAGAGGAGGTCTTCAGTGGACTGAGTGCTCAGGAAGGCCAGTGGGTTCAGGCTGGCTCAGTGGATGATGATGAAGTTTGCGATGGTGAGAGGGAGCTTAAGAGACAAAGCTGGATGCAGAGGAGCGGAGGCGAACAAGACAGAAACTTGGGAAGTTTGGCTAGGCTGTGTTCGTGCTCTCTGTTGCTTTGTGCTTGAGCTACAACTGCTAAGGAGGTTGCTACTACACATATTCTGATCCTTGAAGCAACCTGTTGAGAGATTGCATACTTGAGCACTTGGAAGAAGAAACAAGGAGCTCGGTGAGTCCATCAGCAAGAAGACACGAAGAGGGAGTTCTTGCGTGAGATATTGGCTGGGTGGAGCTCGGTGAGGGGTTTGCTTGTGTTCTTGCTTTCCTAAGTGCTCAGTAAGGTTTCTTCTCGTGTTTCATTGTGCTTAATTCCATATATTGTTTGAAACGCTGTGGAGAGGTTTCTCCACCGAGAAGGAGGATTTGATATCCAGATTTTCCGGGGCGTGATCTGCCGACGATCAAGGGATCGCCCACCTTAAGGGCACGCCAAGGAGTAGGGGCAAGTTATCCCCGAACCTTGTAAACGATCCTTGTTAGCGTTTATAGTTAGCTTTTTGCATTCATACTCTGTTTGGTTTTTGCTTCCGCTGTGCTACTAACATTGAAGTGCAGAAATCTCAAAAGATAGAAAGCGATTTTGTGTCCGACTAGATTCACCCCCCCCCCTCTCTAGCCATCCGAGTTCCAACAACTTCTACCTACTGTGATCCCACTTCCCACTTCATCCAGATGGGAACTTAGCACGACCAGTGGAGACATCACCCCCCCCCCCCCTCCCAAGAGGGGACAAAGTCATCATTGACAGGTGAGATTCGGTGGAAGGGCCCTAAGGGCGACACATTTTCTATTTATCCTCAACGGCTCCCTCGACTCACTTGAGGAGACAAGCACCGCTAGCATCGAAGAGCTAGGAGGCAGTAGATCTTCCATGTTTACGGTCGTATCACCCGAGGAACAGTGGGTGGGGCACCGTGCTCCTCTAGCGTGGGTTCGGTCAGCTTTAGGCACTTGTCGATAGATGCTTTCAACATTGTTTGAGCTTCACAAAAAGAAAAACCTTTAGTTAGTCATCACAAAAGAAGATGATAGGTAACTATTGCCGAAGGAGCACTGAAGCTAGGCACCAATCGAGTTCAATCCAAAAGAGAAAAAGACTCTCTTCAAGCAACAAATTCACATTGAAGTAAAGGCCGACCAAACATTATGCATCTACCATGTAAGTAGATTCTAGTTTAAACTGACCTAGAATTGGTAGTTTCGACAAATCTATCTGCTAGCCATTGGGCCAAGAGAATAGAGTGGGCGATTGGACAAAGAAATAATGAGATGTGTCAGTCATGACCTTAATTGCAAGACAAGATGTGTCAGTCATGACCTTAATTGCAAGACAAGATGTGTCAGTCATGACCTTGATACACAATCATGTGTATCGCTTGCATTAATGGCGCTTGTCTGGCGTATTACCTAAGCAAATGAAAAGTAAAGCGGTGAAGCCATGATGCCATGTCATCCCTAAGCAATGGCCAACGATCGGGTTGTAACTAGTTCACCGATTTGGTCAGCTGACTCCTTTAGCTCAGTCACCCTCAATTGGAACCTACATCTTACACGGCTTGCTGAACCATTTCTTTCAAAGGAAGTGGATAGCATAGTCGTTTCTCCCGGATGACATAGGCAACTAGTGAGGATGTGGACGACCATTTCTTTCTTGAGAAATTGAAGGCCCAACTTGCTCAAGTTATTAATGATCAAGCTTGTGAAGTTGTGATGTCGAACAAGTCCTCAAACATGAATGACCCAAAATGGAGAGAAGATGTGGAGGTTTATGAATGTGGTCGTTTAAACTTGGAGGTTCTATATTTCTCAATGTTATGTCTAATTGATTCACTTTTTTCAAATTTAGATATTTATATATAATATCTTATTGTTCTTAAAGGGAAAAAAATGTAACTTGGCTATGAAATAACGTGAAAATGTGGTAGCACACTGTAAAATACGGGTATATATATATATATATATATATATATATATATATATATATATATATATATATATATATATATATATATATATATATAGGAATATATATATTTAAATTCAAATACAATCAACCTAAATAGGAGGTTAAAATTGGAAGCAGTCATATGTACAATTTTGGAATAACTTTTAAAATTTTTGGAAAATATTTGCGGGATAATTGGACGAGTTTGGAATTATTTAAGGAAAAATTTGAATTTTGGAATATATATATATATATATATAACGAAAAGTTTGAATTTTATATATGTATATAAATATATGTAGTCCTTTGCTTTCTCTCATGCCCTAGTCCCTCGTTTCCTCGCCCGATTCCTTCCGCTTCACTCCGCTCGACGCCGCCGATCTCTTCCCAGTCGGTCGTCGTTCGCCGGAGTTGAGCCAACCCTCCTTGAGCCGGCGCCACCCTTGTCTCCTCCTCTCTTCGCGCTCGCGAAGACAGCCGAAAGGGCACCGCCTCTCCGCGCCCTCGATCCGAGACCTAGCGTCGCACGCGGACGAACTGTCGGCGCCACAGCAAACTCGGCGATTTCCTCTTCTGCGTTGATTTATCATCGGCGTCAACACCAACCCGAACTCTTCCTCACCTGATGCCACACCCGGGTTGCAGCGATCGGTCGCCGATGCCGGCGACCCTGATATTTCTTCCATCCGATCTCGAGTGAGTAAGAGGCTCACTTTTCCCTTGGATGTGTTCCCCGACGCGTCGCCTCATCGCCAGTAAGTTTGGGGTAAGTGGTTTGATTAAATTCGATTGATAGGTGGATTAATCAAATTGGTAATGGATTAATATGAGTAATGGTTTGATTAAATGAAATTGAGTTAGGATATGGTTTAGATTAATTAAGTATGTTGATTCATGATAGATTGCTATTAGTTGATTAAGTAGGAATTGGAGATTGATTGTTAACTCATGATTGAATTATTTATTTGAGGATTTAGAATACTGTGATTAATGGATGGATTAAATTGATTAATTCATAAGGAATTGGAATCTGAGTAGGAAGTGTTGATTGAATAAATCATTGGATTAATTGAGGAGATGGTGTCTAATTAAGAGGATAAATGATTTAAATCATTAGCAGGTTAATTGATTGATTAAGGTGACTTATCAGGTGATTAAGAAATGGATGTAAGAGGGTGGTAAAATGGGTTAATGGATTGATTTGGTTGTTGATTAATTAACTAGTTGATTTATTAATTAACAAATAAGGGTTGAGATTAGTAAGAAGGTAATTAATTAATTAATAGGATGATACACTGTTGGTAGGTACTTAGTTATGGTTTCGTATTTGTAGGATTGGAGCTCGATGCGATCTTTGGACTTGAAGATGGATATGGTATTCTACATTTAAAGGTGGGTACCCTTGACTTATCTTGTTGATATTGTCATATTTCTATGCATGGTCTGTTATAGATAACAGTATGCTTATATGCTATATCTACCTTAGTATACATGTATTTGATATCTGTTGCTTATCCTTGAGGTTATCTTCCTTTTAGCTTCATACAGTCTCAATAGTCGTTTATATCTGCCTTAGTATACATGAATTTGATATCGGTTGCTTATCCTTGAGGTTATCTTCCTTTTAGCTTCATACAGTCTCAATAGTTGTTATGTGTATATATGTGTGCATAGAGGTAGTGATATGTTCCCTCTTGCATTTTGATATTTATAGATCACTGGTTACTTTTTCAGTATACCTAGTAGATTGCTTGTACCCCATAATATAGGATTCAGACATATACCTAGCACACTGAGGTGTTAGTGAGGACTTGGTGGGTGTTATATGTGTTTGGGTCATGCACCATCCTTGCATTATTGCATGCTGACGATCATCGGCTCCTATGTAGTCTGAGCCCATCGTCAGTTACATGAGGATATGTACACATGCACATCCACTCAGGGGTAGTGACTACCATAGGGTGCGTGCATTTGCCCTGTATTGCTCCGCACGACCACTATTTGGAGGGTGGTTCCGATGTACGGTAGCAGCCAGGGATCCCTTCTCGTCCTGAGACACGAGAAGATGAGAGCTAGACTCCCCCATTGCTTGGGGTAGGAGAGAGACCTCCGCCAGCATCCTGTCCACTCGGTCACTCAGGAGCAGTGATAGCAGGGTGCGTACAGTTGTCATAGCTCTACCCTTTCGGACGTCTATTTATGACAGGTGGACGATGATCTGACTGGTGTCAGGGGTGACACATATCATTGCACCATGTGCATATTTTACATCGTGTATTGCTTGCTGTATTTGATTTCTGCACTTGATTGACATGCATATACTGGAGACTTGTTTACCTTGGATTTTATGTTATACCTGTTCCATAGGGATTTATTTCACCCCTCTACAAGATAGATGGATTCTGGTATGTACTTTTATTCAGTGTCTTTAGCATATACCCTTGTCTATTATTCATATAAGACTGTATCAGCGTAGATCCTTATCGTTATTATAACGTACTATGCATATCTGCTGGGTATTCGCTGAGTTTATGGACTCACACCGTTGCCGTACTTTTTGATTTCAGGTTGATATCTGCCAGGAGGGTCCGAGTCGCCAGTCCCGTGCTTGCTACTACACCTGATTTGGTTTTTATGCGTTATTTTTTATTTTTTTGGATCATATTATGTTTTATTCCGTTGCATTGGATTTTCGTGGACTTGTAGTATTTGCCTTTCTTTATGGGATTGTACTTTTGAGTCTTATGTTGGACTATGTGTGTGGTTTTGCTTCGTTACTGCCCCCTGGCAGCTCAGGTTAGTTCGTGGTTTGGATCTATGATTATATTATCATATATATATGCTGTTCAGTTTGAATTTGAGGCCTGAGGCCCATTTAAACTACGTGATTGTGTCATAGATATTGTATGTATGTGTAAATTGTCCGCCGGACAGGGGAGGTGTTGTCCGATTTTCTATTGGATTAGCGGCTCTTAGGTTTCGGGGCGTGACAATTTATTTTAGCTCACTTCGTACCAGGATTCAGGAACTTTAGTACTTAGCCTGGAGGTCTAGAGTTCGAATCCTGGGAAAGGCAAAAATCCACTACCAGGGGTGGGAAGATCGTAGGGTCTCGGGCCTAGAGGGTTGCCTGCGGGGACCATAGAGGTCGAGATCGCTACATAAAAATGCGCCTTTTTATTATAACGACCCGGTCCGTCGACCCGACCCCTTGGCTCCTTGGGCGGCCAAATCTCATTTTTGGCGGCCTAACAACCTGGCCCCTTTGGTCGTCGACCGTCGACCGTGCCGTTACTCACGAGGACTTCCCACCCCTGGCCAGTGGATTTTTGTCTTCCCCAGGATTCGAACTCTAGACCTCCAGGCTAAGTACTAAAGTTTATGAATCCTAGTAACCAACTGAGCCTCAGATGGTTACCAAGATTTATAAACTTTAGTACTTAGCCCGGAGGTCTAGAGTTCGAATCCTAGGGAAAGCAAAAATCCACTGGCCAGGGGTGGGAAGTCCTCGTGAGTAACGGCACGGTCGACGGTCGACGACCAAAGGGGTCAGGTTGTTGGGCCGCCAAAAATAAGATTTGGCCGCCCAAGGGACCGAGGGGTCGGGTCGTTACACACACGGCACAATACTATCAGAAAGAGACCCAAATATTATAATTCATCATGTTTCACTTGAGGAAGAAAACTTCAAGGTATCTGTTGATGTTGTCTTAGATGAAGGAGCAGAGCTTCCAATCCCAATTAAGGCTTGACCAACAATTATCAATGATCCTGTTGGAACAATTGTTGTGTGGCCTAAAGAGTTGGTAATTTTACCAACAAGAAGGTATACATTTAGTTTTCACGAAGAGTTGATATTTTAACAATTGTCACAGGATTTTGTTTTGAATACTCATATGAATATTTTAAAATATTTTAGAAGAATGTAAAACCTCAATCATTTGCTCTTTGGGATATTTATGGTTATCAAAATAAGTACAAGGAAATTGAAAAAACATTACCGATGGCATGCAAATTTATCTACATGTATGTTGTCAGATTAATGCCTGAAGATGAGAGCACACACAGAGAATTTGATGAAGGTATGTTTGGATGTCCTAAACGTGTATGGTTGCCGAGAGAAGATATATTGCGCTTTATGGAGATGAAAGAGATAGGTGTTAGACACATCTTGGTTTATATGAGATATATTATATGTTACATATAGTATTTGTTCACATGCTTTTGCTTTGGTTTACATATGGATTTTTTTTTGTATGTTTACCTCATATGCCCTAGTTTCATTTTGTGACAAGAAAAGAATTTATTTACCTCAATTTTTTGCAACTAAGCAAGTGAATAATTTTTGGATGCTTAGCTTCTTTAGTTGCAAAAAATTGATCCAAAGAAGCTTAATTTAAGATGTATTTTTATATCTAGATTCTTAGTTTAAGATATATTTATTACTCAAAGTATCAGTTAATTGGAGAAAACTTCCCAATTCCAAACTGACCTTTGCATGCACTCCCCACTTAATAAATTCTTTACATTCACTCCCTAATAGATTGAGTATAAAAACTGAAAACTCAGTATACATTGTAAAGATTTCAGTATAAATTGTTTGAGATTGAGTACTAATTTAAGAAATTTGAGTACAAAGTTTCGGTGACCCCTCATGTAAAAATCTTGATGTCGTGAGTATAAAAGAGTGAAAACTCAGTATACATTATAAAGATTTGAGTATAAATTATTTGAGATTGAGTATTAATTTAAGAAATTTGAGTATAAAATTTCGACGACTCTCATGTGAAAATCTTGATGTGGTGGATGCAACTTCACATACTCAAATTTCTAAATTTTATACTCAAATATTTTCAAATAATACTCAATATAAATCAATTGATACTTAAATTTTGATAATGTATACTGAAATTTTTACTATACACTGAAACAATGTATACTCAATTTTTTTCAAATAATACTCAAATTTCTTAAATTAGTACTCAATCTTAAACAATTTATACTTAAATCTTTACGATTTATACTGAATTTTTACTCTTTTATACTGATAAAAAAAATAACACACAAAACTGTCTTGTCAATCCCATCGGGGAGTGCATGCAAAGATATTTTTGGTTGGGGAGTGCATGTAAAGCCCACTTTGATGTTGGGGAGTTTTCTCAAATTTTCCCTCAAAGTATCATCTGACAGTTTGCCTATTATAGTGCTGGTTTTGATTCTGTATTATAGTGTTGTTTAGATATAGTGTTGATTTTCATGCTTAATTATAGTGTTATTTTTAAATATCATCTGGATGTTTGGTTTTCATTCTGTAAAATTTGTAGTTATATATTGCTGAATTTAACTGACAGTTTGTCTGAGATTTTGAAATTAGAGGTTGCAATAAGTTTCAATTCTTTACTATTTCTGCAATAACCTGTAGTTTGCTGCCTTTTGATGGCTTGCTCTACCTGTTATGGAAATTCAATTAGATGCAGCTCACTTGGTGATGGCTGATCTTGTGGTTTTTTTTGTTCACATCTATGTCTTCCTTTGTTTCATTGCTATTGACTTACACAGTTGGCACATTTCCATTCAAAACCTTCTTTGAGCTATTTAGATATTCAACACCTTGTTATTTTTTTTAATAAAAAGTGTACAGTTGTTATTAATGAACTTAATGCTATATTACATGCTATTTAAATTTGCACAGCACACATGGAACTGAGCTTAATCTCATTCCTATTTATATACCGTGTTTTGCTCAACTTTCAAGTAGTGATGTTCTCTAGGTGATAACTTAACCGATGTGGAGGCTTTATGGAAAATCTTCTTACTTTTGTAAAAAAAATGATGAACCAGGTAGCAATAAATTGAACCTGGGTGACCGATCCAGTCCCACGGAAGTTTCCCACCGGTCACCAGGGTAAATCGGAAAGCGCTCGCGGTGGGCAGTCTAGAAGCCCAACGTCTCAGGGTTTGCGTCCCATTTGAAGGAAAAATTCTTAAAAAATACACCGTAGCTGAAAATCGAACCATGGATATCTAGGTTAACAACTAGTGATCTTACCGCTGCACCATAGCCTTACTTTTGTAGAGTATATGTTGGATGTCTTTAAATATTATGTAAAACATTTAATAGTTTGCATATGAGTGCAGTTACTTCTGTAAATATTTGAAGGAAGAATATAGGGTTGAGTATGTTTCATTTGTGGATCCCAATCATATACTTACATATAGAGCCGTCAATTTGGGTTGGGCCCGTCAGGATGGCCCACCCTACCAACCAATTTAAGCGGGTTAGGTTGGATTTTTAGTAACCCAAGCCTGCCGTAGGCCAACCCGCCTAGGCCCGCGATCCGCACGGGACGACCCGCACAGGTCGACTCGCGACTGGCTTGGGTTGGCCCGCTGGTTGAGAATCACATGTTAGTCAAGTTTTATACCAATTTATTATCTTTCTTTGTTATAATTTTGAAATAAAAAATAATACTTTTCATCAAACATGAGTACTTGTTTGTATTCATTTATATTTAAAATATATATTTCTTGATACATTAGATTGATGAAATCTTTCCGAAGTAAAATGTTGAATATACGATTTTAAAAAAATAATTTTTTTGTTAATTTTTTGATAGGCCCGCGGGTTGGCCCGCGGGTTGGCCCGCCTAACCCACGATCCGCCTTAGATTGGGTTGGATTGAGGATTTTCCAACCCGCCAAGATGACGGGTCGGCTCGCCCTACCCCGCCAAATGGTCGGCCCGCTACAGGCCAACCCACTCCGCCATGGGTTGGCCCATCTGATAGTTCTACCTACATGCAGTGTGAACATACGTACATATTACTGCTCCGCCAAATTGTCACAACATATTACTGCTCAGTTGGAAGCATCGAATAGAGATAGCATTTGCTTAATCCCATACAACATAGGATAAGATTTTAATTATATATCAATTCCTACTACATATTAGTTAATATTATATTGTCATTTGTATAGGTACCATTGGATTCTGACTATAATTAATAACGATAAAAATATGATATATTTATTGGACTCTTTGAGCAATAGAAACAGAGACCATGTTTGGCAAACAATCGTGACCAAGTAAATAGTAGATTATATTGATTGTAAATAGTTCATTAGATGTTGAAAAAATAACTTTCTACTTTTTATAATGTAGTGGAATCAAGATATACAATGTCTCAATGGGTATTATAAAAGGACCAAGTTTTAAACAATTGACGGTATAGTGTGACTATGTATTTAAGTATCATTTAATAGTTCTTATTATTAAGATTGTGACTAATTACATTACATTTTCAATTTCATTAGGGTAATCTAAAATAAAATAGTGGTGTTGAATGTGGATATTGTATAATGCAATACATAAAAGAGATAGTCTTGGATGAAGATCGACAATTGGAAAGGAAGGTAAATTTTTTTAATGAAATATATTCTTTATGAGATATTGACTTTTTTTGCATTGACCCTCACATTCTATTAATATTTTTGTTTGCAACATCGAAAAGCAAACAGTATTTCAGCCAATCTCAGTATAATGAAGTTAGAAGCGAATGAAGTAAATTTGTCTACTTTTATGTGGATGCCTATGTGTAGGCTGTGAAATAAATTTAGGATTATATTTAGGGATGTATGAATACAAAAGTTTTTGGGTGAAGATGGTTGATACGTCTTTTATGAATACATTTTTGGGTTGTAAGAGATATGTGTGTGTGTTTAATTGTGATGGTGAAAAATATTGTGTTGTAGTAAAATAATATGATATATATTTTTGTTAATTAAAATTGTATTATAGTAAAATATGATGAATTATTTTGACACTACAGATAAATAATGTAATAATACAATACAAAAGACTTCATCAAATTTAAATAGCAGAGTAGTTAAAAAAATTATCTACTTCGCCATTAATCTAATTTGTGAAGTCATTTGTATAAGTTACTTCACTAAATTTAAATATCTGTTGCAGTAAAATATGCTCTATTACGTCTATACGACGGTGAAGTAATACAATAAAAAATACTTCGACAAATTCAAAACTTGTAAAAGTAAAATTATATATTTACTACGCTAGATTATAAAAATTATGAAGTCGTATAAATATTTTACTTCATCAATGATTGTAACCTATGAAATAATATAAGATCAACTACTTTAGTACTTTTACAAAACTGATGAAGTAATAGAGCCTTTTTACTTCGAAAGCGGTTCAATTTCGAATCGGTTTTGAACCGGTGAAAGACTTCGGTACTTTTGTCACGGAGTAAAAAACCAACCCTTTTACTTCACGTGCGTCTACTTCGGTAATTTTCTACTTAGTACTTCGGATAATATCTAAAGTCTATTACCAATTTTCATAGTGTCTCCTGAAAGACATGGGTAACATAAGCATTCATCTCGAAACTTATGGGTAACGTAAGGACACAATTACAACTCTTTAAAAGATCACATGATCCTGCAGGCATAGGTGTAGGGATCTTAAACAAAAAATAATCAAATTACACAGTGGAAACATCGATCCCTTCTAGAAAATTCATGCGAAAGTAGTCATATATGCGTAGTTTGATAGATTGGTTACCTTTGTTGTGTGCCCTTAATATAATCCTGATAGCAACCTTGGTTCAATGGATCTTCGCATTATCAGAGTAGTCGTGCCTCTAGTAGTATCCACACGAACACGTTCCGTTCCTCGCATGAACTTGGTTTCAAAGAAGAACCAACTTCATGGTGCTAACCACAAAGATGGTTGGGCCACAAGGGAGAAGAGGGAGAGTAAGGAGACTTTCGACCAAAACCAAAAGGGAAGAAGAACACTTGTTCCAATTTGTATTCATCCAATGAATATAAAGGATTTTTGCCCCTTGAGCAATTCCCTTCCTATTATCTCTTGGTATTCTTTTAACCTAATGAATATAAAGGTTTTTGTCTCTTGGTATTCCTATTTAATAATGCTTTATTAAACCTTTTTAATGAATACTAACCCCTTTTAGTTGGTTAAGTCTAATCTAAATGAGTCTAACTCGGATTAGACTCAATCCGATACTTTAATTAGATTTATTTGAGTCTATCTTAATTAATCTAATTTTGGATTAGACTTCATCATATTTTAGTCAAACTAAAATAAATATATCTCTGAAATAACATGTTCTTTGTGTGTGACCCAATAGGCTCTCATAATGTTGACAATGTATTTAAAATCATTTTAGATACATAAGTAATGAGTGATATCTAGCAATGCATCATTGCTACCCAGTGACGAGAATATCGAGATCTGACCTAACCTTTCCCATGTTTATTATTTTGTATGACTTAGTCCTTCTATCCTCGATATCTAGATTAATCAATGAGGCATAGACCATGTCATCCTCTTATCAATCTTTGTGTTTCTTGATCTCTAAGTAGACTCACTCAATCAAATGAGCTCAATATCTTATATTGACTCATTTGATCATGATCATGCATTTTAATAGTCCTATTCGATCAAGGGACCCACAGATATCACCCCCGTCATATGAAAGGGATAGATCTCATCTACAACACTCACATCTCTCTGCATAATTATTACATACCTAGTTATCGACTTTATAATCCACCCTCTTATGGGTGATGTTTGTCATTACTAAAGTACACAACTTCTTATGTAGGGAACTGTATGTTGGGGCAATCAGCCCAAGTATGATCGGAAGGATCATGGGTTTTGATGTATGTGTCAATATGATTAAGTTAGAGTTTCATGTTGATCTAATATGTGTATGTGAGTATGCAAGTTTGCAGGATACACATAGACTTAGTTGGACGTCTTCGGGTACGGTGAAGGGTGGCATGGAGGCAAGCCGTGGGCTTGTGTGTGCATTCAAGAGACCATGGACAAAGCAGGGACGATGAGACGAGGGAAGCGGACTTCGAGGCGTACGTGAAGGATGACATGGAAGCAAGCTGAGGGATTGTGTGTGCATCTGAGGGACGAGGGCCAAAGTCGAAGAGGGCTTGAAGGCAACAGGTCGAGGCTGCTGGAGCAGGAACGATGAGTTGAGGGAAGTGAACTTCGAGGCATGCGTAAAGGATGGCATAGAGGCAAGCCGAGGGCTTGTGTGCGCATCTGAGGGACGGGAGCCAAAGTCGAAGAGGGCTTGATGGTAACAGATCGAGACTGCTGGATGAAGAGTCAACCAGGGCGTGAGGTTTCGAGTGCTGAGGGAATTGTACTCGGGGGCTAAGTCGTGAGGGTTCGAGTGCTGAGAGAAATGTACTCGGGAAGGGTAACCCTAGACTTAGGCAGTAGACCAGTCGACTGGTGAAGGACCAATCGACTGATAGGGTCCACAGAAAGATCAGTCGACTGGTCCAGGACCAGTCGACTGATGGTGGCCAGAATTTGAATTGTCATTCGAATTCAACCAGTCGACTGGTGCTGGACCAGTCGACTAGTAACAGTCATATCAGCCTCGAGCTCTATTTAAGAGAGCTCGTTTATGGCTGTTTCTTCTTGGCGAAACTAGCTTGGTTAGAGCTTATTAGTAGCCTAGTATTGCTCAGGGATTGTCCAAGGTTTGTGGCATGGTTTTTCCACCCACAAGGAGTGACAAGAGCTAGCTGGAGGTGCTCTGGGGAATCATCCACCGAAGGATCGGGATCGTCCACCTTACGGACTGTCGTGGAGTAGGAGTTTCATCTCCGAACCACATAAATCGGTGTGTTCTTCGTGTTTGTTAGTTTTAGTTTTTATTATCCCGCTTGCACACTAATATTTGTAGGAAGAAAGATTGAAAAATTGCTATTCACCCCCCCCCCTCTAGCACACGGTATGATCCTAACACTGTAGTGACTTTAGGTCTAAGGACTAGTCACACCAATCGTCACTATGAGAAAGTTTATGACACTCATATAACGATCTATGAAACCTTCTCATAGCGAGTTAATTTAATACATATTCTTTAATATATATTCATGTGTCAATTTGATATTCTATATCCATGACTTATGAGATTAAGTCATCAATTGACCAATATGCTAGTCTCAACACATTAATATTGTTCTTATATATTAATGTTTGACTATGAATAGTTAAGTGTATCATATATATCTATATCCTCCCTCTATCAACCAATTGATATGATGTAAAGTATAATCTATTATCCTAGGATTTTATTATACTTATTCATCTAGCATAGATAAAAACCTTTGTCTTTTATTAATAAAATATGATAAAAAAAAGTTTCCTAGCTAGTCAATCATTAAATGCGCACACATAGACATTTGAACCCTTCTCCTCTACTAGCTTGTTCCTTTTTCAACCACCTATGCTATCTTAAGCGTCGAAGTGGTCATACTGAATCCAACCTTGATGCTCATTCTAACCTCTTACTGACTGTTTATAAGAAGCTTGTAAATTCTTCTTGCTGCTTGATTATCTGCAATCTTCTCCATGTAAGTTCTTCTTACTACCTGATCTTCTCCCTGGTAGCTATTCTCCACTGACTCATTAGATCTTGATCTCAACAATAAGAAGAAATAAATTTTTTTATTATATGAAAACATTAGGTGTATGTGCTTAAAAATAAAAGAACATAAATTAATGAGTATGCACATGGTAAAAATAATTTTCATATATAGGAATCAAATCTGCGCATATGACAATAATAAGAAAATTCAAATCTTTATAATATGAGAAAAGGAAATATTGACACAAATCTACTTCCTATTAAGAACATTTTTATATGCTCAAGAGCCAATCATAAATATTGTATCAAAATTTTGCATATTTTTTTTATCTTTGTTCATCGTCTGTATAGAAGCATTTGAATAATAAACTATCGATGGCGATTGCTTTTGGCAGAAGTTGATAATTAAAGGGTTAGATAATATTATGAATTAGTTTTTTTTTTACTTTAAGGTATATAACAATAAAGTCTTAGTGAATAAAGAAGAAGCTTTCATTTTTTATCTCTCAATTTTTTAGATTAATCTTTGTTTTTTATAGCTAATTTCATCAAAGCAAACACAGAGATGATTGAACTTGAACTTGTGTGAACTTAAAAAGTCTTCATATTTGCATGAGTGGACAAAACGATTTACTTAGGAGGTGTTGGTATGCTTATTTTTTATTTTTTTTAGAAAATATGATTTTTTAAAAAACGTGTTTGATTTATATTTTTCAATTTTATTTTTCAAAAAAATATATAGTGTTTTCTGAAAAATTAAATAATAAAATAAAATTATTTTTCAGAAAATAAAAAATATAATTTTTTAACAAATGAAAATAAAAAATACAGTAAATCAAACACCCTCTTTATATTTTTGTCACGACGTTTTGGATTGTTTTGGCGAGAAAGAATCTAACATGTCTTTTCCTTTTCTCAAAATGACTAGGATCCATGCTGAGGTGGTAAAGTAAGTGTGGGACCCAAGCAACCAAGTCATCATGGTAATCTTGACCTTATATGAATTTTTCTAAGCAAGCTAAAGCCATTAGACGACAAAAAAAAAAGCAAACTAAATAAATAGCTTACCATCAAAGATGAGAAATAATCAAACAACATTAAGCCACCATGGCAATTTTGACCTCAAATCAAAGACTCTAATTTTGTAATTAAGCAAACTAGAGCTATTAAGTTGGACTTAATTCCTCTTTCATCATCATCACCCAAAGAAAGTTAAATGATTAGATGAGCGAATGGATCGACTTTGGACATCCAATACGTAGAAAAGGTTTGGGAGTTCAATCTTAGTTACACACTATGATGACAAAGTAACGCGACAATGACTACCACAATAAGATTCGTTTGGCCATTAATTATCGCATTAGCGACAGCTTATCTACTCTTGCTCAACAAACGTGGACTTGGCAACTACTCTAGAAATTTAAAGAAAAAAAAAATCTAATACGTAGCCCCATTCATGAACAAAGTGTGTTGATGACGAATCAAATGGGATTCAACCATGTGCTACATGTCTCTATATCTGATTTATTATTATTTTTTAAATATTTGATTGATGATAGTTTTCATTAGGAATGAATTGTCGATGTCAATGAATGCGATTTAATCACGTCCAATGTGTGTGGTCATTCGAGGAAAAAAAATGATATAATATCGTCGATCTTATACTAAAATATGAGTAGATAAATCATAGGAAATATTTTTACTCTAGCATAGTAATCTTTTGCATGAGAAAGATCATATACCCAATGAAATATTTTGTACCCATTAGGAGTTGACTCCGAGATCTATTAGAGTAAATATCCATATAGATACTAACTGTGTCAACCTGCGATGACGTAATGGGTGTGATCTATCAATTTTCAACCTACCTAATGTCTATATATTTCATCTAATTGTTAGCCTCAAATTGGCAAACAATATTTGTTGAAAAAATGGGAATGGAAATAAGAAATGAGAGGAAAGAAATTTTGAATGAGAATTTAATCTCACATTTGGAGTTGTATGGCAGTGTAGTTGGTTTGTAAAGTATCACAAGTATTGAAGTTGTCAATATATGCACCGGGAGATATTTTCTCTCATGCGTTCACGTGTATAGCAAGTTACAAATTTAGAATTCGGATTACACTGAACTAAGTTGACTTATATGCAAACATGATCTACACACATCAAACATTATGAATGACCTTTATTTGGACATTAAATTCCATCCACATTCGTTCCCCTTGCTTCATTTCTTTCTGTCGTGCATTCCGTTCGAGAGCTCTGACCGTGATAACAATTGGGGAGGGGGATACTCACTCAGTCGCGATCGACTTGTGTCTAGTGACAATCACAGTCTATCGTTGTATCCTAAGAAACGGACGTTCATTGTAATCTCAAAGCATTGTCGAAGAGGATAAATATGTTTTAAGAAAACTATGTACAGACCATAATGTTTCTCTTCCCACTCGTGTCTCGACCTCCCACTTTGTGACCAAACAACTCAGCTAACTCGGCAACTCGCTCGACACTACAACTCGTCGACTTAGCAACTCGACCGACACAATAGCTCAGCAGCTCAGCTGATACCAGCTCAATGAGTCTGAATTATTTTCTAATCCTTCTTCTCAAGGAAACTACTCAGTAGAAGGTAAATAAAGGCAGTAATTAATAGGCCAATTTGTGATCAAAAGATGATTAAGTGGTACACTACTGACTGATCATGAAAGGCGGATTCCATTAGCAAACAACAAAAGGATTATTTTAATTTCAAGTGACTTAATTGAGTGTCTGTAGTCGACACTACCCACCAAATCAGTGCATGTAGACGGCCTCACATCACTGTATGAATGGATTCCTATCACAACTGATTTATTTATTATTCGTCGGGGAAAAAAAAATATTGTGGTCATTCAGACGATAAGAAAATTCATAATCTAAATTTTTTACTATTAAACAATTTACGATAAGAACTGATAGGAGTGTTCCTGATAAAGATACAGTGATCATGGTGAAACGAACGGAAGCATTTCTGCATGTATCCACTCCATGAACAAGAGACTTTTTAGCTCGGCAGCAAATTGCAAATTTTTCTTGTTCGTTTGCTTCCTCCAATCAGAAGAAGATAGATCTCTTTCCTCCTTCCTTTGTCTTTAGTACACGTTTCTGATCATGTAGATCCTTGCAAAGCTAGCTCCATTTACAATACCTTTTTTTACATGAGAGAGATCGTATCATTCCCGTCGGAGTAATACCAGGAGAGGTTGGGTGCTTCTTCTTTAGAGAACAAACTACTGCAGGGATCCTGATCATCCCCATACAAGGATTTCTCGTCGGAGTAGTTCATCATCATCTCGCCTTGAGCCCTGATCTCGAACAAGGAGGAGCGCTGAGAGCTGAGCCCCATGAAGCTGTGCGGCTCCAGCACCGCCGCGGAACGGGGACTCGTTTCGTCGTTGAACACCGCACTGGAATCGCTGTCTGAAGCGCCGTATCTGTAGACAAAGACCGAACTTTTATCTTCTTCCGCGCCTTTCTCGATCGACGTCTTCGTTGCAGATCTCGCTAACTCGGCCTGCAGCTCCTTTACCTGAATCACATCGGTTGTCACACAAGTGAATTAGGCAGCTAGCGTTGTTGCCGGCCTGAACTAGCCAGAAGCAGCTGCGACTTACATTTCCTTCGAGCGCCTCCTTCTCGCGGCGCAGCGCGTCGAAGTCGAGCTTGAGAGCATCATGCCGGGCTTTCAGCACGGCGTAGTCTCTCTCGAGCTGCTTGGTCTTCCATCTGGCACGGCGGTTCTGGAACCAAATCGCCACTTGACGCGGCTGCAGACCTACTTCTTGCGCCAGCCTCACCTTCCTCTCCGGGTCCAATTTGTTCTCCGCTTCAAAATTTTTCTCTAGAGCTTTTACTTGATCTACACTTAGCCTGCGCTTCTTCTCTCCGAGCGACGACTGTCCGTAGGAGCAGAGCTCCTCTTCTCCCTCCTCCATACCATCTGCAAAAAGAGACTGCTGGATTAATCCTTCTTCCTGCTTCTCTTTTTCTTCTTCTGTCAAACAACATGAAATAGAAGAATTCAAGTTAGAAGAACGGAGAAGGTTGCATGAAAAAAAAAAAACAGAGCATCTCGGCCTGTATACCAGAACAGCTAACGTCTTTTCCTTCATGTACCGAAAAGGAGCCTGAGCTGCTGAGCATGTTCATTCTGTTTCAGTGCTTCTTATTTGTTCTCCTTCTTCTATCTCTGCCTTGTGCTTCTGAGCTCCTCACGAGAAGCAAAGCTTCTGTTGTGAGTCTCCGTCACACACATCTCCAATTTCCCTCAAGCACACAGATACCAAGAGCAGAGCTTCAATAATCAAGCAGTCTATAAATAAGAGCAGCAAGGCACAAGTGAAATAACACCTAAATGAAATGCAATTAACCTGGTTCTGAAAAAGTGGTTTCGTTATTGAGTTGCAAATGCTAATTTCTAACAGAGAATATTATGTGGAGGAGATGATGGTGGTTGGCTGGTGTAGAGAAGAGAAGAGAAGAGAAGAGAGATTATCTAAGCAAGCTTTAACTTTTGTAGCCAAACAGATCACTTTATTGGGAAAACATCAGCTTGCATATATGTTCAACTTCTTTAGCTACGACTCAGAAGACAAAACCAATGGGCCATCATGTGGACATTTTCCTTTGACTGCTAGTTTATGAAGATAATTATCACAATCTGCATTGCACATATTCAAATTGTGCTCCAAAGTTTCCCTTATTATCATTAAAAACAGGGTTGTGTGCTTCCTTTTTGTGGTTTCAGTGGCATCCACAAGACCTATTTTGTTGCCATGTAAACTCATGAATGATTCCAGCAAACGGATGAATCTAGTGTTTAGGGTGACCTGTCTATCTTATCCAGATTCTCACTGTCTCATTTAAGCAAAAAGGTGACTAATCCCTATCAGCTTCATAAAATGACATAAGTATGAGTTTCGATAAACAGATTAAATTTCTAATACAAGGTAAGATATTAGAGACTGATACACATACTGATTCCAACTTCATTCACCTTTTGTCCCATATCTGTCACTGCAACATTTCTCTTTTTGTTAATTAAAATTGTGCCGAGTAGTGTTTCTAAATAGGCATTTGTGTTTTTTTTATATTTTATATATATATATTTTTAATTGACACCGAATATTCAACTTAGCTGATTAATAATGGTCGGCTGGTTCGATTTCATAAAAATTTTCCATAGCTATCGTGATTCAAGATAATTTAGGAAGTATTCGCATGGTCGATCCATCAATCCAACGTTAAACCACTCATTAAAAATATTCATCGATTAATTTACGGAGATTATGGTATCTACATTTGAGAAACTAAAAATGTATTAGGATAGAGAAATAATACGCACATTAAAAGTGAATGTCTTAGTGAAAATTTTGACCATTAATAAGTGGCACGTCCGATGTCCGATCGCTGATCGAACACTATCGGCAGCCTTTGATCGCCGCCCCGAACAAAACTATATTTTGGGGGCCACGGTGAATCCGTTGGGGATTGCCGCAATTGCGATTTCGCATTATTCATCGTCGATTTCGACGAGTTCACCATTGTCGACGATTCTGATGGGTTCACCATCCTCCCAAGGTATAGTTTGATTCGGGATGGCGATCTGAGACCATCAGTAGTGTCCGATTAATGATCGGACATCGGACGTACCACCGAATAATGATCAAAATTTTTACTAAAATATTTACTTTCACTGTACATATTATTTTTCATTAGGATATTGCATCATTCTTCATGGGTTAAATATGCATTTGTATTGCAGTTATTTATGGACAATCTCGCTGGTATTTTTTATATTTTATATTAGAGGTATATTTGCTATAGCTATTTATGATTACTTAATAGAATATTAACACATTATTATTATTTATATCCCCACATTTAATTGTTTTTTTAGTTGCAATATAATTAACCGTCAAAATACATTATATTAGTCTTATAAATTCTACGGTAATTTACCATACGTCAAAATACATTATATTAGACTAATACAAATACTGATTCAAACTTCATTCACCTTTTGTTCCATCCCTGTAATTGCAACATTTCTCCTAATTAAAATTGTGCCGAGCAGTGTTCTAAATAGGCATTTGTTCAAACTTCATTCACCTTTTGTTCCATCTCATAAAAAATACATGATAGAGATGAATGATCAAAATTTTATCACCTAACCAAGTGCTTATGATTGTGCATTATAAGTTGTGCATCGTAACAAAATTATATATATATAGAGGAATGATGTAGCATGACGTGGCATGACGCACTCATATTTTCAAATGAAAAATAATTTACACAGTAAAAATGAATATCTCAGTAAAAATTTTAACTATCAATCAGTGGCATGTCCGACATCCAATCGTCGATCGAACATCACCAGCGGTCTTCGATCGTCATTTCTAATCAAACTATATCTTGGAGGACGGTGAACACGTCGGGATCGTCGGCAACAATAAATCCATCGGAATCAACATTGAATGATGCGAGATTGCAATTGCAACAATCCCCGACGGGTTCACTGTGCCCCGAGGGTATAGTTTGGTTCGGGATAACGGCCAGAGGCCACCGATGGTGTCGAATCAACGATCAAATGTCAGGCATGTCATTGATTGACAGTCAAACTTTTTACTGAGACATTCATTTTCACTGTATGTATCATTACTCTTTTCAAATTTACCGAAGACATATTACTTTGGTATTTATCAAAGGACACACTCAATTATATACTCTTCCCATTCTACCCTTTTAACAAATCTAAAAAATGGATAAAAATTCTAACACCTCATGTAGAATAAATATAAATATATGCAATTGTTAATACCACGAATTACTTTTGTAAAAATATTTAGATCATATACCATGGATAAAAATCAGAATAACATTGATCTTCAAATCTTTCAATTATTTTTTTAATTTGTAAATATATTATTTAAAAATCAAAAGATGATTTCCTCAATGATAAATATGTCAAAAATTCTAATTTATCAATTATAATCTATCATGAAATTTAGTCTCATGTTTTTTAACTAAATTTTGAATTCTAACATAAGAAATGTTATCGTTGTGCAATTATCATATTTTGATATATCATATCTCCTATATGAATAATATCATGTCTACATTGGGCCTAATATGAGTTTATATTAGACCTAATGTATAATTTCAGCTGATTGTTTCAATAATATTTTAATATCTCTGGAGAAGCCGAAATAAATTATGGTTGACATATTTGAACTCCTTACAATCTAAGAAATTCAACAAAAACTAAAATAAATGCAATCGAAGCTCTTTAAATCCATCAGTGAGTTTTAATCAAAATTCACTGATGGACCTAATAGCGGGGGAGCCCGTGCCACTCGGAGCAAGGAAACCTTCCGACAAGTCGAACTCAATTATGGTGTAATCGAGCATAAATTTTTCCTTGACGGCTTCAACCAGAAGATGTAATGTTACTTCCCTCAAGAAAAACAAACTATCAAAAAAAAAAAAGTAATGATTTTGGGGAAAACAAAATTGAAGATTTGATATATGCAAGAGCGTTGGACTTCACGACACACTGGACAGACCATAGACATACACGGCCCAATGACGCCATGGTAAATTTTGAAAGACTGATGTAGAAAAGCCACCTCTCAGAGTATTGACGACGGCATGTCAAAAGCTTCCCTACTCCCAGCAGCATTACCACTGTTATAGCTCAATGAGAGCCCGAGATGTTGATAAGAACTCATAGAACTTAATGATGATGGGAGGGTCATCCCTTCCACCTTAGATAGAGAGACTCTCGTCTCTTTCTAGGATTCTTAGAAATATGACAGTTAAAAGTTGGTTGGGAGGCCTGCGAGAATTCTCTGGTGGGCTTCCTACCCCTCGCTGACAGTGGGGGCATGGGACGGAAAGTGGTGGTGCCTCTCTTTGAGGCGTGTGTGTTCCTCTCAGACAGAAAGCCGGAATTTTGGTGGAAAGAAGTCGCTGATGTTGGTGCAAAAAGTACTAGAATCAAATCTAAGTTTTGATATTGACAAAGGTTCAAAATTAAGTCATATTGTGATCTAATATGTTTACGAAGTGTGCTGATTAAAGTTTTAATAATGGGTCTAGAGGACCAAACATTATGTTGAATTCCAATTAGGTTGGGAGAACCAGATAACTGACAGGAAGCCAAAATAGATCAAAAAGGACAAGATATATGGTAGGAAGTCCAGTTCGGTTAGCAGAACCAGATAACTAGCTAAAGTTCAAATGGAACATCTAGAACTTGATAGGACAAGAAACCAGAAGTCAAGTAATTCTGCAAATGGTAAGTTAGGTAAGTAATTGGAGAAGAGAGATCCAGTGAGGATGAGTTCCAGTGAGATTGTAGGTGTTAGTCCAACTTAGATTCAACTTGGAAATCTAAATTAAGACCAATACTAGATTCTGATCATGGTTAGATAGGATCTAATTCATAAATATATTTCTGCATCCGTGCTAACTCTGTTTTGTACGTAATTTATGATTTGGGTTAATATATTTTGCAGGAACTTAGAATAAAAAATCAAGCTTGTTAGATCGTGACCGTCAAGCTAGAGGACGGGGTGAATAGCTTCTTTTGATTTTCTTCCTACAATCGTTAGTGTGCAAGCGGAATATACTAAATAAAAACAAAAACTAACGAATGAGAACGATACACCGATATACGTGGTTCAGAGATGATGCTCCTACTCCACGGCAGTTCGTAAGGTGGACGATCCCTAATCCTTCGGTGGATGATTCCCCGGAGTACCTCCGGTTAGATCTCGTAGCTCCTTGGGGGTGGAGAAACCTCACCACAACCTCTGGACACTACCTGAGCACAATAGACTACTAACCAGCTCTATCCAAGCAAGTTTCATTAAGGAAGAACAACCCTAAACGAGCTTCCTTAAATAGAGCTCGAGCTGAAATGTGACCGTTACCAGTCAATTGCCCTTGGGGCAGTCGACTGGCCTCTCGGGAATTCGAAATTCAAGTCTGACCTTTCGAATTTTGGCCACACCAGTCGACTGCCCCTGGGGAAGTCGACTGGTCCTTCCCTAAGCCTAGGGTTTTCCTTCCCGAGTACATTTCTCTCCGCACTCGAACCATCCCGGCCTAGTTCTCGAGTGCAATCACTCAACACTCAGACCCTCACAACCTGGTTGACTCTTCAAATAGCAGTCTCGATATGTTGCCTTCACACCCTCTTCATCTTCGGCTCCCGTCCCTCAGATGTGCACGCAAGCCCTCAGCTTGCCTCCATGTCATCCTTCACGCATGCCTCGAAGTCCGCTTCCCTCGGCTTATCATCTCTGCTACAGTAGCCTCGATCCGTCGCCTTCAAGCCCTCTTCGACTTTGACCCTCATCCCTCGGATACGTACACAAGCCCACGGCTTGCCTCCATGTTATCCTTTATGTACGCCTCGATGTCCGCTTCCCTCGGCTTTTCGTTCCTGCTCTATCCATGGTCCCTCGGATGCGCACACAAGCCCACGGCTTGCCTCCATGCCACCCTTCACCTGAAGACATCCAACCAAGTCTATGTGTACCTGCAAACCTGTACACTCACATACACATATTAGACCAACAACAAATCCTAACTAACTCATATTGACACACACATCAAAACTCATGGTCTTCTCGATCATACTTGGACCGATTGCCCCAACAAAGCTAAGATGAACAATACTCTAAACGCCTTAAGTAAAGGAGGGTACCTTGAGTGAAGGGTTAGAGGTGCCTCGGGTGACTAGAGATACCCTAGAATAAATATAATTTGAGAATAAAATTTTAACTATAGTGGCACCTCAGAGCTCATACGTCAAAGTATTTGAGGCGCCCTCAACGGATTGGAGGTGCCCCAAATGATTGAAATGATCCGATAAGAATATAGAATAAAGCTTATGCAAAACACAAGGATAAGGGGGCGTTTGGTTTGCTCTATTTTCTATTTTTATTTTTCAGAAAATCATATTTTCTCATTTTCTGGAAAATGACTTTGTTTCATTCTCTAGTTTTCCAGAAAACACTATATTTTTTTCTGAAAAATAAGGATTGAAAATGCAAACCAAATACGTTTTCTAAAAAACCCGTATTTTCTATAGAAAATGAAAATGAAAATGAAAAACAAGCATACCAAACACCCCCTAAGCCTTCTAACTCCGTTCAAAGCATGTCAAAAATTTATATTTCTCGATATTATAAGGTTACTATTAAATTGTAGTCAAAATTCTTTGATGACCTTCATAATTATAAAAACATTTCAAATCAAATTTATTATACTCTTTGTAACCTTCAAGGTATAATCATGCTATCAGACATTGATTTCATAGTTTAAATAGAAAATTATGAATTTTTTAAATTTATATGATTTTAAAATATTTTATCACGAACTTATTTAGACAGAGCATACAAAATTTGACGCCCACGAAAGGAGAGGTACATTGAAAATTAAATATTTAGTTTAATAAATATAAAATAGAGTACATAGTTGGGGTTTTTAGGGAGTGTTTGGTTTGGAATAATAAGGAATAAGAAATGAAAATAGATAGTAATTATTCTCATTGATACTATTTGATCTATGTCAATGAAATAAAAATAAGGAAATCATTCCTATTCTTCTCTTATCAATTAAATTCCTCAATCATTTTTTCATTTTCATATATCCAATACATTAATTTTTTTAATTTTATTTTACTATCTCCTTTAATTTACATTATCACATTTTACTTTTTCTATCTACTTCTCTCATTATATTTTCTCTTTATATTTTAAAATTTCTCTTTACTTATCTTTTATCTTTCTCTCTCTACGTATTTGCTCTCTTCTTTCCTTACCTTTCTTATTGTATTTTTCTTTATACACATTTTATATCACTTTCTATATTTAACTTAATTATTTATCTTATTTTCTCTCTCTATATTTTTTATATAACTTACTCTCTTCCTCTCTTATCACAATTTATCTTTTTATTTATTTTATTTTTTTCACTTTCTCTTATATTTTCTATATTATTTTCTTTTTTTTTTATTTTTTTATCATATTTTATTTCTCTATATTTCTCTTATTTTCTTTCTACTTTTATCTCTTATTTTTCTCTCTATCAGTCTCATCTTATTTTCTCTCTTTATATATTTTTTTAATGATTTCTCATTCTATTTTTATCATATTTTTTCCACTCTAGCTATCTTATTTTCTCTCTCTCTTTTTTTTTAATTTTTATTTTCTCTCTTATCATATTTTCTTTTATTTTTTTCTTCTAATTTCTTATTCTACCTCTCTTCTCATAATTTCTTTTTCTATATTTTTTTTACTCTATCTCTCAACCTATTTTATTTCACTTTCTCTATTTTATAGTAATTCTATTATTTTAGATAATTTTAATTTTTATAGATTCTAATTACCAAAGTTAATTAAACTAAATATTATCAATAATAATAATTTTCATTTCAGAATTTGAATTAAACACTAGTAACACAATCATGATTTTCATTACTATTGATCTCTTAATAAATCTCATTACCATTCTGATTGATAAATTTGAATCAAACACCCCTATAGAAAAGTTAGCTAAGTGGTTCAATAGATTATGATTATTATTTATTTAGTTAAGGGCAATGATCGTCTTTTATTCAAGAGAAATTTCATTGCAATTTTAAAAAATTAAAGGACTTTTAAAGTAATTGTTCAAATCTAATTAGCTATTTTTAAAATTTCTCATTTAGCATCGAATATTTAAAAAATTATAGGGGGGCACTTTTGAGGTCCAAACTTGATACTAAATTAACGATTTTGATATCAAACTTATGAAAAAGACATTTATAATCTCAAATTAAGCGTTTACCTTTTTTAATCTTAAATTTAAAAATAACAATTTTAATATCATGCAATGGGAGACGTCTCAAATTTTTTTTAAAAATGATTTAATACTTTAACTCAATTGGAAAGGTGAATCCTAAAATTTTGTAGCTCGACATTATAATCTAATTAGGAAGGTAAATTTTAGGGGTTTTAATTTTTTTATATCAGAAGCCCTAATTTTAATATTAGAAGTATAATATGAATTCTAAATTGTTCAATTCTTTTTTTTTTTTTTTTTTTTTTTTTTTTTTTTTTTTTTTTTTTTTTTTTTTTTTTTTTTTTTTTTTTTTTTTTTTTTTTTTTTTTTTTTTTTTTTTTTTTTTTTTTTTTTTTTTTTCTAAATCTTTATTAAATGATTTATGATTTAAATTGTTACCAAATCTCTTTTTCTCAAAAAGTTATATGTATCTGGAATAAATATTTATAATCCAAACGTCACCCGCCCTAAACAAAAGCATCATCTTAACCGTTCAAAGCGATATCCTCAGGGCTCACACGCCGTCGTAGCCGCTCATTAGGACGCCGTCGCCCCAAGTCGTCGTCGCCGCTCGCCGCCTCTTCGGGCCTCCATCGTCCCCCACGTAGTGCCGGCCACGCGTCCGGCTATCCACCCGCTACTGCGACCGTGTCCGCAGTTGCCACCGCGGCCTCGACCGCAAGGAGCGCCAGCGATCACGACAATCTACTTCGTCTGCGCCATTTACTTTGCTGGCCGCTCAGAACATTCGCCAGCCGCTTCGGAACACTCGCCGGTAGCTCTCTCCTGCTACCTCGCCGCTCGTGGGCCAATATCGAATAATTCCGGGTCCTCGCAAGAATAAGAGTTCCTCGGAGTCGGAGCCCTCCCTCCTTCCCTTGCGGATTTCCCCTTCGTAAACAGGACCTAGAGCTCTGCCATGGCAAACACTGATTCAGTACCTCCAGAAAGCCCCAGGGCTGGCCATCGGAAACGGTATTTAGCATCCGAGGCAGAAGAGGTAGAAAAGAGCATCGAGCACACAAAGAAGAGAAGAACCATTCCACATGGAGCATGGGCGAATCTTGATCTCATTCTCTCTCTTCAGAGCAAAGATGCCTCCTTCGAAAGGTCGTATTTTCTACCTAAAATTTGTATTTTTAGCTTCCAAATTTATCTCTTGGGTTGCTTGAATCCACTTTAGGATTATGATGCAGCAAGATCGAGATTGCTTTTAACTACCTTACAATGACTGACGACGGCAATGATCGAAGACCTGATGTCGTTCGGCTTCCCAGATTGTTTTCTATTCTCATTGACTGGATTCAGCCCCATTTAATCTCTTCAGAGAGTGCTATAAGAAACTCAGAGATTTGTGATGCTAGTTTGGACTATAGATGCTGGGCCATTCTCAAAGTTTGCTTGCAAAAATCATCTTCTGGTGTTTCACCAAATCTTCTTCGAGCCATTACCCATGTATTGCAGCATGCGTTGCTCATTGCTGGTGATTGTTCATTGTACGTGGGAGACTGCCCTATGTTATTTAAACAGTTATTTGAGTGTCTCTCTTTTCTTCATTTATCCAATTCAAGGACTTTCTACAATGCTGGTGTTGAACTTTGGGTTTCATGTGCCAAGGAGGTTGTTAATCTTGTTCTCAAGGTATTGACAAATGATGATCTCAAGTCTACCAATGCAGAAATCTTTCTTAGCCTTGCGATTCTTCTTCTAGAGAACTTTTCTGGCTTCCTCAGATTTCACACAAACCCTAGAAATGTCTTTCGACCCTTTATGGATAGGTTGCTTGAGCCATTGCTTGAACTTTTTGTTCTATTGAAGTTACGAGTGAATGAAGGGAAACATAAAAGAGTGGGTAGCCTGTTGGACATGGTCAAAGAAGTATTGTCAAATGGGTTGCTTCATCCAGCTCACATTGGTGGGTTTTTAAGCTTCAGGAATTCAACTGTTGAGCGGGAGGGTAGATGCCTGAAAGGCATTAATGAGAGTTATCATAGGCACTTCTTTCAAAGATTGGATAAGATGATTGCAGAGAAGAAGGCAGTCCCACTTGGTGGCTTTGGATACCTGCTTTGTTTGTTTATCAACAAAGCTAAAAATCAAAATGTTGGTACTTTAGTATCCAATGTCAATGTTGCTTCAGGGAAGCATCCTGAAGAAAGTGAAGGGACCAGCAAAGCACTCTTTGCAGTATTTACACAGTTTTTAAAACCTCTGATGTTTGAGTGCAGAAGGTGTCTGGAGTTTGACTTCTCATGGAATGAAGATCTCCTAGAACTCAAGTTGGTAGAAGGGCACTGCATGTTGAAATCTGTAAATGAAATCTTTGCCAGTTTTATTGACGAGAAAATATATGCACCTACAGAGGATACTTCTGAAGAGTCTCATTTCAAATTTTTGAAAGAGATCTGTGACATAATCATTTCTATTTCTAGGAACTTTTATTCTTTTTGGTTGTCAATTTTACACTCGGGCAATATAAGAATTAAGAAAGTTTTGCCTTTGATAGCAAAGGAGATATTTATTGCAGTTGGATCTTTTTTGGAAATCGAGTATAAGGCTGTTGGGGATGAGCTCGTAGAACTATGGTTAATGATGTTCTCATACTTGGCTGTTCAAATGCCTCTATCTGATATAAAGCCTAATGCTTTGTTGGTTTCTGATATTTTGAAACTCGCCTGCCAACTAATTAACATATACAGTGAGCTTCGCCACGTAAGTGAGATCTTGTGGGCCATCATTCACCATTATGAGTTTTGAAACCACTATAGAAAAAAAAATTGTGCCATAGAGCAACAAAAAGTTTTTAAAATTACTAATAGTTCTATCATCATTCTTTCAGTATGTCAGTTTTGCCTGCCTATTATATGCAAATTGTTAATGTAAGACTTATTTATGACTAGTAGGACTCTAGACAAATATCATTGTGACGTTCAACTAACCCTAAATTAATTTATGAGGCCAGTTTCCCTTGAGTATAGAAGTAACATTGTTTCAGTAGTTTTTTTTTTAATATTGTGCTGCCTGACTAAGAAGTTTTGAAAATTTTAGCAGACTTGTTTCCCCACAGTGACATAAGATTTGTTTAACATAGTGATGTCCCCGTACCTGATGGCTTATTATCTCTGATTTGAGTGGTTGAATGTTATAATCCAAAAACATTTACAGCTTTGCTATGGATCCTATATGCTAGAGTTGGCTGCTGGTCAAGACTATAATCAGTCCTTTTCCCCAATATAAATGTTACACTGACTTATATCGACCCCCATTCTACAAAACAATATGGTCACTTGGTTTTATTTTTAATGTAAATTAGATTCCTTTTTAGTTATGGATGAGAGTGATAGTCCTCCTCTTGATACCTCTCTTCTTCCTTTTTTTCCTTTCTGTCTGCAGATTCTTTTGTCACCTTCCAGGATACTTGACACTCCTGATTATGTTTAAAATATTAGAGACTCAAATTTGCCAAAATTTTCTCACTTCCATCTTTCTATTTTGCTTTGTTTTTTCCTTCTTCTATTGTTCAATTTGGTCTTGACAATGTTCCATAGTAACACTAAGATACTGGCCCCGGTGGTTAGGTCCTCCAGGGATAGATTAGGGATTTAGAGTTAAAGACTCAGCCGCGGCGTATTATTTGAAAATTTTCTCCTTAATGGGTAGCGGACCTGAGAATGTTGGCTATCAGGATGGACTTGCGTGTGCACTTCCCCGCTTTACCCTGGTTGCTGATGAGAAACTTCAGTGGGGTCGGGCCGGTGGGAAACTTCAGTAGGGCCGGGCCGGTCGCCCCAGGTTCGACTGTTACCTGGTTAATTATTTTACTAAGATACTGAAGTTAGTCCACTAGGGACGACAGTTGCTAGTGCATGAGATGTTGCTACCATGAGATTTGGGATCAAATCTTGGCTAATAGGCAGATTTTTGCCCTCCCCCAATCACCGGTCATTTACTCGGGCGAGTAGCCACCCGTGATTTACCTCCCTTCACAATACCTGGGGATGGACTTTGAGGGGTGCTTGGGTGAGCGTTATCACCTTTTGCCACCACTAAGATACTGAAGTTCTGAGTACTCCAACCTATTCTACCCCTTCACACACTTAAAAAAAAAGTACTTTACATCATATACCATGCAATTTGGAGGCATTAGTGAATCAATTGGTTCTTGGTTGTCCTACTAAATAATGGTTATTTCGTTTCAAAATATGATAAGATGGAACATTATGGATTTATATTATATGTGAGTAATCATGTAGGGTGGTTTCACTTTCATGGGCATATGTGGATTTAGTATGGCCAAAATATTATGTTTCATGCAAAATGGTGGCCTACCCCATTCTTATGTAGACTGGTCAAGCACCATTAGTCATATCCTTTGCATGGTAATTAAATATTTCAGGAATTTTAGCACCAGATTATTATTATTTTTGTTTCTTCTAGATAATTTTGTAGTTTCTTAATAACTTTCTTGATCTTTGTTACATGAAATACTAGCATTTTTCAAGTATTTTAGATAATTTTTCTTGATAAATTCCCAGTGTTTTGTTAAATCCATCTTTTTTTTATAAACATTTTTTCTTGATAAGTTTTATTCTTTTAAGATAATGGAGTGGAGGGTTTTCCAGCTAACAAGAATTTGCAATAGCCTTTAACTTTTAATTGCTCTATCTATCAAGTTATCAGGAATAGTCCTTTGATAATTTTGAGACATTGATAACCATAATGTTTATTAGTATGTATGCAAACTAATTTTTTTTATATATAAGGTGAGTATTGAAATTGAATATTCAAATAAAGGTTGAAGGAGTTATTTTTGTCTTGTCCATTCATTACACAACTTGATCTTATTTTTCTTTCAGAAAATGTGCCTCCTAGTTTTCGTGCCACCGGACTTAATAGTGATTTTAAAAATCTTTTTGTAGGTTAATGA
Source organism: Boesenbergia rotunda (assembly GCA_024364735.1). Classification (NCBI taxonomy): domain Eukaryota; kingdom Viridiplantae; phylum Streptophyta; class Magnoliopsida; order Zingiberales; family Zingiberaceae; genus Boesenbergia; species Boesenbergia rotunda. The sequence goes on along the minus strand of JAGFNQ010003348.1, from coordinate 86,837 downwards.
TCCCATTTTTGCACTGTGTAAAGCTGTGAGACTATTCCCAGTAGGCAATAGTGCTGTTTCAATCAGAAATTCTGTATTTGTTGCCTCATCATCTCTGCAATCTGGAATGTGTTTAAAATCAATTTCAACCTTGTTAAGTTCAGAAACCTTTCAACTTGCTATGTCTAATTCTATCAAGTCAATACCAGAAGGGCAAGCACATGGATGCATACAGGAGCTAAATATTGATATCACTGACTCACTAGAATGGATAAAAAATGGTCAGCAAGAAGACACTTATGCAGGCCAAACAACTACCTCATATAGCAAAATATTGGAATCAGATCTTAAGGTAGAAATCTTAGGGAGAATTCTGTCAGAAATATACATAATTATACTGGATTCACTAACAATTACTGTAACAAATAGTCTCATTGTAGGAAATTCTGTTGAGAGTCTGTTGAAAGGGATAAGGCCTAGCTTCAGTTATTTGGTTCAAAATCCATCAGATGGTATCAATGAGTTTACCTACTGTATCACAGGCCAGAAGTTATTGAATAATGATTTGATTCAATCTCAAAATGGACAACAGATGCTTCCAATTTCTATGTCCTGGTTTTTTGTGTTTATTTTTAGAGTTTATACATCCTGTAGAAGTTTATACCGACAATCAATTAGCTTTATGCCACCTACTTCAGCAAGAAAGGCATCAGATACAATGGGGAACTTATTTTATGTATCTCATGGATTGGAATGGAGAAATAAGTTGAAATTCCTAGATAATGGTTATTTCTCATGGATAGTTAATCCTTCCATTTCCCTCATGAATTTGATCCAATTTCTTTCTGAGCCATTCTTGTCAAGAAGCTCTCCAGCATACACACATCTTTATTGTGCAATTACTGTCATGGTATTACAGAGGGTGAACGACTTGAATAGAATGCTTAAAGTGTACACGTTTTTGCAAAAAGAAGGCTCACATGGAAGCAAAATTCTACTTGAAAATTCTGATGTCCATAAATCAAGCAAACGATTGAACAGACTCATTGCTATTTCCAGGAGTGAGGCAATTGAGTTGACTAACTTCTTAACTGGTAATCTACAGAATATGGCTTCACGTGGTAAGTGCATATGCAACCAAAGCTTCAATTCTTCTGATATGACAATATCACTTTCAGATGGAAACAATTTGGGCAATCATGTTTGCTCATTCTCTGGGAATTCGTTACCTGGTCAACTTTGGCTACTTATGTGCCAGAATATTGATGTTTGGTGCACTCATGCCTCTAATAAGAATCTTAAGGTGTTTTTGTCTCATTTGCTTCTATACTCCTTGCCTTGCCGAAGTGTTTTGGAGGAATCGAGCATCGGTGGATCTTTATTATGGAACGTTAATATGCACAAAGTGGCATTGGAACTAATCAGCGACAGCATTTTCTATGAGCAACCAGTAAGTAATGCTCTATATTACAGTGTAATTGGATAGCAAGATAGTTCTTAAGGCTGGACCTTTACATCCAGTCTAGTTTTTCATGATCCAGCCTATTCCTTTTCTAAACTTTGTAAATATTAAGTTATCCTTTCTTTTTTTCCCCTTCTAATAATTGTCTTTGTCCTGAGTTAATCTTAGATGCTTCTGGAGATCTTACAAATTTTTATATTCTAGGCTTTATTCAAGTACTTAACTTCAAGGATCTGCCGTGCTCTAAAGAGATCTTTCACATATTTAGCAGATAATTATAGTGCAAGCTGCAAACATATGTATTCTTTATCAGAATGGTCAGAGATCCTTAACACATTAGTTCAAGGGGCAGTAGCTGATATTAGTGGTAGTTCTTCCCTGCCAGTACCAAATTGCACTTGTTCTGACATATGTAGGCGACAATCATGTACTTCATCTCAAATCCAACTCAAAGGTTGTGAAGATTTGCTGCATCTCTTGTATAAAATGCCTGCAGTTCATGTTACTACTACTGCTTTCACTGATTATGCAACATACATACTGAACATTGAAAGGTAGGAAAACTCTGAAGTTTGTTTTCTCCTTATATGCTATACTCTCTTATTCCATTAATGCATAGAATTTCATACTAGTGTTTTTTTAAACTATTATTGTTTATAGAGATTTTGAAAGTGCATTGAAGTTGCTTCCTATATGATTGTGGATTTTTTTTTTTGTGGTGAGCCTATGTACAGTCACTGATACATGTACCAAGGACTAGCCATTATGCACATACAATGCTAGAACCCGAAACACTTCATATGAGGGATGGATTCCTCACTAGCAACTATACTATCACTGCATCATAACCGCAATCATATAATAACAACACCAAACATATACTGAAACTATAATAATATTAAATGTCGGAATTTAATTAAATTGAAATGTGCTGACACAAATAGCTGATTTATGCTGACAAACAAAACTGGACACATGCCTACAAAAGTAAAATACACTAAAAGGAAAATGCTTAAAGAAAATAATTTATGCAACAAAAGAAAATAAAAGGGCACTAAAATACATCTCCAACATAGACATAGGTAAGCATGAGCTAGTAAAAAAATCTAACCTTGAGAGATCACCTCAACTTTGTGACCTTAGAGGTCAAAGGAAGTGGGCATGAGCACACAAATGAAAAGTGAGATAAAAAAGATGTGCATGATACCAAGGTTTAAAATCTCGACCCGTGCCGAGGTTTCGGTCCCAGACCGGAACGATACGGTTTCGGTTTCGTATCGTGCCGTGCCGGTATGGTTTCGGTATTTTTTTATTTATATATATTAATTATTAGATAAATATATTTATTGTGTATAATTTAAAAATAAATTGTATATTGATTTTATATAACTTCTCAATTATTGAACAACTTAATATTGTTAGAAAAAAATAATTAAATATAATTTTTTTAAATAAAATTGATCTATTAATAATTCGAATTAAAATTGAAACATTATAATATGCTATAATAACTAATAAGTATATAAATTAACTAAAATACTACTTTATATATAATAATTATATAAATTAATTAATTATTAATTTAAATAATATATATATAATGATAAAAAATATTAGAATATTAATTAATTACTAAAACAGTAAAATTAAAAAATAATAAAAATATATAATTGAATTGTTACAATTTTTTTAGATTTTTAATTTTTTTTAGAATTTTTAAAAAATATTTTAAAAATTCAGAAAATTAATTAATAAAACTTATTTAATTTTTTTAATTTTAAATATAATTTTATATTGTGATAATATTTATTTAGGGAAATGTTAGATTTAAGTAAATAATTTTATTATTTTTCTTATTTAATTTGTATTTTAAGTGGGAAATGTTGTATTTTAATAATTTATTTTTTTCCCCCACCGGCGAAGGCGAAGGCGGAGGCGGAGGAGCGCGAGCGGTCCAGCGCCATCTGACGGAGCCGGAGGCGTCCCGCGAAGCCTCTGGCGAAGCCGGAGCAATCCCGCGACGTCTCCGGCGTCGCGCGTTTTGCCCTACCGGCGGAGGCGGAGGAGCCGCGAGCCCGCGAGGGCGTCCTGCGGGTCCAGCGCCTTCCGACGGCCCTTCCGGCGAAGCCGGAGGCGTCCGGCGACGCCTCCGGCGACGATGGACCAGTCCCGTGACGCCTTGCCTCGCTCCTGCTCGTCGTCGCCGCTGCCACTCGCCGCTGTCGCACGCAACAACTATCGGCACAGTGCCGATTTCGGTGCCCGAGCGGAACGGGATGTTTCGCCCGTGCTAGGCGGCACGGCACGAAACCTCAATCCATGCATGATACACTATCTCATAAAGGAAACATAAAATATTTTCCATTCTAAATAAATATTTTCATAACTCTTTGACACCAACTGATCACCAGTCATAGTCATCTCTCTTCTCTTACACCCTGTTTGGAAACTTTTTAAGTAAGGAATTGAATTGAATTTCATCCGGAATTGAATTTCAATTCTCATGTTTGGAATGAATTAGTCAAAAACAGAATTGAATTTCAATTCCTTGATTTGGAATCAATCAGAATTGAATTCAATTGTTATACTTTTACCATTTTATCTTTCACCAAAACTAGCATAATTTAATAATTCAAAACCCAAAACTTGTATGAAAAATTCCTTCGCCTACATCTTTCACTCATTCAGATTGCAAACTGACAGTTTAAGATATCTTCAAAACTAGCATTTTGAGATATCTTCAAGATGAAACTCGGAATGATCAGTACACACTTTAACTAACACATGAAACTTGGTAATTTGAGAACAGAGCCAATTTGATATTCACCTTCAAAGTTGAATTATCAACATCAGCATAAACAGCTCCATCAACTTGCCATGAAGAAGATATATGGTGTGTTCTGAGATAATCAAGGCTCCACTGTCCCATCTCATGTTGGCTTGCAGATATTAAATCAACCACCTGGAACAATGTATGGTCTGCACTAGAAACTCAATTTTTTACTCAGGAAAACAAACTTCGGTGTTGTTTAATCAGATACATGGAACCTGAACTAGGTGGATCTGACAAACTAGGCGTCTCAAAACCCTTACAGCTACTATTAACAAATCTGTTTGTATTCAATGTGGTGATTCATCTTTCTCCTTGCATTGATCTGAATCTGGAGAACATTCCACAAAAGGTTAGAAGTCTGAATCCAACCTTATGAAAGTTGCAAGCCAATGAATTCTAAAAATAACTTATGTCAGACTAGCAATTGTCTTTCTCCGTAAAATGAATTTTTTTCTCATCAATAATACAGATAAGCGAAGTTGCAAGCCAATGAATTCTAAAACGAAGTGAACTGCCATGAAAAAAAAACAGACGGCAAAAGAAACAGAAAAAAAAAACAGGGCGCAGATCTGTGCTTGTGGGAGAAGAGCGCAGATCTGTGCTTGTGGGAGTTGCAACACAAAAAGGAGCTCGAAAATGAACTGCCATGAAAAAAAAAAAGAAAACGAACTGTGATTGAGATCTGGTGGCCGACGACAACAGTGAAAAGGCTGCAGAGGAGCGAGCGCAGATTCGTGGGAGAAGAGCGCAGATCAGATCTGAGTAGCGAGCAGGCAAAGGTTTGAAAGGAATTCATGGGAGAAAAACGCAAAAGATCTGAGCAGCGAGCAGGCAAAGATCTGAGCAGCGAGCAGGCAAAGATCTGAGCAGCGAGCAGACAGATTCGTGGGAGAAGAGCGCAGAAGAGGAGAGAAAAGGCTGAGCAGCGTGCAGGCAAAGATCTGAGCAGCGAGCAGACAGATTCGTGGGAGAAGAGCGCAGAAAAGAGGAGACAAAAGGCTGAGCAGCGAGCAGACAAAGGTTGTCGAGGAAACGCTACGCTGCGCTGATTTGTTTTATCAGAGAGGGCAATTTAGTAATTTGAAATTTTGAAGGGAATTCCCTTCACAAATCAGACCTAAAGAGGTCTGATTTGTTTTGAGGGGTTTGAAAGGAATTGGAATTCAATTCCTTCCCAATTCCTCCCTGAAAATGTATACCAAAGGATGCAATTGAATTCCAATTCCCGAAGGAATTCAATTCCACCCCTTTCCAAACAGGGTGTTAGGCAGGTTCACCCTCTTCTCATGTTTTCTCTTTTAATTTTTTCTTTTTATTTCATCAATATATATCATATAGGGGATGGACAACCTACAATTCATGTAGTAAAAAATGCATCATATAGAATGGTTAACATCTCATAATCCACCTAGTGTGAAATGTGTTATATATATATATATATATAATATATATATATATATATATATATATATATATATATATATATAAGGATGAATGACCCACAATTCACAAGGTAGAAAAAATGCATCTCAAATAGAAAACCCGAATGATTTGCAATCCACTTAGTAAATCATTCATCCATAGTTCTATTAGTTTTGTGTAAATAGTTACATATTTTAATTCTTTATTCTCAAGATAGCTCAATTTTTTTAGAATGATTAGGTTGCCATTACTTATCAAGATTTGAATTATCACTAGTATGGAAGGTAAACAAGTACAAAAGAATAAGCAATTAGGATAATTATAAAAGAACAAGCAAAGTAAAAAAAGCATGGATTGAGGTTTCGTGCCGTGCCGCCCGGCACGGGCGAAACATCTCGTTCCGCTCACGCACCGAAATCGGCACTGTGTCGATAGTTGTTGCGCGCAACAGCGGCGACGACGAGCAGGAGCGAGGCAAGGCGTCGCGGGACTAGTCCATCGTCGCCCTGGCTTCGCCGGAAGGGCCGTCGGAAGGCGTTGGACCCGCAGGACACCCTCGCGGGCTCGCGACTCCTCCGCCTCCGCCGGTAGGGCAAAACGCGCGACGTCGGAGACGTTGCGGGATTCCTCCGGCTTTGCCGGAGGCTTCGCGGGACGCCTTCGGCTCCGTCAGATGGTGCTGGACCGCTCGCGCTCCTCCGCTTCCGCCTTCGCCTCCGCCTCCGCCTTTGCCTTCGTCTTCGCCGGTGGGAAAAAAAACAAATTATTAAAATATAACATTTCCCACTTAAAATACAAATTAAATAAGAAAAATAATAAAATTATTTATTTAAATCTAACATTTCCCTAAATAAATATTATCACAATATAAAATTATATTTAAAATTAAAAAATTAAATAAGTTTTATTAATTAATTTTCTGAATTTTTAAAATATTTTTAAAAATTCTAATTTTTTTTAAAAATCTAAAAAAATTGTAACAATTCAATTATATATTTTTATAATTTTTATTATTTTTTAATTTTACTGTTTTAGTAATTAATTAATATTCTAATATTTTTTATCATTATATATATTATTTAAATTAATAATTAATTAATTTATATAATTATTATATATAAAGTAGTATTTTAGTTAATTTATATACGTATTAGTTATTATAACATATTATAATGTTTCAATTTTAATTCGAATTATTAATAGATCAATTTTATTTAAAAAAATTATATTTAATTATTTTTTTCTAACAATATTAAGTTGTTCAATAATTGAGAAGTTATATAAAATCAATATACAATTTATTTTTAAATTATACACAATAAATATATTTATCTAATAATTAATATATATAAATAAAAAATACCGAAACCATACCGGCACGGTACGATACGAAACCGAAACCGTATCGTTCCAGTCTGGGACCGAAACCTCGGCACGAGTCGAGATTTTAAACCTTGAAAAAAAGTACTAAAGTCAAGAGGTTAGAATGTTTTTCAAAACAAAATCCTCCCTTGTGCATCACTTGTATATATCAATACAAAGTGTATAGCATAAACAAGTTTAACGAAATAATAAATTCACTTTTTTTTATAATTCTGATAGATTTATCTTTAGCCATTGTTTCAATGTGAAAGATCTTTTAATTTTTTCCTCTTTTGAAAATAGCACATTCAAATAATCTTGGAAATTACATTCCATCACTTTAATCATGCATAAGAATATTATATGGAAACAAGCAGGAAAGCACTGACCTACATGAGGGCTCTTATCGCCTTGGTTTGGCTAGAAAACTCTAAAACTCCTTCGACTTGTGGATCTACAAGGATACACCAAAGGAAGACATTATATAGCAAAAATGTGCAATCAGAAAGTTAGCAAGAGTTTAAACTATACATACCACCCCTACCCTCCTACAACATATCCGTAAAGCATGCCACTAGGGTTAAGCCCTCTATACAAGGGATATATTGCCTTCACACTAACAAAGCCTAAAACTTAATTTCAATTAACCCAAATGCTAAACTAATAGACTTGCATGAAATCGACAAAATATACAAGCATCCGCTTGTTCATGGGGGTTCTAATCCATTGGTACATACAAGAATATAAATGAGAAACTTGTTAGCTTGTTGCCCCCTAATGAAATTGGGAATGGGTAAGCTCAGAAGCAAGGTTTTGAATACATTGTAACAACTCAACAATAGCCATAACCAAACATAATGGAAACAATGACAAAAGGAATAGTTGTACCAAAAGTATAAGGTAGATCATTTTACCTCGAGAGTTCCTCTTATTTAACCAATTGATACTCAATCAGCCCAAACACAAGGAAAAGCATCAGCTGCCCAACAAGCAATGATATCTCATTAAGGAACTCCAACAACAACAGAAGTTTAATGATGAAGATTCACCAGCAGCGAAACGAGAGAGAAAAGTCAACAACGAACCAATTCAGATTTCTCAACTGAGAAAAGGGTGCAGTGGAGCAATATCCTTCTTTGCTGAACTCAACTGAATATCCAAGGTTGCTAATGACTAGCATAATGGACACTAGCAACAAGTCCTTAAAACGAAGAGAGAAGAAAATGAGAAATAAAGGGTCAGCTACAGGAAAACTCACCAACAGAGGCAACCCAGGGGAAATATAACTAGCAAGTTCTCCTTGCTGAGGACTTCACGAGCAAAGAAGGGCAGCAACCTAGGTGGCGAATATCGGAACAAGCTATGCCACAACTGGGTCCATAATGGCCTCCAGTGATGAAGGTACCTTGAATGAAGAGGGTGTGTGGGACAGGTCACACTGGAAAAATAAGGGAATATATATATATATATATATATATATATATATATATATATATATATATAACAAACATAGTTGCCCTAACAATATGTGGGACATAGTTCATAAAGAATTCTCTTTTGAATTTATTTTTCAAGTCTTAGTGCTTTAGAACACCCGGAATGAAGATTATCTAGTTATGTGGAGAGCATGGCCATGGTAGGAAATGTTTTCCGTTGCCTTGTTCTGCCAGTCATGTAACATCAAAAGTGGTCATGCATTTATCTAAGGAAGCACACTACGCTTTAGGGCACTGCTTGTGCTGTCATAAATCTTCTATACATTGGAAAGTTTCTACATTGATAGGTGCAAGTAGAACTTCTTATCATGCTTTTATGAACAATTCTTATTTGGATGATTTTACATATATATGATTTTTATTTAGCTAATGTATCTTCTGACTCTAGTTGATTAATCAATTTTTGCCAGTATATCTGGTAGCTTGCACAAGGATTGTAAAATCATGTACCAGTAACATAGCAATCCTTGTGCAGACTAGTGTATCTTGGTGCTTGACAGTTGACATGTGGTCCCATGGTAAGCAAGTTTAACACTACTAAAAGATCACAATGAACAGCATGTCTAGATATTTAGTTCAGTACTTATTCTTTTAAAGTTAGAAGATAAGAAGAGTAAATATATGTTTATCACACAATATAGTACATTCAATTCTATATTCGGGTACACACTTACCTGCAATATGGGGACGATTAAGGGAAAAAAACTAGAAAAAACATCACCTTTGTTAGGTGTGACATAGGTATTTTTCTTATGGCCTATGTCCTGTGGCTTTTGATGATCAAAAACTTTATCCAAATGGTTTTGGATTTTAGTGTGGTGTTAACCATTGAATTTCTTATTATAATTTATATCCGTGTAACTACATGCTGCATAGGCTAGTGACTTGACATTTTTTTATGCTTCATAACCATGTCTAAATCCTTATGACACACTGTATCGTTGCAGAAATGGTAAGTTTTTATATTTTCTTTACCTATTCTGAAATATGACTTCTTAGGTGAGGTGAGAGCTAAGACAGGGCAGAGTTGCCAGGAGAGGTTTTGGGAACAACAAAAGGATGAAATTATGCCACGGAACTAGTTGTGACTTTTTGGTCACAGAACTAATGGAAGAATGTCCTATCGTTCAGACCTCAACTAGTTGTGAATACAGCTTATTCTTCTTTTTAAATCCATTATTTAAAATTTTTTGGTTAGCTTATTCCTTGCTTCTTTAATCTGTTCCACATTAATAGTCGGTGCTAGTGTTGATCTCTAAGTCACATGCGACTTTCGAATTTTTAATACTGACTTATCTTTGTATCTATTGGTTCAGGGTATTGATGTCAATCTTAAAGACTTGTCATACTCAATCTTCTGTCAACCATCTTCCCTATCTTTTGAGATTGTTTGTATTATGCCGACGGGCCATAAAACACCTGCTTGTTGCATCGGTTGAAAATGAAGAGCCTCTAAAATCCTCATATTTGTTTACTGTATTTAATCATTCAACTATTTTATGGTTTTTGAAATCAGTTGATGAATTAGTTGGGCTGCCACATGCATTTTTTGGGGAGATGAATTCTGTTCAGGTAGAAGCTGTGTATTTTTCCTTGATAGATCACACAGCCTACATATTTTTGACAGTGAGCAAAAAACTGATGAGTTGTACATTACAACATAAAGTATGCAATGAAATACTTGACAAACAACTTGCTTCACAAAATGGTACTACAAAAGAGGATATATATAATATATCTGGCCAGTTCTCTGAAACTTTTGGAAACAGTGAATCCTTGAAAGGTTTGGAGATGTTTGCTGAGATTTTGGCAGATCAGACGAGAGATTTAACTATTGCCAAAGATATGATACATATGCGTGAGAAGGAAACTGATCTTTATATTTTTAACTGGAACAGATTATCATGTCTTATGTCTTGTCTTCAAGGTTTTCTGTGGGGCGTGGCATCTGCTACAAATAACATGGATGGTGACCTCTTCACTGATTATCTACAGTCAGTGTTGTATGCCCATCCCTCTAGACTGGAAAATTATTTTGTTGTATTCGAGAATTTTGTTCAATCCTGCATTAGTATTTTGTTCACTCATACACATGATAAAAGTTCATGCAGAAATATAGTTGCAGAAACTGCTCCTTTTCATGAAGAGCATTTTTTTGTTAAAAATAATGTCATTTCGCAAAAGCAAGTAGAGAAGACATGCAACAAAGACCCTTCACGTGATGAAAATGCTAATCATTTTGCAATTAGGAAGGGAAAAAGCTCACATGCTATCCACAAAAAGAGAGTTATTAATGCTTTCAAAGCAATTTATGATACTAATTTATCTAATCTGGAGCATCTGAGAGTTTCTTTTATACAAAGTTTATTAAAAGGTGAAAGATCTTATTTAGCATATGCGGTTAGACAGTTATTTCTTTCTTCTGCAGCAATCCTTAAGCTAAGATGCATGTTTTTGTTTCGCAATGAACTGGAATCTCAAGGTGGTTTTCAGAAGTCTCCATCAACTTCCATGACTGATCTACTTGAAATTTCTCATATAATTCTGCAAGAAGTAGCAGAAATGGTTGGCAGGCCAAATCAGTTGAGTTTTGTTTGGTTAGACGGTATATTGAAATATCTCGAAGTTATTGGGGATTACATCAATTTGACCGATCCTCATTTGTCAAAAGATGTATACATACATTTTATAAACGATCATTTGAGAGCTATTGGGAAGTGCATTTCTCTGCAAGGAAAGTCAGCTACCCTTTCATCTCATGATACTGGATCAAATACAAAGATGTTTCAGAGAGAACCTCATATTAGTGTTTGTGAAGGCCAGCCTCTTTATGCCAGAGAATGTGAAATCAATAAATTCAAAGGGTTGCTTAGATTGTCATTCAGAAAATTCATTTCAAGGCCAACAAAGTTGCATCTGGAGATGGTTGTGCTTGCGATAGAAAGGGCAATGATTGGAATGCAGCCAGGTTATCATACTGGCTATGAAGTAAGCACTGGAAATGTTGATGGAAGCAAGGTATCCCCCATTGTTGCAGGTGGCATAGATGGTTTGGATTTGGTTCTTGAATATGTTTCAGGTACCTGATGATGGTTCTTGTGATGTCTGGTTTTTTTATTAGATAATTACAACGAAATGCAAGTTTTTTTAGTCAATATAAATTGTGGTGTTTTAATTATAAAAAATATGTGTTGATCGTCTAATTTGGCACTTGACAGTGAGAAACTAATCTCCTTTTTCAACTTTTTTTTTGATATGTGCTGCAGAACAAAAGCCTGTGCTCAAGGAAAGAATCTCAAGTCTAGTTGTATGTTTATTCAATATAATTGTGCACATTCATCATCCAAAAATCTTTTATGCGGAGAAGTTGCTCCTTAATAAAACCGAGGTTAATGCAGACGCTGGTTCAGTTATTCTTATGTGTGTAGAGGTTCTTATAACAATTGCTGGGAAGCAGTCTTTCCATATGAATAAATGTCATGCTAGCCAATGTTTGCATGTACCAATGGTACTTTTCAAGAACTTCTGTGAACTCAGAGATTCTCTTGACTGCAACTTTTCTACTGATTCTCCAGACGTATCGGGATCTTGTAATGATGCCCATGATTATATGGTTGACCGTGAGTTCTCTGTTGATCTATATACTTCATGCTGCAAGCTTTTATACACCACCCTTAGGCACCGGACACAGTAAGCATTCTATATTCTATTTTTTAGAACCTTTTAATATTTATTTCTCATGCGATCTTTTGCTTGCGCTTTCTATGTAATTTAATAATTATCATGATTTATCTGGCTAAAGGAGTATGTGTTATACTCTTTGCTTCTTCTGTTGGTTAGATTTGGATGAACTTGCATGAAAGTTGATTATTATGTTTGCATATTTTACATATCTTTCTGACAATTAGACAGTCATTCCTCTACTTTCTAATGTATAGATGGTCGTATCAATGAAACTATGAAGTTTGATGGCCCTAGAAAAGGATGGACCTTGACTCAACTGCAATGGAATATATTTTTCAATATGTGGCGTTTAGGTATAAATAGGCATGGAAGAACTATTATTATGTGTCACTGTAGTGACCATTTAATTTTCACCAAATGTCTTTTCATTTCATGCCAATGTGTGTTGGTTTATTTTCCATCTCGGTAGACCCGATCACGGTTCGGAACTGACGGTTCGACGGTTCGGAACCGCCGGTTCGACGGTTCGTGGGAGGTCGACCCTTAACCTTAACCGCCCAAGACGGTTACGGTTCACGGTTCGGAACCGCCGGTTCACGGTCCGGTTCACGGTTTGCCACGGTTCGGCACGGTTCAAGATTATTATATTAAAAAACTTAAAAATTAAAAAAAATAAAAAAATAAATTTTATTAAAAAAGGCTGCACTTATATAAGTTGCCTACGTATCCCTTAGGGTATAGGGGAATCAAAGCCCACGTAGTTCTTTTACATTTTTACCCTTTTACATTTTTACATTTCTCACTCACTTGCATTTCCTCTCGTTCCCGTTGTATTTGTTCCTTCGGTATCAAATTCTTCGGCTTCGTCTTCTGAAAGTTGCATTCCTTGGATTCGCTTCTCGGCTCTGGTCCAATCATCAAGTAATGCTTGAGCTTCCAATGAGTCGGGAGACATGGTTGATCGTCGTTCATCTAATATGTTGCCGCCGGCATTGAACGTCTGCTCCACAGCAACAGTCGACACTGGAGAAGCTAAAATTTCTTTTACGATCACGGAGAGAACGGGAAAGCTTTGAGCTTTCTGTGACCACCACTTCAAGATGTCGAAGTCTTCGCTATCTGTTTCATTAAAATCAAAAGAAGTCGTAAAATAATTCTCAAGTTCCTGTGTGGAACTTGAGGATCCTCGTGGACGTTTCGTCCGTTCTTTTAATAAAAGTTGGGCTTTTGTAAGTTTTAAATTAGTAGTAGTAGGTTGTTGTGTTTCAGAAATATTAGTTTGTGTTCCATATTTAACATAATATTGATTATAAAGATCATATAAATAATTTTTAATATCATATACAATATTAGTTGGATCCGGAGAGGAAGAATCCTTAATAGGAATTAATGCGTCATAATATAAAGTTAACATTTCTTGTAAAACTTCTAATTTAAATCTAGGATCTAAAGCAAATGCAATTAAATAAATTTCAAGAATTAAATAAAAATATTTTTCCCATTTAGTTTTCATAGCTATTATACATAAAGTTAAAGCTTCATCATTTACATGTTCATTTAATATTAATACTATACTACAAAAATTTACTAAAATTAAATGAGCAGTAGAATAATAAACACCAGAAAGTTGTTCAGTTGCATCGTTAAAAACTTTTAAAATTTCACAAATACTACTACAAATATTCCATTGTTGTGAAAATAAATATATATTAGTATTACTATTTTGTGCAAAAAATAAACATAATAAATCTTTATATTGAAAAGAATCTTGTAATAATTGATATGTTGAATTCCAACGTGTTGGAACATCACGTGGAAATTTTTTTAGTCGCATTCCATTAGCTTTACAAAATCTACCCCATTGTTTCATCATAGATGGATGAGACCATAAGTATGAAATTGCGGTTCTAATTGGTTGAATATAATTTTGTAAAAGTTTTAATCCATCTTGAACACATAAGTTTAAAATATGGCATACACAACGAATATGAAAAAATAAACCACCAATGACAGGTTGACAAATAAATTTTAATTCATCTATTGAAGCGGTATTAGAACTAGCATTGTCTAATGATATTGAAAATATTTGATGAGTCAATCCATATTCTTCTAAAACTATGTGTAATAATTGTGCAATATTATGAGCAGTGTGTGATTCATCAAAAACTCTATAAGCTAATAATCTCTTTTGAAGGATCCAAGAGTTATCAATCCAATGACATGTTATACCCATATAAGAATGAGTTTGCCAATGATCACTCCAAATATCGGAACATAAAGAAACTTTATTATTTAATTTACTAAATTCTTCAATTAAATTTTTTTTCCTTGTTTTACTAATTTTTTAATTGTACGAGTTAGTGTAGTCCTAGGTACACGTTTAGCAGCAGGATTAAGAGATTCTTTACACAAATCTTCAAATGTGCATTTAGCTCCAAAACTAAAAGAAAGATGTTCTACGGAAACAAATTTAGCTAATGATTCTCTTAATTTATTATCTGAATATAAAAATAAACCAGAATCAGTACTACTACCGCTAGAAAATCTAGATAATTGTGTTTGAGAGCTGTCAAGCCCATATTCCGTCGGGTGCTTCGTTTCTACATGTCGTTTCAACGACCCATAGCCGCCGCCGACTTGGAATTTGTAGGAAGCATTACAATGCTTGCATTTTGCACGCATTTCTCCCGACGGAAGTGTGACCTTCTCAAAATGTTTAATGAAAATAGACGATTTTAAAGGAGGATTATCCCGAACCTTAGAAGTAATCGCATCGGTACTTCCTTGCGTTTCGGGGATCGGAGGGCGTTGGGGCTGAGCCTCGGTCTCATCATCGGTAGATTGAATTTGAAGGTTGGGATCCTCGTATGCAATTTCTTTTCCCCTCCGAGATCGAGATGATGAAGTTCCGTGACCTCCTTCCATTATCGTCGATGAAGAACGCGGAGAGAAGTTGAGAGTTAGAGAGTTGAGAATGAGAGATTGAGAGAAGAGAAGTTGTTTTGTGAGTGAAAATGATGAAATGAGCTCCCTATTTATAGAGTTCGGATCATAACGGTCACTAAATCGTAGCCATTGATCAAAAAACGGTCAAATGATCTCATCCGTCCAAAAAAAAAAAAAATCAAAAACTGCCCAACGGCGGTTAACCGCCGGTTCACGTGAACCGGCGGTTCAACGGTTCCGGGGGCCTAGAACCGGAACCGGCCCGGCATCCTGCCGGGCCGGTTCCGGTTCGGCCCGGCGAACCGGGTCAACGGGCCAACCGGCCCGTTGACCCGGGCTGGACCCGGCCCGGGGTCGGGTCTACATCTCGGTCTCTAAGGTTCGATCATGTATTCAATATCTTTTAGCGGATCCACTAAGGGTGAATTTAGCAAATCATACTCGTTCAATCATATTATGTGGGTCAAAATAATTTTTAATGTTGCCTGAACAATTAAGAAATACATTAGGGTTCATTTTACCATAAATTAGGGACATTTTTTCCAACACACATAGATGTACAACAATTATTATTTTTAGAAAAAATAATTTAATTTCTTCTCTAAGCATGAGATAATTTGACTATGTATGATATTGCATGATATTCGTGGAATTATAAGTGTGGGAATAATTGTTTGGGTGATATGTTTTAGTTTTTCTGAAGTTAAGCTTATCATTTGCATGAATATTATAAGGAAAATTGTATTAATTAAAAAACTTATCTGGTACATGTGATCGGGATCCTGACTCCTTTTTATGGATTGACGAAGATTTATATTTCATGAGTAATGACATAGGTTATCTTAATAAAAACTTAATTAACTTTTTAAAATACTAAATAACCTTTTAAAAATTCTCCCGTTATTTATAAGAAATATAATAAATTATAAAAATTTGAGAACTTAGACCATTTTAAACTTTTCAACAATATAGTAAATAGGAGTTGAAAAATCATGACTATAATATCTGGGTAAAATCAAGCTTACTGAACTTTCAACCAAAAACATTGTATGACATGGTGCATACATACCCAACGTTTTGTGAAGGCAAATTTATGACTTTAAAAACATTGATAATATTCTTGTATTATGATTACAACCATGTTTTAGCACATTAGCTTCAGGATGCATAGAGCTTTACATCCTGGCATTATACAAGTCGGTGCATCCTTGGCAAATATAGTGCATGGATTCAATTCAAGCACATTATATCTTATATATGTAAACATACTTGTCAATAGCGCGCGATAGCGGCGCTATCGCGGCGGAGCGGAGCGGAGGGGCCTGGGAGCGCCACGCCACGCCTGGGAGCGGAGCGGTTCGCCGTCACGGGCGTCGCGGCCGCGATCGCGGCCGCTATCGCGGCTGTTCCGGCCGCAATTGCTACATCAATGCAGATTTTGCCAAAAGACCATAAAACCCTTAGTTATTATCGTTTTAATGTAATGGAGGGTTAAATGGTCATTTTGGCTACATCAATTGCTACATTGCGCGCTATCGTTTTTTTTTGTTGTATTGCCTTAGAACTTGATGCTTATGACTTTATGTATATTGATGTTTAGAACTTGATGTTTGAATTTCTGAGTGACAGTTTTTGCCTATACCATGTTTTGAGTAATTTAACTTGGATGTCTTTTGGTTAATTTTGCTATCATATAATTTGCATTCTAATTGCAATTGCCATTTCTATTGATGTTTTTTTATCAATGCGGCCGGAACCTATCCGCTATAGCGTTTTTGGAGTCGGCCGCTACGCGCCGCTATCCGCGTTTGACAACTTTGTATGTAAATTGTAAATGTTATATATTATTTCAATGTTGTTATACCACGTGTTGATTGATTAGTAAATAGCCGTTGATCGGTCAAACTGACAAGTAGACATAAAGCATTCTGTCAAAATAGTTTCTTGTTAGAATGATCCTAAAATATCTGATTTTTCTTATCAATGATGATCAAACTAATAATAATAATAACAAAAAATTGACTTGATGCAGAACATATGACTCTTGTGGTTGGATAGCAACCATATTGGGTCAAGTATTATAGCATTCTCACCTGTTTTAGTTAACTAAACCAAGCCCTGCCCTCTAGACATATGCTGTGGTTAGTTAAGAAGATCTACGAGCATCTTCTAGGCAGATCAAGTTTTCCAGTTTGTACAATATGAGCCTTTTAAGTTTTAGCTAGTTTAGCATAATAAACTTTTTCTGAAATCATTAGGACAAAATAAACTACCAAGTAATTGTATTGGTCGAAAGAAAAAGATATTCTTTTCATAGTTGGCATTTTGAGAGGAAATTCTTTTATTGATTATCTGAAAGTTAGAATCTGGAAGTGCTAGTTCATGCTGATTTATGGCAATGCTATATAATCATGATTTATTTTGCTCGCTTATTCTGCATCAAAATAAGGGTCATACGTGAACAACCCAAAAAAACATGACTTTATATCAATATATTATGCCGATGTGCAGACAAAGAGGAAGTAGCATCTTACCCTTGGCTCATGCATTTCCTATGGAATGCTATTATTTCACCCTTTTCAAAATCACACTTATTGGGAAACGTGATCTCTGAGACAGCTATGCATAATTGCATTTGTTCATTAGTGACTTTATCATTGAAGGCCGTTTCTTATTATTAGTATTAAACCAGGCTGACGTAGGATTGTCATATTGGGGCGAAAGTGTTGACTAGGACAAAACAGCTGCATATTTCCTTTTTCTGATACAATAGAAGTTACTTAGTTGCCTTGAAATTTTCTTTTAGAATGTAACTTGGAGTATACCTTTTAGCATGTTTGAAGTATCAGATGTTATTTAATGTGCTTCAGGTGCATATCTGCTTTCACTTTTTAATTTATTGAATTCTCTTTCATGTGACCTATATCTGTAGAAGTTAATAAATCTATCATTTTTTAAAATTTATGTTGGACATATTATTCCTTCGTCTTTTTCCTTTTCCGAATGCTGTTATGCTCTCTTGATTGCTATAAATCTAAAATAAACATTTTCTTTCTCCTTTTTATATTCCAGTGAGGTTGAACGATCGATTGCCCTTCTCCAAGATTCAATAGTTACTTTGCTTAACTGTCTGGAGATTGTTGATGTAAATTCACAATACAGGAAAGGTTGTTTTACTTGGGACATGGATGAGGCAATCAAATGTGCCAGCTCCCTGAGGAGGATCTACGAAGAGGTTTGGTTATGCACATCATTTTTTGTTTTTTTTATTTATTTTAGAACTATTTAATTAATATCGTGGATTGCATACTACGACTAAATAGTTGTTATTATTTGATCTCAATTATATTATTGTTTCTAAAATCATTTATTTTTTCATCAATTATATGACCTGCGCAAAAATTTCATAATAATCATATATAGTAATTATATCTTTTTACATTTCCAAATTCAGCAATGAACCATTAGGAAAAGTAATCTATAGCGTCCAAATTTTCACATTTTCCCTCGTTCATTGCTGAATTTGGAAAAGTAATCTCTTCCCTCTTTCTGATGTGGGCGCACACATCTCCTTATCCATTGCTGCTTGTTTCTGTTGGTAGTTCATGTTACCTACTTTACCTTGACCTATATTTATATTTCAGATAAGACAGCAAAAGAATGTTGTCGGGAAGTTTTCGATTTACTTCCTTTTCAGTTATGTCAATGTATATTGTGGCTTTGGTCCCCTACGAACAGGCATCAAAAGGTTAGTTTAACAATTTTTCAAAGCTTACGTTTTTCATTAACTGTACTGAAAGACTTGCCTTGCAATATAAACTTGATATGCTAACGCACAGTTAATCTACTACTGTTTCCAAGGATTAACATGCCATCATTCTGCAGGGAGATAGATGAAGCACTGAGACCTGGAATATATTCTCTAATCGATATATGCACATCAGATGATATTCAACAACTTCACACTCTACTTAATGGTTAGTAGTTCATACTTGGTAGCATTATCTTAAAGTGAGATTCTTTGACCGATCACTTAATTATGTTGTTACTCTACCTGCAGAGAGTTCTTGCAGAAGCACTCTCTCAGCACTGGTACGCGACTACCGATTGAATTTTCGATTTGAAGGAAAAGCCTAATCCATAACTAATAGGCCTCCCCGGAGGAATGATTGCCACACCAACATCAACATTGGGCTCGAAGATATTATGGAAAAGCTATCCTTCCCCAATGATTCAGATTGCAGAGCAGCAACATAATTTTCCAAAAGAATCAGCAACCTTATTTATCTGGCAACGCCGAGAGAGGAATTGAGGTTTTAACTTTTTATAAAATTATCCTTTTTTTATGCACACGCCTAATTTTTTTGTTCTCTGTATATTTCAGAATTTGCACAATTAAACTGAAGAATTTGTACAACTATGATAACATATTGAGCATATATTATTCTTTGTTGTCCTTTGAATAGGTTTTAGGTGAAGTTTGATTCCAAATAATTTAGTGGGAAGCAAATAATACTTGGAAATAAGCACATGAAAGTTGAAAGATAAACTCGAAGATGTTGAGGATTTTTTTTAACTAAAAGTTGAATTTAATATTGTTTAACTTCAAGTAATGGATTAAGAATTTTAAGTGTGTTTGGGTGACTTAAAAATCTGAAAAAAGAGAATGAACTCAGATGTTGAATTGCCCCTCGTGTCGTTCATTATTTGCATCATCATCTGCGCAGAGTGATTCTTAGGAACACGTGCATGCATCTGCATGTGATCTAACAAAGCAGAATCTGCATCTCCAAACTGCCGCCGCCATAAAAACAAAGAGTAGCAGTGACATCTACAACTCGGCTTGAAGGAATGGAATAAATTTTTTTTCATACCGCAACCATGTGATGGAATCTCTTATGTTGAACTAGTTAGAATCTCTTAAAGTTGGTCAAGAACAGAATCTCACGCCTCAATTAATTATTTCAGTCACGTGGTACAGTAAGCTAAAATCATCTATTGGTGTTGTAATCCTGCTAAAAAACTGCTAATTGTGCGAATGATTAAAGAGTATTATTTTACTAATTGCACTGGACGTCCTTCAATTTGACAGCTACATTACTGCTAAATCCATATAAATTCTATCGCACTTCCTTAATACTTCTCTGGAAAATCAATCCGTTCCTTCGTATGATCTATCATCTTTAGAATTCAATTATAAGAACTATAAGCCCCAAGGTCTGTTTCTTTGCCCTTTTTTTTCCTTAAAAACAAAATAGAGCACAGATCTCTAGGAAGGCATTCCAAGAAATAAATTGAAAAGCAACTGTTGAAGTACATGGACTTCATGTTGGTTCATGTTCATAGCTAGCAGGAAGTGCTCACCACATGCACACAGTGAAAAACATTTCCCAATGCTTTTCTTGATCGATCGATCGGCTATAAATAGCTTGCACTGGGAGCTGCTCTTCTGCAGATCAACAAGCTCGATCAACCTTCTTCTCAACTCTCTTAATATTGGTAGCTTGTGTTGATTACAGATTTCTAAATGGCTTCTAAGGCGTCGTCTCTTCCTATAACTAGTTTCATGATCTTGATTTTGTTGATATCCAATCTCTATCTGACTGCTAAAGCCAGACCTCTAAACGCTGAGAATGGCAGCCGCAGCAGCAAGAGGGACATGAGGCAAAGTGAGGCAACAGTGGTAGAAGGCAGCACTATCCCCGGCAACTCGGAGGAGCATCCTGGGGAACTGGTGGGCAAGGAGGCTGCCAAGCCAACAAATCCTGGTCACAGCCCTGGCGTCGGCAACTAACCCTAAACTACGTGCATGATCGATGATCCATTTCTGGCAAATCAGAGCCACGTCGATCGATTTAAATATGAGTTGCATGCACTACTTGATGTACGTTAACGTTGTATTCAATATATTCATCAGTTCCTCTTGTCAGATATGTTCTGATTAATTAATAATCTTTTTCGTTGGTAGAATCACGATATATATATATATATATATTTTAATGCCGGTTGTTGAGTTCCTCGACATGAGGAACCATTCGAGATCCTCTGTTTTTATTATTATTTTTCTAGGGGCCGCCGTTTATTTAATTTCTAAGTAGAGTTTGTTTGCTAAGATGGATATTTTAAACTGTGTTCCTTGTTATCGGTATTTTCTCTCTTTGGGGAATATATAGTCGTAGTTTCACTCCTCAATGTATCCGCATAAATGTGTTCCGTGGAAAGTGCGTCGGATCGGCAAGACGGACCTTGATGAGATTCCTTCGACACTCAAATCAAATTTTAAAAGAGAATTTAAAGGGCGAAAAAATAGTAATCAAAGAATTGAAAACAATAATATCTCACGTAAGTCTAGATGTTGTTGTCATTACGTTATGTATAAGGGAGGGACCTAAGGGCATCTTCAATGATTAAATCTTTAAAGGAGTTTTTTTTTTATAATTCTGAATGTATCACATAGATACTCTATCAAAAATATAAAAACCTATTACAGAATCTCTAATGGCTAAAGTTATCGCTAAGCTTTTTTATAATTTTTAATATGTCACATCAATGATACATCACAAATATAAAAAAATATAATTTTTCGTGGGCCCTACATTGCAAATTAGATATATATAATTTTCATTTAATATCTCTATATAATTCCATTTAATATTCTAAATAATTATATTCTTTAATTTAATTTATTTATATTTTTTAATTAATATATTAATTAATGTATAATTTTTAATTTAATTAAATTTATAATTTTCATTTAATATTTTAAATAATTATGATATTTAATTTGATTTATTTATAATTTATAATTAATAAATTAATTAACACGATTTTTAATTTAATTATTTTATAATTTCCATTTAAGATTTAATTAATTTATGAGTTTTAATTTAATTATAGTTATTTATATATTTCAAATTTATCAAATATATTTATTCCAAAAAAATAAATATAATTTTAATCATTACTATTTATTCATGAAATAAAATATTATAATTAATTTTTTTAAATTCACTTTTTAATTTCTTTGAATCAGTTTTTAATTATTTTGAAAGGTCAAATATACAATATTATTGCCTCGTTTATTAGTGACTCCATTTCCAAAAGAAAAAAAAGTATGTTTGAAAATATAAATCTACTCTTGAACTAAAAATCTCAAATCTCATGTTCATAATGGTTTGAACCTTTTTTATTTTATAAACCTCTGTAAAAATTTTGCAATAGAGATGTCCTAAGAATGATCATGATTTGTCCTAAGAATGATCATGATTTTCATAGAACTTAGGAGGTAGTGAGGGAGGGAACGAAGAATGATCATGATTTTCATAGAACTTAATTATCTCTTTTCTTTTCACCAAACGGGACATCCTTATATAACTATTACCGTTATAACCGCCATGTCATATCTGAGTAGGGGAGCGATTTGATTTGAGCTTGATCTTGAGTTTGATTGGGGATTTGACTCGGATGAACTCGAGTTGAGCTCAGTCATGAGTCATAAGTCGACTGATTTGATCCGAGATCAACAATGAGTTAACTGACTCAATTCGAATATGTCAACTAAATCATGAGCCTGCCATGGCCCCTTTTGTTCCAGCCACATCATTCACATTGGAAAATGAGAAGCTATTGAAAATCTTGTTAAGTGTCGATTGGAATTAAAAGATATATCATTGACACCATGCATGAGGTGTTTAAGTTTGGGTTTAGAAGTAATAATAATTAATAAATCATAGATGGTTTGACAAATAAAACTTGTTAAGTTCAGTAGAACTCATTATTTTATCGGCAATTTACCAAAAGGCGCATTCAAAAATGAGTATTTACCAAAAGACGTCCCATGGTTTCAATGTTATCAAAGGGCGCACATATTTTAGTAAACTTCCTCTTATACCCCTACTGTCAATCAAGTACTGCATGCAATTCTCTTTCCCTTTCTCTTTCTCTTTGTCAGTAACGAATTTCGAGATGGACCATAAAAAGATGTTCCTTTATATTTTGATAATAATATTATGGAACCTTTCTCAAAACAAAAAAATATTGAAATTAATTAAAATATTTTTATTAAATAAAAACTAAAAGAACATTTCAGCCGCCCACGTTGGGCCTGAAATGGTTCCCAACGTGGGGCTGAAATGTTTTCATTTCAGGCCCAACGTGCCCAATATTAAGAGCATTTTCTCGATTCTTTGTTATTACATTTTAACACCTCGGAGAAGTCCAAATAAACAATGGATAGCAAATTTGAACTCCTTGTAACCTCAGAAATCCACAGGAACTGAAATTTTTACAATCGGAGCTCTCTAGGTCAATCAGTGGCCTTTTGGAGTCATTGGGGCCTGAAATGGAAACATTTCAGGCCCACGTTGGGCCTGAAATGTTTCCATTTCAGGCCCACGTTAGCCCCAATGACTCCAAAAGGCCACTGATTGACCTAGAGAGCTCCGATTGTAAAAATTTCAGTTCCTGTGGATTTCTGAGGTTACAAGGAGTTCAAATTTACTATCCATTATTCATTTGGACTTCTACGAGGTATTAAAATGTAATAATGAAGAACCGAGAAGAAATCACACATTAGGCCTTTTAGGGTCATTGGGCCTGAAATGGTTGGACACCTATTGCATTGGTGATATCTAATATATAGATGTTTGGACACCTAAAATATCATCTCCTACCTCTGACCTCTCTATTCATATGAAATTTTCAGAAATCCAGATATGGGAGGTCCATCAGTGAGTTTTGACCAAAATTCACTGATATTTCTAAACTACTCCTATTTGATTGGTGATATCTAATATATAGATGGTTGGACACCTAAAACATCATCTCCTACCTCTAACCTCTCTATTCATATGGAATTTTCAGAAATCCAGATATGGGAGGTCCATCAGTGGGTTTTGGTCAAAACTCACTGATATTTCTAAACTACTCCTATTTGATTGGTGATATCTAATATATAGATGTTTGGACACCTAAAACATCATCTCCTACCTCTAACCTCTCTATTCATATGGAATTTTTAGAAATCCAGATATGGGAGGTCCATCAGTGAGTTTTGACCAAAACTCAGTGGGTTTTCAGAAATATCAGTGGGTTTTGGTCAAAACTCACTGATGGACCTCCCATATCTGGATTTCTGAAAATTCCATATGAATAGAGAGGTTAGAGGTAGGAAATGATGTTTTAGGTGTCCAAACATCTATATATTAGATATCACCAATCAAATAGGAGTAGTTTAGAAATATCAGTGAGTTTTGACCAAAACCCACTGATGGACCTCCCATATCTGGATTTCTGAAAATTCCATATGAATAGAGAGGTTAGAGGTAGGAGATGATGTTTTAGGTGTCCAAACATCTATATATTAGATATCACCAATCAAATAGGAGTAGTTTAGAAATATCAGTGAGTTTTGACCAAAACCCACTGATGGACCTCCCATATCTGGATTTCTGAAAATTCCATATGAATAGAGAGGTTAGAGGTAGGAGATGATGTTTTAGGTGTCCAACCATCTATATATTAGATATCACCAATCAAATAGGAGTAGTTTAGAAATATCAGTGAGTTTTGGTCAAAACTCACTGATGGACCTCCCATATCTGGATTTCTGAAAATTTCATATGAATAGAGAGGTCAGAGGTAGGAGATGATATTTTAGGTGTCCAAACATCTATATATTAGATATCACCAATGCAATAGGTGTCCAAGCATTTCAGGCCCAATGACCCTAAAAGACCTAATGTGTGATTTCTTCTCGGTTCTTCATTATTACATTTTAATACCTCGTAGTAGTCCAAATGAATAATGGATAGCAAATTTGAACTCTTTGTAACCTCAGAAATCCACAGGAACTGAAATTTTTACAATCGGAGCTCTCTAGGTCAAATAGTGAATTTTGACACATTAGACCTTTTAGGGTCATTGGGACTGAAATGGAACCATTTCAGGCCCACGTTGGGCCTGAAATGGTTCCATTTCAGGCCCAACGTGCCCATTTCAGGCCCAACGTGATGTTTTCTCGGTTCTTCATTATTACATTTTAATACCTCGGAGAAGTCCAAATAAACAATGGATAGCAAATTTGAACTCCTTGTAACCTCAGTGGGCCTGAAATGTTTCCATTTCAGGCCCCAATGACTCCAAAAGGCCACTGATTGACCTAGAGAGCTCCGATTGTAAAAATTTCAGTTCCTGTGGATTTCTGAGGTTACAAGGAGTTCAAATTTGCTATCCATTATTTATTTGGACTTCTCTGAGGTGTTAAAATATAATAACAAAGAATCGAGAAAAGTCCCTTAATATTGGGCACGTTGGGCCTGAAATGGAAACATTTCAGCCCCACGTTGGGCCTGAAATGGAACCATTTCAGGCCCAACGTGGGCGGCTGAAATGTTCTTTTAGTTTTTATTTAATAAAAATATTTTAATTAATTTCAATATTTTTTTGTTTTGAGAAAGGTTCCATAATATTATTATCAAAATATAAAGGAACATCTTTTTATGGTCCATCTCGAAATTCGTTACTGACAAAGAGAAAGAGAAAGGGAAAGAGAATTGCATGCAGTACTTGATTGACAGTAGGGGTATAAGAGGAAGTTTACTAAAATATGTGCGCCTTTTTGTAACATTGAAACCATGGGACGCCTTTTGGTAAATACCCATTTTTGGGTGCGCCTTTTGGTAAATTACCGTTATTTTATTAAAAAATGGAGTTATTGTAAATTAGCTGCTTTATTTTTAAATATTAAAATAAAACAATCTTAGTATCTGTTCAAAATAGAGAAACAATTATTTAAAATGGCTTCTCGAATTTATAAACAAAGTATAATATTCCCATCAAATTATCTCTCTCAGTCTTACCATTTTCATAAGGTTTCTTTATTAGTGTTAATCCTATAGTTAATTATGAGATAATTATCTAAGAAACATTCTGTATTATATTTTATTTAGTAAAGACAAAGTTTGATTATTATATTTATTTTATGATTGTGCCAAATGAATAAACATAATAATATCTTTGGGTAGTAAGTTCTGATCTACATTATATCAATTAGTTGAATTGATAGTGAGATGACGTAGAGAACACTACTCTTAAGTATTCTTAGTCAAGTATTAATATTCAAAGACAATATTAATGAATTGAGACTAGCATGTAGGTTAATTAATGACTTGATCTCACAAAACATGGATATGAGATATCAAGTTGACATATAGATATACATTAAAAAATGTTAAGTACAGTAAAATGAAAACTTGGATCAGGAAATTATGGGAAAATTTCTCGTAACTTATTTTAGGATTTTCGAGACCTCTGGATGAAGTTTGAGGGGTTGAGATGGTTGACACCAAAACTTGAAAGGGGTTAAATATATAAAGTCTAGGATTGAAGGAGTTATAGGGGAGTAAAGTGGATTTAACCAAATTTGGGTGACTAAATCGCCTAAAGCCCTAGGGTTAGGGGCTTAGTTTTGATTGAAAACAAAAAAAAGGCTAAAACACAAATATGTCCTCACATATAAGCTCTCGGCCTCACCTTTTCTTCTCCGCCCGATTCCCCCCTTCTCTTCATGCTAACAATAGAGATTTTCTTCTACTCCACGCGCACGAGAGATGAGTGCTCGATCCAGTTCTTCCGATTGAAGGTCTTCTTGTTCTTCTCCACTCGATCCGATCCACGAGCAGAGGAAGTAAGGAGCATAGATATGTGTTTGTGGAGATCTAGACCTCCTCTTCGCGGGTCACCGAGGTAGGCATCCACGATTCTTCTTCTCCCAGCGTCATGTGGGTAAGGAGATTATGGTGTGGTTTGTTTTCCTCATCCCCCAGTCGACGCAGCCCTCTCCAGAGTTGCAATATGCCCTGATTCACCCACGACGCTGCTCGATCGCCCTCTCCTAAACACACTGTCGCCAGCCCTATTCCGACCCGGAGCAAGAAGTGGACAGCCTGCCATTTCTTTAACTCCAGCCATCGTAGTCGTGACCACCACAGGAGCCATGCCGTCTGATGCGGGCAGCAACCTTGTGTGCCATCAGGTAATGCCAGCTCTTGTTTGGTATTGATTGTTAGATGGAATCTGTGAATTACTAAATGAACGGAACAATAAGGGTAATTGCTATTTTGGGGATCCCTGCCGTGGGTTGTTGGGAGTAAGATCTGTTGATTAGGTGTTTGGATTGTGGCTTATTGAACCTTTAGTGGTGATATCGTGAGCTAACCATGAGCCGATAGTTTGAATTTGATCAGTGGAGGCCAGGGGCGTAACCAGACTTTCAAAGTACATGGAGCTACTATGAATGATATAAAAATTTAATTAACTCAAAAATATAAATAACATAAACAGTATGTGAATATTAACTTATAGAAGACATAAAATAAAAATATTCAATATTCAATACATTCAAAATCATAGAAAAATATTATTGAAGTTGTGCTCTTCGGTTCTTCTTAGAATCAAACTCATTAATGATTATATCGTTATCGATATTTTCAACCAACTCCCGTTCAATGTAGATGATCATAGAATCTGTTAAAAACTCTTCTTCCATCTTATTACGAAGAGCTGTTTTAACAAGTTTCATAGCTGAAAATGCTCGTTCCGTTGTTGCTGTAGAGACGGGAAGAGTTAAAACAAGACGAATCAACTTGTCAATTAAACAAATATATTAATCAAATGGTATAGTTATAATATATAAACTATAACAGATAAGAAAAAAATTACCTGTCAATCAAATGGTAGGTTCCTGATTTATTTGTTTCAACTAATCTTCGACATAATTCAGAAATAATTGATAAATTCTGAAATCTTTCATGACCAACAACATCAACCTTATAGTGATCTAATTGCATTCTCAAGTGATGCAAATCTTGTGCGTCGAAATCAAGAGGATAGAATTTATCAGCAAGTCAATAGATGTGATCAACATTAAGAAGTTTAAAATTTTCTTTAGGTTCCAAAGCACAACTAAGCTTAAGAAGTTCGACTGCCTCATCTTTGAATCTACTATTAAGCTCTTCAATTTGAAAATCTATTGCAGCAACAAATACATCAAATTGATAATGGTGCGCAACTGTGATTGAATCATTTTGTTGACAAGAATGGCCTGTAGCAAATTTATAACGAGCTTCCATATCAGGTATCTCAATATCATACTTAGCACAAACTTCTTTCACATAACTAAGTAGAATAACAAAACCTTCTTCTCTCAAAGTATGAAGCAAAGTTTTAGTGGTTGAAACAGAGTCCATTGCATTTAAAATGTCTAGAGATTTCTCTTGCAATGCCCGACAAAGAAGATTTGTTAACCCCATTATCTTTTGCATCAAGTGTAATATGAATATGAAATCAAAAGTCTTCATCGCAATCAACAAACCACTAGCTTCACCGTGGATGGAGTTAGAAAAGGACTCATCATGCACTATGTTTTCTAACACGGTAATCACAGAGCTATACATATCAATCATGTTACAAATTGAGTCAAAATTAGAACTCCATCGAGTTTTTCCAGGTCGTAATAAATTTCCAATTTGATTGCATCCTCTACCAGTATCACGTTCACCAATATCTATCATATGTGCAACTTTAACTTTTTGAGCAGAAAGTAACTCAGCTTGGCGTTTAGGAGATGCGTTAAAAAGATTACAAATGGAATTCAATTTTGAAAAAAATAACCAAATGGATACCTCTTTTTCAGCAGCTGCAGTTAATGCTAGTTGAAGTCGATGAGCGAAACAATGTACATAATACACACATGAACAATCTTTCAAGAAAAGAGCTAGTAATCCATTCCAACAACCACGCATATTGCTAGCACCATCATATCCTTGTCCCCGTATATTGTGGATATGCAAGTCATAACGACCAAGAGCATCAGATATTTCTTTCTTAAGTGTTACAGCAGTTATATCAGTCACATGTACAATGGCAAAGAACTACTCTCGTAAAAACCATCAATATCCATAAATCTTAATACGATAGCAATCTGCTCCTTGTTAAATATATCTCTTGCTTCATCAACTAAAATACACAATTTTGCATCCCCAATTTCTTTACGAATCTTGGTTCTCACTTGATTGGCA
The DNA here is from genome assembly GCA_024364735.1 of Boesenbergia rotunda. Taxonomy (NCBI): domain Eukaryota; kingdom Viridiplantae; phylum Streptophyta; class Magnoliopsida; order Zingiberales; family Zingiberaceae; genus Boesenbergia; species Boesenbergia rotunda. Next base: position 57,575 of record JAGFNQ010003348.1, on the reverse strand, counting down.
AGAATATTCAAGATATCTTTCTGAATATCTGGTGAAGTATACTTTGCATTTTTTGGAGCTTTCTCTAAGACGATATCCCCAATATTCTCATTTATTTTCCCCATAAATTTTATCATCTCGATAAAATTGCCACGATTATTAGACGATGGAGATTCATCATGCCCTCTAAATGCGCATGCTTGCAAAGTGAGCCATCTAATACTTTCAATAGTTGCTGTAAGCCTCAATCTGTTCTTCTGTTTTTCATCTGAAGATTGTACATATATCACTTTGTCAATATGACGAGGTATATTCATCAAATTATCAAGATATTCCACAACATTATTATGTGGTGAAGTATTGCATCCTATATGCATAAAAAATGTGCATCTATCTATCACCATCATTAACTCGCTTCCAATATTTGAATCCATCCGTCGTAAATGAAGGATTGCGAGGAGGATGCTTATGATCAAACAAGAAGCATGGAAAACAAAATGCAACATCTTTCGAAGGAGAGTATTCTAACCAAGAAAATTTCTTAAACCAATGACTTTGGAATCGTCGATTTTAACTTCCGAATTTGGTCGGTGGATACTCATTCTGAATAGGTTGATATGGCCCCATCTTAATATAAGCTCGTCTAATTTCATCCCTTTGATTAACAGGATATTTCCATATTGGAGTGCGTAATGCCGGATCAGGTTCAAGAGAACTAACATCAATCTCCATTATAGGAGATTTGTTAGGTTGTTAATCATTAGAATTTGATATATTAATATTGGATGGAGAATGCTCTTGACTTGTCGATATTTGATCTTTTGCTTTAAAAAAAGAATTGATAATTTTTCTTTTCTTCATTTCCTGAGTTTTCTGTAATAAAATGAATAGGTAAAAAATTATCATATCTAATAATAAAGAAATATTATTTATTGAATTATACTTGAAAACATACTTCTTAATATTAAACAAAGTAGCAAACAAGAAAGAAAATATCCAATTATACGTGTAGAAAAAGTAACCAATTAAAAAAGTAATCAATTAAAAAAAATTGCATCTGCAGAAAAGTGGAAGCTATCAATTATAAAAAAATCGCACTTGCAGAAAATAAAATCGTACTTGCAGAAATTGGAAGCAGTGCAGTTCGAGGCGCTGTGCAGAAAGACGCTGTGCAGAAAATTGGTTCGAGGGCCGTGCAGAAAATTGATTCGATGAGCAGAAAATTGCAAAAAGACGTCGGTAGCAAAAACAAATTTTGGCAGGCGATAACAAGTTTTGGCGGGCGGTAACAAAAAAGATGAGTAGGGTAACAGATACCAAATAAAATTAGGCCACTAAATTATATATATATATATATATATATATATATATATATATATATATATATATTTTGTTGTTAATGTGGGTGGGGCTGGAGCCCACCCTAGCCCAAGGGTGGCTCCGCCCCTGGTGGAGGCTTGTGTATTGGTTTATTGGGATATTGGGTCGAATGGTAGTTAATCAAGGATTAAGGACTAGTTGTTTAATTCGATTAGTTAAATAAAACCTTATAATTAGGATGAATCCTAATGGATTAGGGTAAATTGTTTAGCTAAGGTATCATATGTATGATAGCTAAATTATGTCCATTATTCCAGGATACTGATTCGGTTTATTGCTATGGATTATTGCACGACAGGGGGGTGGTTCTCTTCACATACAGACTTCTCAAGGTGGATATTTCTTGCTTGTCTTCTTTAATTCCACTTTATCTTTATGCGTGACTTTCTTATGACTTTATAGTAGGTTTTACTATCTTATATCTGCTACCGTTGTTATCCTGCTTGATATTTATTGTTTGATCTTTGAGATGATCTAATTCCTGTCTATACAGTCTTGTTATTTGACATCTGATTCTGTATAGTATTTATGTGAGCATGTGTACGTTGATATAGTAGCATGTCATTTTATATCTGCATTGATTGATTCTAGTTATACTTGCATATGTACCTAGATATATGAGAGTTCGGTTATGATACATGTGTTCGACCTGTGCATGTTAGGTTGAGTTATGTATGATGACTTGGTGGATGTTGCATGTGTTAGAGTCATGCACCATCTCTGCATTGTTTCATGCTGGAAATCATCAACTTTATTGTGGTCTGAGCCCGTCGCTCGTTACATGATCTGCACACACAACCACTCATGGGTTAGTGGATGTCTTTGGGTATGTGCAGTTGCTCTGTGCTACTTAGTTCTCATGGGTAGTGATTCCGAAGTGTAGTAGCAGGCAGGGGTCCCTCCTCTTTCCAGTGACCTGAGGAGATGAGAGAGATATTTTCCCCATTTTGACATGGGATAGAGTGATTACTCCACTAACTTCCTGTCCACTCGGTTATTCATGAATAGTGATGGCAGAGTGCGTACAGTGTCACAACCCTACCCACTCGGTCGTTCACTTATGATCTGTAATGGTGGCTTGAATGACGTCAGGGGTGATCATGTCACTGCAGCATACGCATATGATGCATATGCATTTGTTTATGCTTGTTGTATTTGTTTGTTGCGTATATTTGACATGCACATACTGGAGACATATACACATTTGGATCGTGTATCATACTTGATGATACATAGGGGTTGTTTGCACCACCCCGCAAGATAGATGGATTCTGATATGTACATTCATTCAGTATTTCAATTTTGCATATTCTTATATTCCCTTGAGACTGTATCCTGTTGTTTCTTTATAGCTTGTATAGTTATTTATATGTAGAGTTTGCTTGGACTCACCACCCGTTATCCTGTTTTTGTTTTCAGGTTGGTCGCCAGGAGCGCCTAGTTGCCAGTTTCAGATCTCGATGACTTCGACTTTGAGTTTTCTGCCTTGTTTATGCTTTCTAGTATAGCATATTTCATACATTGTATTTGTTTTTGTTGGGTTCTATGCGCAGCAGAATATTTATAATAAAAAAAACTTTGCTCTTAAATCATGGATCTGTTCGTGGTACATATGGTTCAAAACAAAATGATATAAAATCTGGCATAAACACATACCTTATAATCCTTTGGATATTTGTGATCGATATCACGAAAGGATGAGAGCCCCACGTGTGACTCCTCTAGCGGTATCTACGCGCACTAGATCACGAACTAGTTGATCTGTTAGGTGCTAGCCACTTGGATCAATAGAATGCTTTTGGAAGCACTACGGATCTGAAGATGTGTCTCCGACAAGAAGAAGTTGTCGAAGGCTTTCCGAGAGAGATGGAGAGAACTCGCATAAGAGATATGTTAGATGTGTATACTAAAAGACTTGCTCTTTTTATATATAAAATCATCTATATTTTGAAAAGAGAATCACAACAACACTAGATGCGTGTTTACATTAGTATATGCATAAAAGTCCAATACTATGCACTGTAGATAACATGGTGTGTGATGACACACGGAAGATCGTGTTATCAGTCCCTTGCATAGTATAAGTAAGAGGCTCACAACCGAGATAGATTTGGGCAAACCATCGGGATGGTTGTAGTGTAATTAGGTGTGATTTATCTTGACCATAGAATTACACTAGTATGCTTTGTGTGCATTGAGCAGAACCAAAACCAGAGGTCATCCAATTTGTACTGACTTGATAATTAGATTAGACCTCGAATTTATTATGCAGTACAATCCTTGAATCTCGCTATAATAACGGGCACATATTATTAATATTTATTTCTTTGATTCACCAATGGGTGAGATTTATTTTGTTAAATCGATATGCCCGGTAAGTACTTGTTGTGAAATAATATTAATTATATGGTGTGTCATTGATTATTGATGGAATCCGTGTCCTGGTGAGTCGGGATGATGATGCCCCCTTGATGAGCTCATAAGGTTCATCATGTTAAATCCTGCAGGCGGATTTGATCCGACATGATGATAAGGTTGAGTGGTACTAGTCAAGGAGCCAGAAGTTGATTAATTAAAATTATCAGTAATTTTAATTAATCGACAGACATTCGATATCTTAAACACGGGGAGGGGGGGATGGGGGGGATGAATGACTCATAATAGGTGGAGCCCATATGTAAATATGGGGGTTGGTGAGGTAATTCAATGAGGATCATTTAGTGGAATGGATCTTCATTAATGGATCAGATTTGAATCCATTAGCAGGCCAAGATCCAACTCCTCCTCATGGTCCCTATCGTAGCCCTATATATACCCCATGTGGCATGAAACCAAGTTAATTAATTAATCCAATTTTCAACACAAGGAAACCCTAGAATCTTTCCTCCCCTCTCCTTCTCTCTCTTTCTCTCTCACGTTTCTGAGCAAACGGCGGCTCTTCTTCTTCAGTGGAGAAAACCCGTGTGAGGTGGCATCCTTCTGCGGCTTCGGGGAAGAAGGTTGGTCACGCAACCTTCGGATTCTTCGGTGGAGAAGGTGGCTCGCGCAGCTGCTTTGGAGAGAGAAAAGAAGGTCGCTCGGTGGCCTTCGGATGAAGAGAAAGAAGGTTGATCAAGCAACCTTCGGCAGCCAAGGTTGCTCTTCAGAGGGAGGGAGAAGGTTACTCACGCAACCTTCTCCGGCCTTCGGGTGGAGAGCAGAAGCCTTCGGTCTTCTTCAGGTGGAGAGAAGAAGGTTCATGCAACCTTTGGTGGCCGTCGGTGGAGAGCTGGATGCAACCTTCTGCTTCCGTGGAGAAAATCTGCTCACGGCGGATTGGATTTCTCCAAGCAAGTTGTGCATGCAACTTTGCAGTCCACGCAACTTACAGCTTGTAGAAAAATTGCTCATGTAATTTTTAGGCTGTGGAGAAGTTGCTAACGGCTATGGTAAAGTTGCTCGCAACTTTGCTCAAGGGAACAAAGCTCGAGCGTCGGCGGTGGAGGAAAGGATTAGTAGGGTTTGTGTTCGGATTATCGTCTTCCTTGGAGTGGCCGGCGGCATCCCTTTGGTTAGGGATTGGTTGACGCAAGGAGAAGGGATCGACTTGGTGACCACGGTTCTTGGTAGATCGTCGCCCACACGACGTCCAAGAGGGGAGGGTCATACAGTAGAAGATCGCGAGGTAAAGGAAGGTATAACTCTCTTCCTTAGCTCCTTATTTTTGGTCTCGTCATTTCATGTGGCATGTGATAATTAATTGTCTTGTTTAATTAATGCTTAATTAATGTTAGATAATTAATTATTGGACCCCGATTAATAAACACAAAAATCGGTGATCCACTCGTCGTCTCTTCTGCGGTCGTTCGGTTAGAAGAATTACAAGGCTCGATCTTTGTGATTGGTCAAGTTGTAATTCGTACCGAACGATACGATGACGAGATGATCGTTGAGAGACGGGTCTCCATTCAGATTAAATTTTTAATCCGTAGACATTGAGAGGTCTCTCAAGGACGACCAAATATTCGCTAGGGAAATCCGCCAAGCCATACCCAGCAATTGGTATCAGAGCTGAGATTTTCAGTTTTGTGTGTTTAGGATTGGTTAATTTTTACATTTTTCATACATTTTATTTTGCTAGATGATATGTGGATGTGCGTAGGCTAACTTTGTGTTGCAGACACTAGATTCCAACTTATCATGGCCAAATATTTGATATGTGTGATTGGTTGTGCAATGTTTTGTAATTAATTAAATCCTCGGGGTTGACGAGGCTAGGTAGTATTTAATTTTTGTAATTAAATACGACATGTGTTTAGCCGAGTTTTTTATTTACTTTTCGATCTAGATTTCATATACACTCCTTCGTGGAGTATAGGATCCATGATGTAAATAATTAGCTAGTCATCTCGGCTCGGAGATCCCTCAAGGTGGCTTGCGCATGGTGTAGGGAGAAGCGATCGAGGTGACGACATGACTAGAGGCGCATTGGAGACTAAGGTCATGAAAGTTGAAAAATCTAGGATTTTTCTTTTTTTATTATGTTGGTTATGTGCTTGTCGTGTGTGTGCATGTTAAAATTCCTCAAATTAAATAACTAAGTGAGGCCACTTACATTTTGAACACATGCTTACATTTTGAAAGTCTGACCACTTGTAGATGATTAGATATTTAGACTCTAATTTTGTTGGATGCTTAGATAGTGAAAGGATCACTTCGAGCTATATTTTCATATTTGCTGGAGGTGTTATATCATAGAAAAGCTTCAAGCAGACGCTAATAGTCATTTCTACTACAGAGGCAAAGCTAATAGCATGTTACAAGCATCCAATCATAGGATTTGACCGTGGAATTTCAACACAACGTTGCAGATCGTCGATGGCATTGACACACCATTAAGGATATAAAAATGATAATAAAAATCGCAGATCTTTATGCCAAGAACAATCACAATTCGTCAAAATTGAAGCACATCGATATCAAATTTCTAGCGGTTAAAGAAAGAGCTCAGAGTCATCAGGTGATGATAGAGCACATCGGCATAAATTACTCACCAAGGGTTTAGTGCCTAAGGCATTTCATGCACATGTAATTGTAGATATAAGGATCTTTATTCTAGAAGAAGTACCCGTTTAGTGGGAGTCTATATTTATTATGATGTTAATTTTCATACTACACATCCACATCTTGATCTTTTCATTAATGGCATTGGCATTTTGATTACTATTAGAGTTTGTTATTGTCATATTATAATTAATCATGACCTCTTTAGTCATATAAAACGAAGTTAATCAACCAAATTCTTTTACAGAGGTATTTTATATCCATAAAGTTTGGCATTGTTGTTGACGTCAACTAAGATTTACTCATGTGTTGTATACAAATATCAAGTAGCTAGCCAAATGGGAGATTATTGGATTTCATCACCTATTCGGTGGGCTTACTTGTATGTGTAAACATGTGGATTTATGTCATTAAGAAACCAAACCTATTAAGTGATCAAATGAATTGCTATGGCAGATTAGAGTTAATGGAGGTGGGGGTTACATGTGTAGAACCCAATAATCTATACTATAGAGAGAGAGAGATGATCTCCTGCGGACCGCACGGTGCAGACTCGTGCGGACCACAGCGCCAGACCGATCAGGCAACTGCCTGATCGGTCAAGCAAGTCGCTGCGCCGATGGTGGTCGATCGTCGATCAGACACCATCGGCGGCCTTCGGTCGCCGCCCCCGAACAAAACTATAATCCTAGGGGGTGCGGTGAACCCTAGGGATAGCGGTGAATCCGTCGGCGCGGTGAACCCTAGAAGTAGCGGTGAACCCGTCGACAGCTGATCGATCACGGTGACCGATCAGGCACCTGCCTGATCGGTCAGGGACATCCTTGACCGATCAGGCAGGGCTAGTCCCTGACCGATCAAGCACTTGCCTGATCGGTCAACCTGACCGATCAGCAGGTGCCACGTATACGATCCGCAGGAGATCAAAATCTTTTATATATATATATATATATATATATATATATATATATATATATATATATATAGTTTGATTAACGTTAGATTGGGGACTCTGACGACAGATCTTTTTGCTCTCCATCTGTGAAGAGATTATGGCATGGTCAACCTAATTCTTTTGGCAGACTTTCCCCTTTCTTCTCTTCTTCTCCGTAGGATTTCGGGACTTGATGGACGGCTCAGTGACGATGGCTATTTAGCTGCACTCAGGTACATCGTCTAATTCAGTTTTTGTATTTAAATTTTCTATCGTATTATTCAATGTAACTAGGTATCTCCATGCATAGATTTGTTTTCCTTATATATTCGATTTCAACTTCAGAGGTGCCTCAATCTAAACTTATTATTATCATAATAAAAATAAATTTAAATATCACCTAAACAGGTTTACATTAATAATTATTAGTGCCTTTTATTTTTATAAAGATAATAAAAACTATCATTAATGATAATTTATAAATTTATCCACTTAATTAATTTATAGTGTCATTAATAAATGTCTTTTATACTCATTTACGTACAAGCTCATTGAAAATTATCACTACTATTTATCTAAAATATGTAATTCAAATTTGAAATTTACAAATTATCATAATTATCCTTCACTTAAAATAGAAATAATTTTTTTAAAAAATATACTAATTAAATATGCTTAAAAATTTTATGATCCTCAGTTTGCTATTTCTCAGATCATCTCTCTTCCTTATGGAAATTGTTTGTGTTACATCAAAGTATCTACTAACTCTGCTTAAAATTTTTATAATTCAAGGTCTGTTTCTTTGCACCTTTTTTTTCCTTAAAAAACAAAATATAGCACAGATCTCTAGAAAGGCATTCCAGAAAAAAAAAATTTGAAAACCAACTACTGTTCAAGAACATGGAGATTATTATATCGTTCATGTTCATAGCTAGCTAGCAGCAGCCAGGAAGTGCTCATCACATGCATTTCCCCCATGCTTTTCTTGGCTATAAATAGCTTGCACTGGGAGAGCTACTCTTCTGCAGATCAACAAGCTCAACCTTCTTCTCCACTCTCGATCTCATTGGTGTACTTCTAGCTTTACAGATATTTTTCTAAATGGCTTCTAAGACATCGTCTCGAATTCCTATAACTAGTTTCTTGATCTTGATTTTGTTGATCTCCAATGACTGTCTGACTGCTAAAGCCAGACCTCTAAACGATGCGAATGGAGGCAGCGGCAGCAATAAGAACATGAGGCAAAGTGATCAGGCAACAGTGGTAGAAGGCAGCAGTACTACTATCCCCAGCAGCTCGGAGGAGCATCCTGGCGAAGTACCGGTGGGCAAGGAGGATGCCAGGCCAACAAATCCCGGTCACAGCCCTGGCGTCGGCAATTAACCCTAACTACGGCTGGGCATGATCTTGATCGATCGGTTTAAATATGATTTGCATGCACTATTTGATCTACGTTAACGTTGTATTAATTCATCAGTTTAGTTGAACTTAATTCAGAGTTTGTTTGGTAATTATCTTCCCCGGCCCATATAATTTCTACTATATATCTGCAAGCAAAGAATTGCGAAGAGCTAACTTAATTTGCCTCAGTTGAGTCCACAAAAAGACGATGTATATATATATCGACATTAATTAACACAGCTGTTTAGTACTTTAATCGAGTTGCTTTTTGATTAAAGAAGAAGGTGCGTACGAGTTTACTCATCGAAGTTCCCCTGTCGGATATGTAATTAACATTGTTTTTTCTTTTCTGGTAGAATCAAGATAAATTTTTTTAATGCCAGTTGTTGAGTTCCTCGACTTGAGGATCCATTCGAGATCCTCTACTTTTGTTATTGTTTGAGGGGGGCCAACATATTTATAAGTAAAGTTTGTTTGCTAAGATCGATTTTTCTCTATCTTTGGGGAATATATAGTCTTTTCACACTGAAAAGTGGGAAGCTTTTGAAAATCTTTATAGGTATATACTGTCGATTATATTGGGATTAAAAGATAAATTAGATACCATGAGACGTTTAAGTTTGGATTTAGGAGTAATAATAATTAATTAATTATAGATGGGCTTTGACAAATAAAATTGTTAAGTTTAGGGCTATAAACGAGTGAAGCCGAGTCAAACTTTATGATGTTTAAGTTAGTTTGATAAAGTAATCAAGTCAAGCGGAAGCGAACATAAAATAAATCTAAACTGTTGAAATGATTGTTCAAGTTTGGTTTTATGAGCTTGAGCTTCATTTGTTTTGATGTTATCGATTCAAATTTATTCTATTGTTTAAAATTTTTATATTAAATTTGTTTGAATTGATTATATATATATATATATATATATATATATATATATATATATATATATTTTCAAATTTCATTTAGTTTAATGAGTCTTTCAAATTTATTGATTTATGTATTGAACTAATATAAATAAATTTTTACCAAATCAAACCAAATACCAAATTTATTTACCCTAGTTAAGTTTAGTAGATATCATTATTTAAAAAATGGAGTTATTGAAAACAAACTGTTTTATTTTGAAATTTGAAAAAGAAAACAACTCTTTAAAATGACTTCTAGAATTTATAAACAAAGTCTAATATTTATGCATCAAATTTTCTCTCTTAATCTTACAATTTTCGCAGGCTTTCTATTAAACTCTTGTTTAAAAAATTTGATTAACCAATCACTTCTTCTAAAAAATTTAAAAGAGAGAGACAAATTTATTGATCCGTCGAGAAGTGAGGAAGATCATAATTCTGATAGAGAGCAGTGTTGACCGCGAGAGGACCACGAGGAGGCCGATCGGGCGATGGGTGGCCGACGAGGAGCTCCGGTGAACTGTGAAAAGGAACCGTTAGAGGCTGACAGGGATCCCGGCGCAGGCATCCGATGATCAAGTCGGACCAACGGTGAACGGAAAAATGAGATGGAAAATTAAGTAGCAAAAAGTGAAGAAGCAAAAGAAAAATACCGAAAAAACCTTACCTACACATGGAGAGGGAACCTTTATATAGACGTCTCCCTAAAACCACCTTATGGGAAGACGTCTCATCACAATTAAGCGAGTTAACATCATGAGATCTGGTCATTTATTAGGCCCATCACTGTGATCTTTTGAGTCATACTTCTATCTAGTCATTGTAATTACCTGTCTCATAGGTCATATCGTATATCTTTGATTATTAATGCATTAAATGTATCCGTGGTAAGATACTGTTGCAGGATACGACCTCTCTGATACATGGGCCATGAGCTTAGCTGGTGGCTTCGCCAACCGACCGCGTGATCCTCAACGAGGATTGTCTGACCGGTTGGCTGACTCGGCAAGTTCGATCGGACGGAACGACTACTCTGTCCATCAGTCTGCCTAAACGTCCGATTTATCTTTGACTTTCTAGGTCCTTGACTCCCTGTCAACCGTTATATGTCAATTGGAACATGCCTACCGGATCATATATGAAATCTATAAGCATAAAACCTCTAAAATGACCCTTCAATACGACAGGGGTCATTTTCAGCAACTTAGTTAAACAACTGTTTTTTCTCGAAACGAGTACATCCAACACACAGCCAGCTTGAATGCATTATATTGAAATACTAACAATCCCCTGATTGATTAACTAACTAATTAACAACTGTCTCCACTAAATCAACGATATTCTAACAAAGCAAAGGTGTGCAGTCATTAAAATCATTAATTAAAATACATAGCATCATTCGACGTACACCATGCACGTGACGGAATCTGGATCTCACGGGAGATTCTACCAACGATCCAGCCGCCGCCATGAGTTCCAACTCGGTTAAAAATTCAAGATTCTGTCGGCGGACGAAAACAAGATGCAGGGCAACAGGAATCGAATCTTTGAAGTCGGCAGCACGTGAGCTTCGGATTCTTAGGGAATCTATCGCGCGACAATCTTTGTCGCTCGCGTGTTAAATTAGACGGTATCACGTGTCACGGAGAATATTCCAACTAGGTCTCCATTCGCCGAGGAGTCGGGCTCACATTCGATGTCGATGACACTTGACAGCAGGAGAGGAGATCGCCATGTTGTTGGATATGTTGTTTCTTAGTCTCATGAATTCTAAAGATAGTAAGAACTCGTATAAAGTAAATAAACATGATCTAATTTCATCAATATACCATGTAAAAAATAAATACAGAAAATATTGATAATGCATCTGAAGGTAATGGAAGGCCCATCGTCTCAATCTCATCTTCTCAATCTCAAGATCCTGCAGAAGAAAGAGTAGGTGAGGGTTTTCGGAGGAGTTAAAGTGATGACGTCGAAAACTCTTGTCAATGAAAAATGAAGAGCTCTGTATATATTCCTAATACAACGGGACCAAATCCATATACAGTGAATCTCCATCTGTTATCACTATCCATGAACCCACATCGGATAACTCAAACTCAATAAATCGTAGTTAGATCAATTAACAGATTTGGTTCCTATTCGTACATACAAATTACAAATAAGTTCATCTAAAAGTGATAAAATCCAACACGCCAACCCCCATTCATTTTGTTGTTGCTATTTAATCTTTCTTGATTTGCACCTCGAGCACAGTGCCATGGTAAAAAGTAGAATAGACTCTCGTATGTTTATACTGTTTGTATCACTCGTGATGATATGTATGTTCAAACTACGAGTGATGTTAAATTGTCCATTAAGATCTATTTACAATGTCTAAATTTATTTTAATAGTCGATAAAAATTTATACAATTAGATCAGTCATTTAACTAATTAATCGGTTAGAAGAATTAAATATTTAGATTACAGAATCATTCTGATTTGCAAAGCATGTGCCGTAGAAGTGGCTTATTAGTGAGCTGGCTTCTGGGGAAACGCGCTGTAATCAGTAACACTTTTTATATAAGGCCACTCAACAGCTTCCATTGGTGCACAAAAGAGAGAAGAATTAAGCATCAAACTTAATCAGTGGTGTCAAGCATTATAACCCGTCTCTCTTTCTCTCTCAATTTTTTTTATTCCACCAGATCAAGATGGCTTGTAAGATTAGGTATGTTGTAGCGATAATGACAATAGTTTTTCTGTTAACTCTCTCCCCTGTTGAAGCAAGATTTCCGAAGACGGTGGAAGACGGAACCGGACTAACGAGCAATGGCGGAGGCTCAATGCAAGTAGAGAACTTTACTAGTAACAAAGCAACTGCTTTATTGCAAGGCAGCATTGCACCAGGCGAGGAGCAAGGCGACAGTAATGGTGTCGTAGTGGGCAATGAAGGTGTACGTCCGACGAACCCAGGACATAGTCCCGGCGTGGGCCACTGACTATTGATTTTTAGTTAGACTGTTTCATTCATGCATGGCAACTAGATCATTATTCGATGCATGGTAGATCTTTGCAGATACTCAATTTGTGCGAATAGTTTGTGTGTTTGTTAATTAATAATTTAGGAGCTTTCGTTTGCCTGCCGTTCTTCCATTGTGTCCTTTGAATCGCTTATATATATTGTTTGATAATGCTGTATATTTACTTCAAAGATCATGCTCCTGATCATGCTTGATGGAGCCCGGATGGAATCGTATATGAGTAGGGTCTCATTCATGTAATGAGAATGTGCTATATACTACATGCAATTCAGAGAGTTAGAAAGAAGAGGATATGATACAGAAATGAGGTTTATAACAGTTGGATCCAGAATTTTCCTGCAGTAATTTCACTGTTCAAATATTTAAACTCTCCTTTTTCCTTTTATCAAACGACAATTTTCCTGCATGAATACCATAATTTACTAATAACAGCAAACTTCTCCAACAGAAGGGGAAAAAAAATCATGAACATGTACAGACAAAGTACAGCTTCAAAATAATCATGCAAATGACCCCGTGAATTCACCTGTTCATGCCTTTTCTTGGACAAGAGATGAAGGCAATTTGGGAAAGAATGATTTCTCCTTGTTAACTACGACACCAGGTTCAATCTCTCCTAGCCTAGCATGAACTACATCATCCTTTTCTTCCTTAGTAATGGTTTAGAGTTCATCATTGTGGCCTTCCTAAGGGACTCGATGGAGCTTTAATTGCATCTATAGCTTTTCTTTCCTGTTCAGATTCGGCCCTCCGAACTATGATACACTCAGTGAAAAAACTCAATGAAACGTTCAGTGAATGACGTAACACTTTGCATGCACACGTCCGATTATCGCTCGGACACCATCGGCGACCAGAGGCCACCGTCCCGAATCAAACTATACCTTGGGGGTACGGTGAACCCATCGGAGATCGTTGCATACAAAATGTCATGTCATTTACTGATCTTTTCCTTAAAATTTTTCACTGAGCATATTATTTTTCTTTTCTCAGTTCCGGTTCTACATCCAATTTTTCTTCCTGGGCCTTGTTTGCATTCTAAATCACAACTTTGAGGAGTTATTTATGCTGTTCCAATTCTCTATATGCTTCCTTCAATCTCACTAGACTATTTATTTGTGATATCTTGGCCTCATCAATCTGTGCAAGAGCAGCCGCTAGCTTAATGGACTCTTTTGCTGAGAGTGAAGTATTGATCTAGTGGAAGGATCACCTTCGGCACGGAGTCTGATTCTTCGGCTGCTGCTTTTTCCTTCAAAGCTACATGTAATTTGCTCCGTGTGGTGTTTGCAGAGGCTTCTGCTAGCTCCACTTTCTCCTTGACCTTTCGTAGTTGTTGTGCCATCAGTTAAGCTGATCTAGTTCCTCAGTTCTTTGTTGCAACAACATGGGCACCACCACCATCTTGTCTCTGGCTTCCTTTTCCTTTATCTGCACCATTTCAAGCTCTAATTTTGTCCTATCAAGTTCAGATTCTAGAGAAGAAACTACTATCAATACCACACTTACCCTCTGCTTTAATGTGGAAATAGCTGGTTCCTCCAATCCTTCTGGAGATCGAGTTCCAAAGCTTGATGGTGGATCAACTTCTGGCAATAAAACTGCTTTGAAATTCAAAGATGAAACAGCAACACTTAAATATATAAATAACTACAAATTCTTAGGCGACCCTTTAATCCCAATCCCAATAAACTTCAAGGTCCAGAAAACATTTTAAGAATATCAAAATTCAAAACAAATAAATAAAACAGTTCATTTATTCGAAGACAAATGATGGTACATTTGGTCATTCATATTACATTATTTATGGTCACATTCGGAAGACACCATATTTGGTATCCTGAGGAACAGGCTTAGTTGAAGCAGAAAGACAGAGGCCAATGACCTTTCTAGTGTCAGAGGGGTCGATGATGCCATCATCCCACAGCCTTGCAGTGGAGAAATAGGGGCTTCCTTCTTTGTCATAAGCTTCTACAACCTTGCTCTTAAATTTCTCCTCTTCTTCCTTGGTCCACTGCATTCAACAGGGAAAAAGAGGGAAAAGAAAGAAAATTAAGAAAGAAAAATATGGATCACATGGTTGATTTACTTCAAAAAGAATTTCTTTAGGTTTTGTTAATTTGGGTAAATAAAAAGGAGCAGAGGTATGGTTTTAAGGATATTGAACAAACTAAATGTACTTTGGTCGAATGATATCGACAGAGAAGATAAGGTAGCATGCTGCAATATATATGGTAGGAGAGCATTTTGTGCTCTATATTACCACCTGCATATGCACCGATGTCCATGTTCTATGCACGATGGAGCAAGGTAGACTTCCTACCTTCCCCTTTCCTTTCTCAGAAAAATGTCTTCAACTTGTATATGATGCTGGAATAAAAAATTAACAATTACCTCAATTCCTTGTTTTTTCTTGTTGCTCTTCTCAATTTGGGCAAGAACACCAGCAGCCTGAGAAAGTAAACAACAGCGAAAGTGCAGCAAGGTTACATCGAAGGTAAGGTGCCTAATAATAGAGTATTTTTTATAGTGTGTTTGATTCATGAAATAGAATTGAACAAAAATTTCTATAAAGTATATGAAAGGAATAGAAACATGCACAATTTAAGATAATTTATGTAATAGAATAAGATAAGCCATTCTATATGAATTTCGTAGGAATAGTCTTAACTAAATAAAGAATTGTCCTCCCGGTGCTAATGTGTTTATACTAGAAATATTCCACTTAGTGTGCTGCCTTGTCTACTTGATCTGCCAAGTCCTCTCAGCTAGCCTGATCTAATTGTCCCACTTGGCCATCTAAGTCTTCTGACTTTTCGCCCAAGGTTTAAAATCACGACCCGTGCCGAGGTTGGGATCCCAGATCGGAACGATACGATTTCGGTATCGATATTGTGCCATGCCGATACGGTTTCGATATTTTTTTTATTTATATAAAATAATTTTAGATAAATATATTTATTGTGTATAATTTAAAAATAAGTTATATATTGATTTTATATAAATTCTTCATTATTGAACAATTTAATATTGTTAGAAAAAATAATTAAATATAATTTCTTTAAAAAAAATTGATTTATCAATAACTCGAATTAAAATTGATATATTATAATATGTTACCTTACTAATACTAAAAAAATGGCATGAATCAGATAGAAGTATTAGTTCTCGTAATATTTTACTTAGGTTAATTCTATAGTTCTCCAGCACTAAAAATTAAATAATGATAATTATATAAATTAAAACAAAGATGTTATTTTATATATAATAATTATATAAATTAAATATTTATTCATTTAATTAATTATTAATTTAAATAATATATATTTAAAATAGTAAAAAAAATAAGAATATTAATTAAACATTAAAACAATAAAATAATAAAAAATAATAAAAATATAAGAATATAAATTTGATTTATTAGATTTTTATTAAAAATGTATTATATTTTTTTTAAATTTTTAAATAAAATTTAAAACAATAAAAACAATTTCAGAATATCAATTAATAAAATTAATAATTATTCTAAAATTTTAAATATTTCATTTAAGTGGGAATTGTTTGAATTAAATAGATCATAATTTTAATTTCGCATACTGCTTCGCCCGTGGATGCTTCGACGCCAGCGTCCCACGACACTTCCAATGCCCGCGACCCTACCGGCGGCACCGGAAGCGTCCGATGACCCTTCGGGTGGCCCCGGACGCTTCTGAGGACCCTTTTGGCAGTGTAGGACTACTATTGTCTGCAGATGCTTTGGCGCCCGCGTCTAGCGACGCCTCTTGCGCCCACGTCCAGCGACACCTCCAGACTCTTCCGGCGGCGCCGGAAGCGTCCAACGACCCTTTCGGCGATGCTAGAAGCATTCGGCGATGCCTCCAACCCACGCAAAATTGGGGATCATATTGTGTCGGTTTCGCTCCCCCATCGAAACAGTAAAAACCATTCGTGTCGGGCGACACGGAACGGTATTTCAACCCCTATTTTCGCCTGGTTCACTCGGCCGATACCTAGCTAAAATCTACCTAATTGGCATCCCTAGAACTACGGCCCATTCATTGAAAACTTAAATATAGAGGTAAAGGAGTTATCTGCTACCTGCATGCCACCCATCACAGATATCTTCGCAGTAGGCCATAGAAACAAGAAGTTGGGACTGTATGCTCGTCCACACATTCCATAATTCCCAGCACCAAAACTTCCACCAATAATTATTGTTATCTTAGGAACCTGCAAAATTTTTCCACAATACAAACTATTTGATCAGCAAAATATGTCTTCCTTGTGAAGTATAAAATGGAAGACAGTCTTAATTCGGAAGCAAAACCATATATCTTGAAAACAATTGGAATAGCTCAGTCATATCAATGATTAGATTCTCTAGTCTTTATATAGCAGCTTCTTACCACTCGGTATGAGACAACCTGCTATAGATCATCAATAAATATCCTAAACAAGCATCGAACATACAAATAATTGATTCAGTTTGTGTTGGAAGACTAAAAGGAAAATTATAACACTATTGATACAGTTCACCACATTTTATGGATTAGAGTATTGAGCAATTTAGAAATAATATGTAAAAACCCTATAAAGATAAAGTTAAAAACAGCATTATCTGAGAGAAATTGGATGTAGCTTAAATAGATTATCAAATGAAAAAAAATAAATTAAGTTGCTTGGACATATTCAAAGACGATCAAAGATTTTATAGTTATACAAGTCAAATCGATTAGGATTGGAGCTATATGAGGTAGAGATTTCAATAACAATAATAGTATATCTAGTGTAGATTGAAGTATTGGGATAAGATCCATGTAGCAAATCCTAAGTGTTGGGGATTAACACGGTTTCTTCCTGGCGGACCAAGTCGTACAAGTACTGTTGAGGTGCAATATAATATTCAACTATGGTTGACTGCTTGAATGGTGAAGGCATCATGTGGTTGGGTACAAGAGAAGCAAGTTTTTACCTACTTACACATCAAGAAAACAAAATGGACAATTCCTCATCACATTTATAAATTGAGCACAATAATTAACTTTAAATGAACCAATTAGAGTTGAAGGTATGAAGGATAAAGCGAGACAACACATAATTCTACAATTAAAAAAAAAAGGCAAAAGATTTAAGAATTATTAGTAGTGATATAGCTGCACACAGAGTTCAATGTACATCTTTGTTGTTATTTTTCATAGTTCAGATGCACAACATATGAAATTAGTTGCACTAAAGATCTAAATTTGTAAGGTACTGTTAACTAGTGCAACTTGAACACAAAAATGGTGAGTATTACAAGTAGGTTCAGTATCCAGGAAACATAAGGACTAAGCAGACAAAAGCAGATCACCGCTCAAAAATTTGAGTGTATCCATCTAACTATCTATAGTGGTTGATATTTACAGACACAACCTTGTTAGGAAGAATATAGAATGTCCAATATAAGAGAAATGGAAATAGAAGAGACCTTTGCACAGGAAACAGCCATAACCATTTTGGCTCCAGCTTTAGCAATACCATTTGCCTCAGACTTTGATCCAACCTGCCCACCAGCACATATTAATGGTAAACATTATATAACATAGGATCCATGCATCATATAAGATTTTTTAAAAAGTAGAACTAGCAGCAAGTTAGGTTAACAAATTCTTTTAAGATCTAAAATGTGTCAAGAAAGGATTAGAAAATAATCACATAACATATGTGTAACATGAGTCGCTGGCATCACACACAAAACTAGCAGGACAATGAAATATTCGATGGAACACGGTATATTTACCAACACATTCTTGATCACCACTCTTACTATGCAAGTGCCTATAACATACTTGAAATGTACATGTGAACATAACCTGCAGAATATAATATGGTTGATCATGATTGCATTTTCTGCACATTGACAAGGACCAAGCTATGAAGGAAAGATATCTTTTTTTAGTGTTGCAAGCATTCAGGCTCCCCATTAATTGTTCCAATGCTAGAATAAAGCTCTCATCAGGTGATATGGCATACAGCGCATAAGAATGTAGCTGATTGCGACAGAAAGCAAACCAAGGATAGGAGTGCATTCACGATGGAGAATTTTGTTGCCTTTTAAACTCCACCTCTCTCTTGCTTCCCTATGCCTATACAAAGGCACAGTCACTAACCAAACAAAGGGGATGGTAATGAGAGAGCTAAAGAGGGAACCCAATCTAACCCAAAATAGTAAGGACTTAGGTAGGGACCTCTTGGTATTTGGTACTCTTATTTGGAGATGTGGGATTAAGAGTTTTTTTTTTTAATTTTTTCTATTTTTTTTCTATAATCTATCAAGAATCCTCAGTCCTTATCCAAGTATCTCTGAGAAAGGTAACTAGCTAAGGACGAAGACTGTTCTGTTTATTTTCTCTTCTATAAAACCTGTGATGACTATAGTAAGGCAACATGCCATGAAGGCAGACGTAAGACCTGAAAATAAGTCGGGGTCAGAAAGAGAACATAGACAATAGAACTGAGGCGTCCTACTAGGTGAGGCCAGTCATTGGCAAAATTAGTGGTCCTTTATATAATAAAACTTCACAAACAGGTCAACGCTATTTTAATCAACAAGACATAAACTTAGTCCAACAAATAAAACAAATGGTGCAAAAATTACCCTTATTAACTTTACCCTTAGATTTAGATTACTTAGTCATAGAAACTGATGGTTGTGAAACAGGATGGGGAGGAGCTTTATTTAGAAAATCCTCTAAATATGATCCTAAATCATCAGAAAGTCTGTGCCGATATGCCTCTGGTAAATATAAAGAGAAAGGACATTTAACATCCTTAGACCATGAACTTCTAGCTGTTATCTATTGCCTAGATGCTTTTATGCTTTTTATTTGCAGTAAGAAAGAAATAACCATCCGAACAGACTGTGAGGCAATAGTAAGATATAGTCAACAAACAAAAGGAACCAGAAAAGACCTAGGAGCTAAACGCTGGATTAAATTCCAGGATACCATTATTAATAAAGGACTTACTATTACTTGGGAACATATTAAAGGACTTAATAATTCTTTAGCTGATACTTTATCCCGCTTACTTCACTAATGTTTACAGATGGATAGACAAAGAAAAGTAAGAACTTATGGACAACAAACTATGAAGTTTGGAACTCAAGAACTTTTCCAATACTCCCGGAAAGAAGATTTGTTTCATTATGAACTTCGCGCTCAACTTGATCCGGTACAACTTTGTCTTATTGATAATATATGGAATATCTCTACTCCCCCTGGAGTAGCTAATCATAAAATTGCGATTATCAATGCTCTCTCTAATTACTTCTTAACCATCATACAAAAACCCTTGTGGAAAAAGTATTCTTGCTATGCAATACTTACAGGTCCACAAGCAGACCTATATGCTACATGGGAAGAAGTCAGGCAGTTACTCCCTGAATCCAATAAGTCTGTATATAAAGGCTATTACTCACTCGATGTAATATAACTGCCTGACTTCTTCCCATGTAGCATATAGGTCTGCTTGTGGACCTGTAAGTATTGCATAGCAAGAATACTTTTTCCCCAATGGTTTTTGTATGATGGTTAAGAAGTAATTAGAGAGAGCATTGATAATCGCAATTTTATGATTAGCTACTCCAGGGGGAGTAGAGATATTCCATATATTATCAATAAGACAAAGTTGTACCGGATCAAGTTGAGCGCGAAGTTCATAATGAAACAAATCTTCTTTCCGGGAGTATTGGAAAAGTTCTTGAGTTCCAAACTTCATAGTTTGTTGTCCATAAGTTCTTACTTTTCTTTGTCTATCCATCTGTAAACATTAGTGAAGTAAGCGGGATAAAGTATCAGCTAAGGAATTATTAAGTCCTTTAATATGCTCCCAAGTAATAGTAAGTCCTTTATTAATAATGGTATCCTGGAATTTAATCCAGCGTTTAGCTCCTAGGTCTTTTTTGGTTCCTTTTGTTTGTTGACTATATCTTACTATTGCCTCACAGTCTGTTCGGATGGTTATTTCTTTCTTACTGCAAATAAAAAGCATAAAAGCATCTAGGCAATAGATAACAGCTAGAAGTTCATAGTCTAAGGATGTTAAATGTCCTTTCTCTTTATATTTACCAGAGGCATATCGGCAAAGACTTTCTGATGATTTAGGATCATATTTAGAGGATTTTCTAAATAAAGCTCCTCCCTATCCTGTTTCACAACCATCAGTTTCTATGACTGAGTAATCTGAATCTAAGGGTAAAGTTAATAAGGGTAATTTTTGCACCATTTGTTTTATTTGTTGGACTAAGTTTATGTCTTGTTGATTAAAATAGCGTTGACCTGTTTGTGAAGTTTTATTATATAAAGGACCACTAATTTTGCCAATGTCTTTTAAATAAGGTCTTGCATAGTTTAACAATCCTAAGAAAGATCTTAGAGTCTTAATGTCTTCCATCTTATCCGGGTAAGCTAAAATTTTTGTAGTAATATGAGATTGTAAGGCTATTTTTCCTTGTCCTATAGTGCTTCCCAGAAAGTCTATATAAGGTATAGCTAATTGCATTTTCTTTCTAGAAATGATTAATCCATGTTTTTCAAATAAAGTGAAAACCATATGTAAATGAGCAAAGTGTTCTTCTTTTGTTTTTGAAAAGACTAAGACATCGTCAATGTACACACAAGTAAAAGAAGTAACACTACGAAAGACATCATCCATTTTCCTTTGAAAAATTTGAGGGGCTACTTTTAACCCAAAAGGCATGACTAACCACTCAAAATGTCCATCAGGACAGGACAAAGTTGTCCAAGGGATAGACTCAGGATGCATTTTTATTTGCCAAAATCTTGATTTCATGTCAAATTTAGAATACCATTTAGAGTTTTGTATTTTGTTTAATAATTGTTCTTTGTCTGGTATTTTGTATTCATCTTCATGGCAATTATCATTTAACCTTTTATAATTAAAAACCATGCGGGATTGCCCTCTCTTTTGTTCAGCTCCTTTATTTACAATGAAAGTTGGACTTCTATGTCTAGAGTCTGATCTTTGTATAGCTTTTAAGGCGAGTAATTGGGTAATATGCATAGTACATTCATCCCTTTCCCAATTTGTATATTTCAGATCTTGTGCTTTTATAGTTAAGTCTGGGTTTATAATGTTTAGTTTACAATATACCTTATCTCTTTCCCAGTATTTGGTAGGGTTTTCACCAATAATCTCAAGTTTCTCTAGTCGAGAAATTACATTATCTATAGAGTCTTGAGTTCTGACTAGGGTACATAAATAAGTTGGATTTACATAATCCGTAGGGTATAAGTCTATATCAGGATCAAGATCATCATAGTCCTTTTCATCTTCTTCGGGGCTAGTTAAGCCAAGTAAACTTAGTTTCCCTAGTCTTGGTTTTTCTTTTGTTTGCAAGTATTTTTAATAGGACATGGGCATTTTGGTTTACTAGGGATTTTGCAAGCAATAGGAATAGGGGCATTGGTTTTGCAAGCAATAGGATTGTCGGCTGGCGGAGGAATAGGGGCATCACCACGCTTCTCAGCGCAGATTTCAGAAGGATAAGAAGTTAAGATAGGAGTAGCAATAGGAGTAAGAGAAAGGTCACATAGTCTTTGGATAGAAAAAGAGCCCGGTCAGGTGTAATTAAAAAATTAAGACCTAAATTAGGGGAATCATTTTATGTGGCATTGGTCTGACCCAAAGTTGTGCTAGACTAAGGGGAGTACTATAATTTCCACAGTTGGTGAAAAACCGTAAGTGTACATTTTTAACAAATTTATGGCATGCGATAGTTTGGCCATCAAATTGGGTGCTTAAAAGTGGTGTATTAGTATGTTTAAGTAAATCAGGTGGGATGATTGATAATAGAAGAGTTTCATCTACTGTTGAGGTGGTTGCACTACTATCAATAAAAGCATGTAAAGAGACTTCATGACCATGTATATTGAGGATGCATTGTACCCTAATATCTACTATGGTACCAGTATTACACATACTAGGGGTTTGAATAAATACAAATTCTGTGTTTTCTGGTTCTTCTAAGAGTATGGCTTTGCCTTTTTCAGCATAAGCCATCTGTTCTCTAAATTGAGTTAATTCAGTTTCGAGTACATTAAGTCTTGTGTCTAATACTGCTACCCTGGTTTCTAGTAAAGTATTTCGTGTACTTCCTCGTACAGTATGAGTTGTGGGTGTAGAGATTTGAAAAATAGAGTGTAAGCATAAGTTGCAACATTGTTTTCGACATAACTTGCAAGTAGCTCTTTGTAGAACAGAAGAATAATAGCCGCAAATAAAGCAAGGTATATTATCCGTTCCTTCTTTTAGAGTCCAATTATGAGAATACAGTTTTTGGTCTGTTCTTAAGTCATCTAATGTTTGAGGGATTGTGGTATGAAACATTAACTCAAAGTTTTGAAGTTGTTCTAAAATGATTTATAATTCTCGTGAGGGTCTGACTTAGAGGAGTAGGGATAGAGAGTTGGTTCTAAGAAAGAGTTGACTAAAGTATAGTCTGTAGAAGAGCTGATTTCTTCAAAGTCTTCTACTGAGACTATTGAATAAATAGAAGAAGTATCTGACACATCTGAGTGTATTTCGATTAAATCGAAATTAGTACATCCAATAAGTGTGACTTCTCTACTATATAAGTTTTTCCTGTTTAGACAAGCTGAGGATAAGTGTCCAGGTTCGTCACAAGCAAAACAAGTAATTGTGTTAGCATAGGTTTTCTTAGGTTTAAATTTTCTAACATGTTTTTCTTTATTTAAGTATGGTTTCTTTTCTTTGCTTTTACGTACATAATAAGTCTTTTTAGGTTTATATTTAGGTTTTTGTTTTATTGGGGGCCATATCCTCTTTCTATGAGGCGTATGTGTTGATTTTGTCGTTCCATATTGTTGAGGTGTATAAATTTGACTACAAAAACCATATTGTTGATTTTTAAGTTGTTTTTGGATATGTATATAAGTACACTTCTCCTTTAAGACTACTAGAATGTGTTGGATTCTAACACCTATATTGTCGTATGCAGGGGGAACACGTAAGTCTGTCCAAGTTTTATGGATTTCTTTTCCTAAGTCCCCAGGTAATTTGCTAAATAGTCTTTCTCCTAAAGCAGAATTACAATAGTTTCCTGAGACTGCCGTTAAGTGCTAAAAAATCATTACAAAAGGGTTTAATATAATTCCAATTGAATAATTGCAATTGTTCTAAGTCCCTCATTGCTTCTTTTTGTCTAATATCTAACTCAGTATTGGCATCTCTAGCTGTAAGTAATCGATGAATAGCATAACAGAAATTTAAAATATTATTTCCTTGGGCTGCTATTCTGGCTACTTCTTCAGGAAAGTTAAGTTTAAAATCTTCCCATGCCGCTCTAGCTACGTCTCCTAAGTAATTTTCTCCTACCCTAATCATTGCTTCTCCTGTTTCTATGTCTAATTCATGTTTTGTCTGGTAATCTCTTTTCACAGAGACTATCCATTGTTCTAAGTAGGTATCATAAAGTTGGGGGTCACATTCGGTGATATTTAACAAAACTGAATCTTTTCCAAAGAAAGTCATTTCAGGAGGTTTTCTTCTTCCTATAGTTCTAACTAAAGGGTTATTATTGGTATATGGAGGGATCCTAGTCCTTGGTGGATGGCCTTGTCCATAGTCCATGGTTCTCATAGAACTTTCGGGTAGTCGGACTTCATAAGGTTTATAAGAAGAAGTTGCAGAGGATTCTGCTGGATTCATGTAATTTTGTGAGGCAAAAGGAATATGGGGAAGTGAAGAAGCTTGACTTTGTATGTCTCTTCTTCTTTCTGAGCAATTATATTACGTACCTCATCAAAATATAATTTCCAATTAGAAGGTAGTTGTTGGTTTTGTTTAGCAAAAGTTTCTAAGTCTAGGACTTCAGAGTCAGTTACAAATTGAGCTATTTCAGCTGGAAGATATACATATTCCTCTAAATCATCGAAAAAGTTTTCAGAAATGAGCATCATATGATATGAGGGTTGTACTTTCTTACTATACCCTGTTAAGGTAAAATGTTTTTTTCCTAAGTGAAAAAGTGTATTTCTTAAATCTAATTCTGAGTGAGTTATGTTCATTAATTGTAACGTGTCTATGGGTGGGATAGTACTTTGTTCTTCTACTTCTGTAGAAGTAGGTTGATATCCAGAAAAACGTACAGATACATTATCATTTCTATCTTTATACATTAAAGAGGAAGTTGGTTTTAATGTTAGATCAGGATTTTTAAGTTGGATATTCCATTCTAACCCTGCTAATAGTTCTGAGTTATATTCTCTAGGTTTTAAGAAGTGAATACCTTTTGTAGTTAAGGCTTCAATCATATTGGTTACTGAAATTTTAAAATGATTATGCATATGATTCATTGTTTTTCCTAAAAATACCAAATCTAACTGTAGGTTGTCCCCTTGAAATTGTCCGTAGCCTTTTGCTTGGATATGGATTTTAATGTGTTTTACAAAGTCTCTAATTGTCATATCAAAATTAGGACATAAGTAAGTGATTCCTAGATTATTATTCATGTCTACTTCTATTAAGCCTATAATAGTTTTTTCTGTATCAGAAAAGCGAGTATCATGTAAGACTAACAAGACTTTTCCTCCAAGTCTTGCTCTAGTGAGACCTCGTAGTCCAAATACTATTAATCCCAAATGGATATAATTATGTTTACGAAGATATAAACTTTTTGCTGCATCTTCGGACATTAAGTTAAGTTGTACTTCTCCTCCATCAGGGAGATGAAGAGCTTCTTGTCTATGATGTCTATATACTGAAGTAGAAAAATTCAGTAATCCTTGGCTATATAATTTTTTTGGATTTAAAGTATTTAGTTGTTCATTAGAAAAGATAGTTAAGTCTTTGTCTACATCTATAATCTCTTCTAATCTATGTGGCACTAAAGTTAGACATACTATTTCTTCTGGTTACAAATGAGTCTAACCACGAAGTTGTATTATTTTCTGTTGTTCTTAAAGTATGAGCAGGGCCAGTAAAGGCATCAGTTTTTGTGAGACTCATTCTTATAAGTTAAAAACATAGAAGTTGTTGATGATTGTTTTTGTATTGGTTTTCCTATGGATAATTGACTAAGGTCTTTATTGAGTTTATTTAAAGCTTCTTTCCAATCTGTTGTCTTCTTTCCAATCTGTTGTCTGTGTGTTTCCTAGGATAAGTTTTTCTAAGGTTAATAGCTTATTGTCTAGGAGAGAAAGTCTATACTGTAATGATGAGACTAAAGCTAGTAATGTATTGTGTTGTTGTATTAAAAGTTGATCCCCTTTCCCAGTAACTTCTTGTTTACAATATCCGTCTTCTTTTGTTACATAAAATTGTTTTGAGTACTCTAGGGCTTCCTCATAACTAGTATTTTCAAATCTCAATTTGTTCATTTATATTTTATTTCTTCTAGAAGTTTATGTAATATGTCTAACTTGTCATATAATTGTTGTTCATTGGTAGCGATTATTTCTTTGGATTGTCCTAACAAGTCTTTTACTTCTGTTTATTCAGGTCTAAAGCTACTCAGCTCTTTCTTTTTCAGAAGGGAAAAATTTTCAGATTGACTAAGTTTGATATAGTCTAGGTTTCTTAATAATTCAGCAAGAACTTGTTGAGTTTGTCTGAGTGCTGAACAAAAGATATACCAAATCTAACTGTAGGTTGTCCCCTTGAAATTGTCCGTAGCCTTTTGCTTGGATATGGATTTTAATGTGTTATACAAAGTATCTAATTGTCATATTAAAATTAGGACATAAGTAAGTGATTCCTAGATTATTATTCATGTCTACTTCTATTAAGCCTATAATAGATTTTTCTGTATCAGAAAAGCGAGTATCGTGTAAGACTAACAAGACTTTTCCTCCAAGTCTTGCTCTAGTGAGACCTCGTAGTCCAAATACTATTAATCCCAAATGGATATAATTATGTGTACGAAGATATAAACTTTTTGCTGCATCTTCGGACATTAAGTTAAGTTGTACTTCTCCTCCATCAGGGAGATGAAGAGCTTCTTGTCTATGATGTCTATATACTGAAGTAGAAAAACTCAATAATCCTTGGCTATATAATTTTTTTGGATTTAAAGTATTTAGTTGTTCATTAGAAAAGATAGTTAAGTCTTTGTCTACATCTATAATCTCTTCTAATCTATGTGGCACTAAAGTTGACATACTATTTCTTCTGGTTACAAATGTGTCTAACCACGAAGTTGTATTATTTTCTATTGTTCTTAAAGTATGTGCAGGGCCAGTAAAGGCATCAGTTTTTGTGAGACTCATTCTTATAAGTTAAAAACTTAGAAGTTGTTGGTGATTGTTTTTGTATTGGTTTTCCTATGGATAATTGACTAAGGTCTTTATTAAGTTTATTTAAAGCTTCTTTCCAATCTGTTGTCTGTGTGTTTCCTAGAGAAGGATCCTACTATTATTACTCGGATGGTGAAGAACAACATGCATTCTATGACTACACGGGAGATTCCTATGGTCCAACGAATGTCGAGGTCTGGAGCGACCCAGACTACGATGAGGGAGAAGGGGTGTACTAAGGTGCAAATCCCTACGGGGGTGCGTCTCGCCAACCGTGTTGGGGTTGCATAAGTGAAGCGTCGACGACATCTGAAGAAGGGCGATCACAGCCCGACTGTCCATGCCAGCACGCTTCATCATTCGGATCAAGCGATGCCTCCCCGAGCTCTGAATCCGAAGAAAGTCGCACCTCGTCCGACTGGGAAACGGAAGACGGCACCAGCTCAACGGCTAGCGATGTCACAGGTAATTCTTGTGCTAGCTCTGCTGATCAAACTGACTCACGCAGGTACTCCCAGGCGACATCATCATCTTCATGGGAGACTGCATCTACTCCAGAGTCAGTGTCTTCATGGGAGACAGCCACGACTTGCTCCTGTGAAGCAGCCGATGAGTCTACAGCATGCCAACGTTGTCGACAAGCTGAACAACCTCTGCGATGGGACGATGAGCTGCCTGAGCATCCCGGTTGTTACCAGGCAATTGAAAGGATGTCCCATCCTTTTTCGGAAGGTGGTGGGGGAAGTGGTAACCTAGTGCCACTGCCACCTCCGGTGCATCTTCCACGAGCGCCACCACAACGATGGCAGAGTCCATACTACCGGCATTGGAAGAAGCAGATGAGCTCCGACGTAGGGCGACACCCGGAGACGAAGAAGACGAAGAAGAAGCAGGCCGAGCAGAAACAGGCCCGTGGGCCTTGTACTGTTCAGAAAGCCATCTCGGCCTCTGCTGCAAATCCAATCGTGGCCCATAAGTCAAGACTGGCCCAGAGCAAACCTGCACAGGCAAGGCCGAGCAAACGGCGCTTCCATTGGAAGACTGTTCAGAAGAGGATGCGGAAGGCGACCGCAACAGACGCCGTGAAGATTGGTGACGGAGTTGCTGGTCAGTCAGGCAAAAACCAGCGACGGCTCCGTATAGCCAGCTGTCCCAAGGCTATACACTATCATCAATAATGGAGCGTGGTGGACCCAGGTTATTTGCCCGTTCCTTTGTCCGTGTTCTGTAACGTGGCTGAGTCAACCACGAATCTTTTTCTTTTGTCGTGTCGAACAGTGTGCCTGAAAAGCACCCAAGGGTGGTCGTCCATGTGCCATACTGTTCAACAGGAGTCCACTTGGATTCGTGGTTTTGGTAAACCAACGCTGGGCTCGTGGTTTTGAGCCCGAGGTCTTGTAAAAGTGGTGTTGTCCCGCCACTTAGTCATGACTTGGTGGAGAAGAAAAGAATCCTCGCATGTGACGATGGGGCCCAATGAGCACCCGACATGTGATGATGTCACCTTTCTTTCTCTATATAAGTCCTATTGTAATGGGTTGCAAGGCAGACGAGCGATCCTCGATCCCTTACTTCCCTCTTGTTTTCTTAATAAAATCCGTTGGCCTTTCTGTGAGTCTCCCCTTGTGTGCATCTTCTCTTGTTGTTCTCGGCTCTAGGTGATGGCTCCGTCCTGAGCCGAGTTCGAGAACGAGATCCTCCCCTCTCACCTGGTGATTTTGTTTTAAAAGATCAAACAACGTTTTATATTCAGTGATAGAAACTTTTGCATGTAACAATAATCGATCATAAATCACGCTAATGTTGTTGGAAACTCCTTTAAGGGAAACTTTTGTTTCAAGATCAAGGTATTCTAGGTTTGCAGTTCGAGAGTTCTGATACCAATCCTTAAAGGTGCAGAAAGGCTTACAGCAAGCTGTACTACAACTACAAAAGGAGCTTATTTCTAATAAGCCCCTAACTTCCGGCGATATCAAAAGCCTAGCAGCGGAGGTAATCAGACAACCAAGGATAATTGAAGCACAAGTGGTAGCTCTTACTAAAGAACTACGAAGCCAAGTCAAGAGCATTGAAGAAATAATGCATGAGGTAAAACGACAAGTGTCATGAGCCTGCCCTCCTCTTCAAAATCCAGAGATTATGATGAAGCTCTAGCCAACAACGAGGAAGTTAGCTCACCAGCTATTGGCTTTATTATCGCAAAAGACGCTACCAACAAAGATATCAACAGGCAAATCAATACCATAATTGAGTTGCTGTTAAGAATCAACGAAAAGCTAGACCGGATTCTGATAAAACCAGCCTCCAATAATTCTGAGCAAGTTGCAAATCTTGCCAAGCGGCTTGAGGGATTAACCTTAGGAGCGGCGAAAGCAGCCCCTCCGAAGGAGTCATTCTACGTATATCAAGATCCATTAAAAATATTCAAGGAAGAGAAAAAGAAGCTGGATGACGACAAGAAATAGACCTACCATTACTGAAGTAAGCACGACAGATGTATCGGAACCAGTAACTTCTTCCCAAGAAGACCAAATAAGGAGTTATCGAAGAATGGCCAGACTCAGATATGAAGCTCAAAGGAGGATGCGTAGCTCGAGGAACGGGTCAAGAACGCTGGAAAGCCAGCTAAACCCTGAAGCAAAACTGGAATTATCTCAAAGAAGAAGGGTCTCACTAGTCCCAGCCGAGATTCTCTACTCAACCAACTGGTCGGAGCCACGACACAGAGTATAGCAGCACTATTCTGAAACAAGAATTCTAGTAACAGGGGGACAGCAAAATCTACCCCTAATCAACCAAGAAAGTTACGCAATCCTACGACGAGAAGGTATGCAGCTAATCCACCTAGGATTAGTAATGATTAAGAGTACATGCTCTACATCGCAGGAATGCAGGAGTCAATGCCTTAATCGTCCTCCGAGACACACGATGGAGAGATGATAGATCCATCATCGGCACAATGGAGATAGATCTTTCTGGAGGAAAACAACTGGTGTATATTGCTCCAAATATGCTTATAAGCGTGGAAGACTTCTACCACCACATTGAATTAGTCATTCAGACCCATGGCTATGAAGACTGGAGCATGGCGAAATCAAATTTATTAATTACAAGAGGGCTGATTGGGAGACTAACCAATACAAGTCATGCTGGCTTTCGTTATAATGTCCAGAATGTAGCAGATTACTTGGCCAGCACTGGTATTCGCGCAGTATCGGCTACTCCAAGAACAATAAGTGAACTGCAAGGGATGAGGTGGACTTTACAACCACCATCGATTGGTCAGATTCGTAACCCACAGGCGATAAGAACCACTACTCTATTAGATTGTTCTATTTCTCTATCCTTTCAGGGATATCAATCAACAGGAAATCCCCAACCAAGGAGGATGAGTAATATGAATATTGAAGAAATCAAAAATGAAGGAGAAGAGGAATTTGCTGGAGTCTTCACCAGTGAATACGTCCTAGCCCTTTTCCATGAAGAATATGGCTACCCCGACAAAAATGACAGGTGGGATACCCTGAGAGAACCCAGTGGTAAATACAATTATTATGTTAATTATGCAGCTCCACCTATACAACCTTGGGTTATTCCAATCAAACCCACATGGGGAGATGAAGATGATGAAGATGATAATCAATGAAGATGAGAACAAAGAGACGGTCTTTCCAAGCATCTGGGAAGACACACCATGGGAGGAGGACCCTGAACTTGACCCAAGTGAATTTGCACCAGAAATAGAAGAAGAAGAAGACTTTAATTCTTATTTCTTGGGGCTTGAAGATCTGGAAATGGATTATCTTATTTCCCCCAACTCAGTAATTCCTGAAAATAATAATCCTGAGGGCACTAATCAACAACCACCACATTGGGATGATTCAGATACCGACTCAGATGAATATTGGCGACAAACAGTAGAACAAGTTGAACATATCCGGAGCAAGATTGACATAGCTGGGTCCTGTTTCTCCTTCCGAGAATGAACATATTGCATCCGAATCTTCCTCATTGAAATCCACAGAGGGGAGGACCTCGTTCTCGAACTCGGCTGAGGACAGAGCCATCACCTAGAGCCGAGAACAACAAGAGAAGATGCATACAAGGGGAGACTCACAGAAAGGCCAACGGATTTTATTAAGAAAACAAGAGGAAAGTAAGGGATCGAGGATCGCTCATCTACCTTGCAACCCATTACAAGAGGACTTATATAGAGAGAGAAAGGGGACACCATCACATGCCAGGTGCTCATTGGGCCTCATCGTCGCATGCAGAGATTCTTTCTTCTCCACTAAGTCTAGACGAAGTGGCGGGACAGCGCCACTTTTACAAAACCTCGGGCTCAAAACCACGAGCCCGCCGTTGGTTTACCAAAACCAGGAATCCAAGTGGACCCCTGTTGAACAGTATGGCACATGGGCGGCCACCTTTGGGTGCTTTTCAGGCACACTGTTCGACACGACAAAAGGAAAAGATTTGTGGCTAACTCAGCCACGTTACAGGACACTGGCCAACAATGGCCGACACGGACAAAGGAACGGGCGAATAACCTGGGTCCACCACGCTCCATTATTGATGATAGTGTACAGCCTTTGGACAGCTGGCTGTACGGAGCCGTCGCTAGTTCTTGCCTGACGGACCAGCAACTCCGTCACCAATCTTCACGGCATCTGATGCGGTCGCTTTCCGTATCCTCTTCTGAACAGTCTTCCAACGGAAACGCCGTCTGCTCGGCCTCGCCTGTGTAGGCTTGCTCTGAGCCGGGCTTGATTTCTGGGCCGCGATTGGATTTGCAGCAGAGGCCGAGATAGCTTTCTGAATAGTACAAGGCCCGCGGGCCTATTTCTGCTCGGCCTGCTTCTTCTTCGTCTCCGGGCGTCGCCCTACGCCGGAGCTAATCATCGTCTTCCAGCGCCTGAAGTACGGACTCGACCGTCGTTGCGATGGCGCTCTTGGAAGTCGAAACGAAGGCGGCGGTGGCACTAGGCTACCACTTCCCCCACCACCTTCCGGAAAAGGATGGGGCATCCTTTCAATCGCCTGGTAACAGTCGGGATGCTCAGGCGGCTCATCGTCCCATCTCGGTTGAGCTTCAGCCGGGTTACAGCGTAGGCTTGCTGTAGATGCTGCGTAGGGATGGAAATAGGTCAGGCGGCCTGTCAGGGGCCTATGGCCTGGCCTGTATTTAGCCTGGCCTGGCCTGTCCTGTTTAAAAATAAAATAATAATTAGACCCTTTTGAAAGCCTGTTTTTCTTATCAGGCCAGGCCCAGGCTTAGGTTCTTAGTAGAGCTCCGGATATGTTCCGTCTGTTCTGCTAAGAGCTTTGAAGGGGTTTTTATAGGGCAGGTGGAGTGGTGAAGAGATAAGATCGAATCATATCTTTTTTTCCACTTTCACATGCCTATTCCCTTATTATGGCAGACCAAAACAGGTGGTCTTACTTTATAAAAAGTACTTGTATAGCCTTACGTGGCTACGTACAATTATTTTACAAAAGTTGTGGCTAGTAGCATTAGAATCGTCTTTCCCAAAGTGTTTAATTATTGCCGGGGCATCTTTAATCTCCTCCATTGAATCATCCACTTGCTTTAATAATTCCATCTGCTTTTCTGATGGAATTTCTTCAGTAGTAAGGTGATAAACAAGTCGTGACAAAGCATCTGCCAATTCATTATTCACTCCATCAATATACTCAAACTTGATTTCTACCCCCGTCCCTGTTATGTAATCAATAAAGGATATCCAGCGCACTCGAGATGGTTTATTACTAACCGTCTTGTTAAAGAATTTGATTATGACATGGCAATCTGTTCTTAGAGTTATCTCCTTCCTGTCAAGATAATGGATCTTCATAACAGTTAAGGCTTCCATGCACGCATAAATTTCCGCATCAATGGTGGCCTTGATAGTAGGAAACTTTCCGCTTGCATAGGCACAAATCTTTTCGGTGCTTCTAGAGTCATATTTGGATCTTTTCCATTTGCACACACCTCCCCAGCCTTCCATAGAACCGTCTGTTTCAATAATAATATAGGCTTCTTGAGGTGGTATTTCAAGATCAGGGAGCTTCTGAATCAGTGCCTTTACTTCTTTAACTATTGCCCAGTCAGAGGATTTAAAACGCCTATCTCCATGTGGGGAAGTTTTTGCATATAATGGTCCTAACAATTTACTGAGATTTGGAATGTGTGATCTGGCATAATTTAGATCCTGAGCCATGATCTCAGTCCCTTTAGTGTAGTGAGCGTTTCTTCATTGAAATCAATGATCTTTTTAATAATATGTTGTTGTAGCCTGATCTTTCTATTGCCCACAATAACACCCAGAAATTCAGTTTCCGACTGAGCTACCTTCATCTTTGTGGAAGAGAGAACGAGTCCTTCCTTCTGACATATATCCAGCATTTTGCATAAATGTAGACAGTGTGATTCTTCTGTTGGGAAAAAGACCAGAATATCATTAATATAGACGGCCAGAAAATCCTCACAGTCTTTAAAACAATTATCCATCTTCCTTTGAAAAATTGCTGGTGTATTTTTTTAGACCGAAGGGCATTATTAGACATTCAAATAAGCCTTGAGGAACCAGAAAGGTTGTCCAAGGAACGGATTCTAGATCCATCATTACCTGATGAAATCCTGATTTTAAGTCAAATTTAGAGAAAATTTTGCTGTTGCTAATCTTCTTCAGGATCAAGTTTATACCCGGGAGAGAATATTATCCTTATGAGTGTTGTCATTAAGAGTCTTGTAATTGAATACCAGCCGCTCTTTTCCTTTCTTTTCTTGTCCAGTTGCTGGATCAATAGTAGTACTTGATTGAACAATAAAGGTCATAGTTCTGTGTCTGTTTTTGCTGGGCTGAATAACCTTTAGTTTCAATAGGGCTTCAATGTGTATTTTGAAAGAAGCCTCCATGACTGGCGTAATGTGCTTCAGTGGTTTGTCCTGGATTGTAATATCTGGGTTAATAATGTCTAAGGTACATATTACCTTATTTTTTTGACCAGTGTTCCAGGGGGTTGTCTCCAATAAAGCCTGCTTCCTTTAATCTTTGTATTACCGGTGCAAATTGCATTTTGAAGTTCACCGTTAACACCTGTTGCCTTGATAAACATAACTCATCATGAAGATTCAAATATTCTTCCTCGTCCAGATCTAATTCTGGTATGGCCTTTGCTGTGACAAATATTTCAGGAGAAGTGTTAATTGTAGTAATTTCCTTATAGAAGGTTACCTCTGTTCCTTCTATGCGTAATCCTCCTGCCATGGCTTTGATAAAGTTGCACCCTATTAGCATCTGAATGTCATCCTTGAGATTCATATTTAGTTGATAGGTGAAGGGGATCCGGAATTTGTGCACACCAATGATCATGAAGCCATTTTTCACCTTTTTTGTTGACTCCTGCTGTGAATTTATTCCAGAAAAGATTACCTTGTAACTGATGTCCTCGAATGCATCTTTTGGTAATGCGTCTTTGCATATACAGCAGGTCGTAGCTCCTGTGTCTAGTATTGCTTGTACTTTTGTATCAGCTATTCCAGGGATTTGAAGAATGACTACCATATTGTATAACCTGTTCAATAAAGACCTTCCAGTTGCTGCTAAGATTACGTCATCACTTGTTGATTGGGGGGGGGGATACGTCATCACTTGTTGATTTGGGGGGGGGGGGGGGATTGACTGTGGTACCAAGTTAAAGCTCACGAGAGACCAATCTATCCCAAAATGTCGAACCATTTAGGTGGAAAACCTCTTAGTAATTAACCGTATTTTAAGAACCCTCACTTAGAGATGTGAGATTAAGAGGTGGAGTTTTATCCTATCCTCACTTCTTGCTCTCTTTAACAAGGAACTGGTTGGTTCAAAAGTCGATTTCTGAATGAGAAGTGATGTCTAGATTTGATTAGAATATTGTCTAAATACCTGGAGATGAATATCTAGGTAACATTCACCAAATAAATAGCTTTTATGATAAATCCTGCATGTCTAGATATAACAAACAGTTTATTTTGATCACTCCACTAAGTGATGCATTCAACCATTTCTTCACATAATCAATCAAAATTGTTGCTCTGTTCCAGAAAATACTCCTAAAGATTAATGATTGGACAAGTATGCCACATATATGGAAAATGACTAAGGAACCCAAAAAACGTAATTTTAATGTAGGGGAGCATGGGAGACGAAACTTCGGGAAAGGAGTAGATAGATACTTTAATTGCCATGGCTATATGGCTTCATCCTATTACAAACTGAGAAATTACAAGCAAAGTTTGAACTATTTCAGAACCAAATACAATACTAGCATTCTAGCATGTGATTTGGAACATGCTGATGTGTAGTTGCTAAAGTAGCACAATATACAATGAGAAGAAAGATAGAAGGGCGTACCATAAATCCAGTGATATTCTGAAGAAATATCAAAGGAATACTACGCTGTGCACATAACTCAATAAAATGGGATCCTTTTAGAGCAGATTCAATAAACAATATGCCATTATTTCCGATAATTCCAACTGGTTGTCCATAGATTCTTGCGAAACCGGTCACAAGTGTCTAGAGTAAAACCTAGTTAATATTACTATATTCGCAGAACTACACAAGCAAAAGAAAATGTAATGAGAATCAAGTAGTTTTGAAGATCTTACTGTGCCATATAACTTCTTGAATTCTTCAAATTCGCTTCCATCAACAATGCGCGAAATCACAGATCTAATATCAAAGGGCTGCTTCTGATCAACAGGTGCTATCAATTGAAGTTCTTTCTCATCATATAATGGATCTTTATAAAAAGAAGAGATGCATGGTGAACTGTTTGCCCATCTCCCAGCCATGTGTAGGTTCTTAACTATATTTCTCCCAATTGTCAGGCCATGAATTTCATCTGCATCATGTTGCATCCAA
Source organism: Boesenbergia rotunda (assembly GCA_024364735.1). Lineage (NCBI taxonomy): Eukaryota > Viridiplantae > Streptophyta > Magnoliopsida > Zingiberales > Zingiberaceae > Boesenbergia > Boesenbergia rotunda. The sequence continues at coordinate 21,682 of JAGFNQ010003348.1, read as the reverse complement.
GAAGATCATCAGAAACGTAGAACTAATAGCTTTTAGCTTCATGAATCAAAATGAAAATATATAAATAAAAGGAGGAGAAAAAGGAATCAAGAAATTGTTTAATGGAAGCTGAAATGTTAAGTGGGTGACTGATTGGTTAAGAAACAAAGGTAATAATCCCACAAGACAATTTCAAAGTGCATTCACAACAAAACTCATTCCAAAAAACTGATCTAGCAGAGACAAATTGGTTGCGGTTCCAAATTGATTAGGATGTGTCAGAGGCCTACCTTCTGCAAAATGATCTGATACTCCTGATACCTTACAATGCATGGATGCACCCCCCAAATCCTCAGCAGACACCTCTTCACCTGTAGCAGCCTATGAAAATTGATCCTTCAGAATAACCTAGGGTTTTAAGGTGTACTTGAAGTTCGATGAAAGTAGTTATTTTAACCAAATGGGATAAGCCACAATTGGAACAAAATGCAGAACAAAAGCTTGAGGCAACACAAACCTTCACAAGAGGAGGTCCAGCTAGAAATATCGTTCCGTTGTCTTTGACAATAACACTTTCATCAGCCATTGCAGGTATATAAGCACCACCAGCAGTACAAGAACCTACAACCAGGGCAATCTGGGGTATGCCATCAGCAGACATTTTGGCTTGGTTATAAAATATCCTACCAAAGTTGTCCCGGTCAGGAAAGACATCAGCTTGTCTTGGAAGATTAGCACCCCCACTGTCAACAATATATAAGCATGGTAAATTACATTCAGCAGCAATTTCTTGCGCTCTTAGATGCTTCTTAACAGTAATGGGGTAGTATGTCCCGCCCTTAACAGTGGGATCATTTGCTACAAACATGCACAGCCGCCCATGCACAGGTCCTATTCCAGTAATAATTCCCCCTGAAGGTAATGCATCTTCATATAGGTCAAATCCTGCAAGCTTCATGAACGCATTAAAAAGGTGAAAACTTAGGCAGACATGTTTGGATACACATTAGTCTTCTAACTACCAGGTGTAAAAGGTTAGTTCCTTTTCAACAAAAAAGGGAGCAAGATTGTTCTCAAAAACAAGGATTAGGAGAGGAGCAATTTAGGCATTTCATGTGAAAGTGGCAGCCTATCCAATACCTATTATGGCAGATTCTCATGTATCTTTCACTTCTTCTAGAACAGCTTCATTTAATTTACAGAATTAGTGTTCAGCAACTTTGATCAGTTTCTGTATTGGGGATTCCTCTTATATGGTGAGGTTAAACTTGCCTTTAATTGTCATGCTTCACATAATTTCAGATTGCTCGACAACCTTATGAGCAATAGAAGCTTTCCTATACTCGAGTGTACAAGAACTTCTATTCTTAGATAACTTAATTATACGCCTGAAAACTATAGGAAAAAAGTGTCCACGCTGTAGAGGTTTATGTAAAAGGAATTTTTTATCTCCATAGTCCATACCATTTCATCTCCTATGGCAGCAGGTTTCTTTGCAGGAACAGTAAGAACAAATGAAACAATTGTCTTCTTGAATGGGTTAAAATAAGGACAACGCCTAGAGGTTTCACATGTTTAGAATTACATAATGATGTTGACATCTTCTGTAAACCTAAAATCAGAATGTTATCAATCTCAAACTTCTTTTCTACGGATTCAAACTCTCAGCCAATCTAATTTAACAATTCTGATTGGTTTCTATTCAAGAAGATATAAAATAATTCCCGACAATTGGCACAAAAACAGGGATGTAAATGTGGTTCCTTTCTTTTTGAACACAAGGGTGCTCCTCTATGACTAAATCAATGGTTAACAGAAGATCATAAACCACATTGAAAATTCTAAAATAAGTTGGCAAACCTGAAGTTGTATGTTTCTCAATTTTCAAAAGCCTAAAATGGATTGATTAACAGAGATAATTGTTGAAAGAGAATTGCAATTTGAAGGTATAAACTGTTTCTTGGATGGAATCATGGAAAAATAGCCATTCTTCTCATTTGATGGAGCTCTTGGAGTCATTGACTTGTAAGCACATAATATTGCTGCTTTGGGAAATTTGTAGTGGGATCTAAGCTCCAGCAAGGATTTTATTTGCTGGAAGTGGTGAAGCATTTTGCTGTGCAAGAAAGGATTGTTATCATGGTACCATTGTATGGTTAGGTAAATGCCTTATTGGTGAAATATGGAATAGTGTGACAACTGAACTAGCTTTTCCTCAGATACTGCAGGCTGAAAAATTCAAATTTATTATTAGCATTGCATTCAGATCTCTATCACAAAAACATATCATGCCATGCCAGTTTTCCTTTACGAGGAACGCCAATAACTAAGTAGAGCATTACAAAAAATCATGCCTTTTAATCCAGATTCCACAACGCTACCTGAGACAGCTCAAGAAACGAAGACCCAGGATCGATCATCCGGTCGATCCGCTCCCTGGGAAGCAGCTTGTTCCGGCTCCTATTCCTCTCGACAGCTCGGTGGCCTCCGCCGCCAAGAACCTGGCCGCGACATCAACGAACCATTTAGAGAAGGCAAAAGGCCCCCAAATCCCCGGACATTTTAGACAGAGGAAGTGAGATTGAGGGCGCGGCGCTGCGGGAAGAAAACCTTATGGATGTTGGATTTGAGTTGGGAGACGAGGTCCCGAACGGCCGCGGAGTTGCGAGAAAAGGCGTCGGTGTTTCGGTCGATGCCATCAGGCAGCACGGCGGAGCAGAAGGGCTGCGTCGCCTGGCCGTGCCGGCGTGGGAGCCCTCTCCACGACCGCTTAGCGACAGCTCTTAGCATGCCCCTTCCTTCGATCGACCACCTAAAATTTGGAAGTTTGGACGGAGTGCGTTATCGATTGCAGTATCGTGGGAAACACAATTCTTACTATTATTCTGATGCACGATGATAATCGATTGGTGTTCGGATCGAATTTTAACTTATATTTATCAAATATCAAATATCCATCTAAATATTTATACTCATTAAATAATCAAATATTTTATATATTAATTTTTTTTCAATAAAACTATATCATTCCAAAAAATATATAAGAATTAACATCATATTTAAATATTATATATATCTAAAATTTTAAAAATAAATTAAATATCTATATAATATATTTTTATCATCAACCCAAATTATTAAATATATTTTAAAAAATAATATATATATATATATATTTTATTTAATCGAATATTTAAATCGGATACTTTCCGTTGGATTACTAAGAAATTATCATCTTTGTTCGAATGATTATACCATTCTGATCGTAATTTACTATTCTTGGGAGGAGATTAAAATAATTGCAGGTATTATAAGGCTTTGGATAAGTGAACGTGAGAAGTGTGGACTAGGCGCTGAGTCGGCTTGCGTGATCAAGATGAACAGGTCAAGTTTCGCGAATTTACTAATTTACCCAATTGTACACGTAAATTTCTTCATTAATTGAAAAACGAAAATAAATAAATAAATTATCAAAATATGAACATAATACGAGGAAAATACGTCACAATATTCGACTCAATCTGAACTCTAAGGGTGCGTTTGGTTGACGGTACTTTTTGATAACCTTGGGCATGTGATTATCAGATAATCACATAACCAAATTATAGAGAATAAGATATAATCTAATGTTATTTGGTTTAATCTTTGGTAATGGAATAAAAACTTGTTTGGTTGAAGGTTTTAATATATAACCTAATATGATAATTATTATATTATCCCTAATAAATATAGTCTTCGAAAGCTGAGATTGAAGTGAGGAATTGCGTCCAACATCACCAGAAGAAGCGGCAGAGTCGAGGGGCCATCGGCTCGACACGATGAAGGTCGAGTAGGAAGGGAAGAGGTATATTGCAACGAATGGGATGAGCGCTGCTATCTCTTCCGAGCCGGAGCCTCGGGAGAACTGGGAGGCCGAGAGGGGCACTCTCTCTCGAACTGAAAGCATGGCCACCAGATCCGGTTACGCCCACAGCCAGGCGTCGCCCTCGGAACTCGCATCGTCGGCAGCGGCGGAGGTGAAGTCGCCCTCGGAACTCGCAGGGTCGTCCTTCGCCAGGTGGAAGAACGACATCCCTGTGGTGGTGCGCCACCGCAACCTAGCGGAGATTGCAGCTGCCATCGAGGAGCTCTTTGTGAAGGCCTCCAACGCAGGCAGCATCCTCTCCGATCTCCTCGAGGTTGGCCGCGCCCACTTCGACGGCAGCTTCCGGCAGCTCAAGAGTAAGTGGAAACGCACCCAAGTTTTTCAGGGTTTATCGAATTCTTGATCAGTTAACCACGAAATTAAGCTTATGCTAAGGCTAAGGATTCAGACATTCCATTTGTTGGCTTTCATTGATCTTTAGAGACGGTGTATCACTCGAACAGTGTCCTCAGCACATTGTCTTCAAGATGGACGTCAAAGCCGCCGCTGGAAGTTCGTTATCGCTTGGACACAGCTGCTTTGGAGGAATCAGGCGGCCGGAAAAGCCTCGGCTCCACCTTGGAGTTCAAAATTTTCTTTTGTTTGCAGTTCAAAAGCATTGGATTATTGATAAAGTCTCTATCTTGCAAAGTTTCGCTCGAGTGAATGTTTGTAATAATCAGCCAAGCTCTGGTTTTCTGAAACTCATATTTGCATGGATTTTGTATAGTTCATCAATCCTCAAGATATAGATTAACTTATAAGCATTCTGAAACTTGTAAGCTAATGTAGGGACAGGGAAGGAGAAGTAATTGGTATTAAGCTTTTCTCTATTTCCTACTGAAATTATGTATAGTTAACGATTTGTTCGTCTCATATTATTCGACCTTTAAGTAGTTTACCTTTCAAAATATAAGAATACAGCAACTAAAAAGATTGGACTAAAATTTTGAAGCAACTAGTTAATAAAATACAAATAATAATAAGAACAAAATGAGTGTTGTGCAGGATGAGAGCAACAGATGAAACAAAATTTTGATCGCACATCCGATCCAGACCAACAGATGAAACCATGCATTAGACATAGCATCAAAAGTACACTCTTCATTTTGATCTCACATGCAACCATGCAGGATGAAACCAACAGATGAAACCATGCATTTTGATCGCACATCCGGTCCAGACCAACAAAATTTTTGTTTCGAACTTTGATTCTTCATGAACCTCCTGCAGTCTTTTTTCTTCTACCGGTAGTTGCAAAATGTCCATATGCTTACTGTACAGTTTCAAGCAACGTTCTAGAATTACCTTCTTGAATGCTTCAACAATAGAACCTGTGGATGGAATTTCTCCCTTATCCAATGCTTCAAGAATCTGTCAAGAAACCAAGGCATTAGCATTTTCCAAACATGACTTTGCTGGATTGGGTTCAATCCAAAACTACATAGAAATTTTGTACTTACCTTTATCAATTCAAGTTTCCTGTTATGCACGTATGGGCTTACATCATGGTCACTCTCTTTACGGTATTCCATAGCAGAAATATGTAAGTTATCGATGACATTTTGAATGGTCAGCTGTTTTGCTGAGCAACAAGATTAAGATAATGAAAATATGTGCATTTTGAAATTTTAACAATTCAATACTTACATCCAGGTGTTGCTGTCAATGCTAGAATTCTTAACTGCACAGGAACTGCCATCAACTGAATAGATGAAGATAAAGAGGTTCAGGATGCAGAAAGAATGATTAAAGCTCAAACATGCTAACCTTTCTTTCTCATAAATCAAGAAAAAAGGATTTTATAAGAATTCAGAATAGAGATGGATATTCTAATAATAAATGGATGTGTAACAAGCGATCATTAAACATTAAATTCAAATGATAACTGGAACAAAGTTTAACACCTCACGAACTGCTACACAGTAAGAATAGTTTCCCATAGCCCGGTGAGCTTCATCAATCACCAAACAAACAAGTTGTTTCACCAAACATTTGCCTAACAAACATTAAAAGACAAAAGATCAGAGAACACTAGCTGTTGCCTGTGATAAAAGTGATGATATTAGTTGCAAAGATCTAATAACAATTGCTAATACTAAATCACAAATGTTACTGTTTTCTCGCTTACTTTTGAAATCACCTTGATGTAAAAGTCTATGCAAACCACAAGTAAAACAACAATAGACACCTAAAGTATAGTGCAATTAATCGAGCACTCCTCAGTTAGGGTTTGAGCAAAGAAAAAATATTTTGCATCTTTAAAGTTTAAGTTGAGAAGAGTGAATCCTGCAAATATAAAATATAGAGAAAATGAATGTGAATGAGCATTTTCAGCAAGAAATTACCCAGAAAAACCAGCCTATAAGATTCTTTTATTAAAAAAAAAACAGCATCTATGTCTTGCAAAGTTGCAATCATAAATTACATTACATTTGCATATGGTTCATCAAAGTTCCATACAAATTTAAACAGACCAAATATCATTTCTTTTAAATCCTACATAATCGATCCAGTAAAAGAATGATCCAGTAAAATCCAAAACGACATTCTTCCAAAAGATAATTTCCATAAAATCAGTCCTATTTGGAATAAATAACAAGCAAACCTCGTGTTGATCATTTGGATTCCACCGGATAGAATCTAATTCATGGTCCTTGGAAATATGGACCAAATCTTTTGCCTCATTCACTGATTGACATTAGCAAATGACAAAATCGATTATGTTCAGCCTAATCTACAAATAATAATTGAGAGAAGCAATACAAAAAATATTCATCTTTTTCAACATCTGGCTAAACCATGATTGATCCAAAAAGACATTCATCCAATAAATTTTAATCCAAGTTCAATCCAAAACGACATTCTTCTAATAAGTTTTGTTCAAAATAATATCACGATTGTCCAAAAGTATATCAAAATATAAGTACCAACAACCTAATTCAAATCGTTAAATCATTTAGGATGGATCTCAGAGAGCTGTTTCATCACATAATTTCTCCTAAATATCTTTGGCAATGCAAAAAAGTTGTCAAGCTTGTGGTCATCCTTGAGAATGTACTCTCCAACATCCATAATTTCTTGCTCAGAAAATTCAGCAAGTTCTATTAACTCTTCATATATCTTCATTTTTCTATCACTATTCTCGGTTTGTTTCTTGAAGTAGGTGGACATCTCCGCATCAACCTTATTAGCAGAAATGATATACTTTTGCATCTCTCCCACTAAGTCACCTAGAACATCATCAGACTTTCCTTTTTTCTTTCTGTTGGTTGACTTCTTGTTTGTTGGACAAACTGATAAACTTGGAGTTTCAGCCATCCTTATTGCTTGGTTGTCATCATCATATTCATCTTTATGACCTTCAGCATATTCATCTTTTTCAAGCTCAAACGTGTCAACCTCTTCATCGCATAAATTTATGTCTTCTACCGCATCAGCTGGGGTTTCTGCATTAGCTCCTGTGGCACGATCTTTCCCCCACACAGACATCAAATCATCAAGATGGGGAAACTCTTTATTCCTTAAACCAATAGCAGCTGGATGACTCTAAATTAAAAATATATCATTAGTTAAAAGCTGTAAAAAAAAACTCATAATGAAGAAATAAATGAAACTCAAAAATTGTCAAAATTACCTTAACCCAATCATCAAAAACATCCTTTGTAGCAATAATACACTTCTCAACATCATTCCACCCAAATCCACTACTATGATTCAACATTTCATTGATAGCATGGAATTGTCTCTTAAGTAGCTTGTATCTTGACTCGATATGAGGGGTAGCCTTCAAATTGCTAGATGGCAATTTAGCAGCCATTACTTTCTCCAAATACAATAGGTACCCAGTTCGAAAACCATTCTCACTCTTCCAAGTTGAATCTTTACTCAACTCAACAAGGCAGTCAACTAATACAGCATCCTCTTGTTTTGTCCATAAGTGTTTAGTGCTCTGAGTTTTCCTTTTGAACGTCATTGACATTGAACTTTCTACTTGTTCAGTTTGAACTTTCCTCTTGTGGCTATTTCCTTCCAGTGAAAACTGAAATTAAACCATCCAAATACCACATAATTCTTGCATAAAACATAATCAAATTGATCAAATGAATACTATACAAATGGATAATAAGCCCAAATACAAATGGATCAAATCCAGATACAATCAAATTGTTCAAACTATTCAAATGGATAATAAGCCCAAATACAAATGGATCAAATCCAAATACAATCAAATTGTTCAAACTATTCAAATGGATAATAAGCCCAAATACAAATGGATCAAAGAGTTCAAATACATGGAAAGGGAAACTAAATTTTCAAAAAGAACATAATATTTAATTAACCGATGACTGCCAGCTCATGAACATATCATCCGCAAGTTTGTCTCTCCATTCAGTCCAAGCAGAGCTGGTCTCACAGTGCCTGATCAAATCACCATCATCGTCGACATCATCATCAAGTTCACTTGACTCCAGGACGTCCAGCTCACTCTCTATCGGATCAATTGTCATTTCATACCTTATGAAATTATGCAAAATACAACAAGCCGAAATAATCCTACACTGAGTCTTAACAGAATAAAATGACTTATCTCTTAATATAGCCCATCTCGCTTTTAAAATGTCAAAACACCTCTCAATGCAATTTCTGGCTTGAGAGTGTTTCATATTAAAGTATTCTTTAGCTGTCGCTGGTTGGTAACCTTGCCTCCATTCAGTCAAATGGTACCTTTGACCTCTATATGGTGCCAAAAATCCTTCCCCATTTGTGTATCCAGCATCACACAAATAATAACAACCTATATTACAAGTGAATATGTATTAATATATATAATAACAACCTATTTTGTATTAATTATAACATAATTATTACCTTGAGGAATCTTCAAGCCATTCCTCCTACTAATAGCATCCCTTAAGACTCTACCATCTGCTGCAGATCCTTCCCAACCCGGTAAGACATAGCTAAATTGCATGTTCGGTGTGCACACGCCCAAGACATTGGTTGCAATTTCACCTTTTCTAGTTCGATACCTAGGTCTATCAACTGTTGAGACATTGACCTTAATATAAGTTCCATCTAATGCTCCCAAACAGCCCTACACTCAAAGAAACATCATAAATCATATTAATTTATTGTGTACATTAAGATGATTAAAATAATAAATATATAGAAATTATATACTTGTACCTTAAACCATTTCCACCTCTCATCCGTGTAATTTTCTGGGATTGGTTCGGGCTTCTTAAGCAAAATGTTGTGTAACCGTAGAACAGAGTTCAAAACTGAATGAAATTGTCTACTAACTGTCTCACCAGATCTAGCTGTTTGTCGTTTTAGGACCCTATTCTTCACATTATGTGCAATAATGTGAAGAAAAGATATTACAAGTTCACTAATTGACATATTTTTATTTCCTTTCAGTTTCCCATGAGTCGTTAGCAAAGAACAAAGTTTGTCTAAAGACCTTCTATCCATCCGACAATTATCAACACATTGTCGATCGCTATGAAAAACCATCTCATTCAAGTTTATAGACCTAATATTGTATCTAGACCATGTCTGATAAAAATATGATATGCTCCTCCTAAACCTAGCACTCCTCTTGATAGCTAAGACAACTGTCAACATAAAAAGCATAAATAACTTCCTTTCCATCCTCTTTTTGCGTATAAATATCAAAATCATCTTCATCTCCTGCCTTACTGCTAATCGATCCATATCAGCCTATCATGAAAATAAGGCAACGAATAGTATTTAATTAGAAGCATATCAAGGTAGCTATCACAAAAAAATATGATAAAATTACCCTTATGAATAGGGGTAGCGATGAATTAGTGTGATCGACAAAGCAATAAAAACAAAAATTAGTGGTAAAACAACCATTTCCTTAAAAACACAACTAACATATATCAGGGCCATAGAATAATTAGATACCTAAACAAAATTGATAAGAACAGCCCTAACTTTTCCTTAAAAACACAACTAACATATATCGATCCACTAGGTTTCATTTCAGTTTGCATAAACGCAGCCCTAACTTTTCCTATTTTCTCTAGTACCAAATTGATAAGAACTAAATTGAGCTCTTAACCAAATAGAAAATTAAGATGAAATTGATGAACATCAAATAATGATACAGCAAAGAAAAGAACCTCACATAGAAAATGAAAACCAATCAAATTAGAATTCTCTTAATCCTACCAAATTAAATACCCACTGTTACCAAATTAAAAGGATACCAATTATATGATACCTAAACAAAAACAGGAGACATGAATTAAAATCTCGCAACTTGGAAGTGTGAATGGCTGTGAAAAAATTAGGAAATCGAAAGAACAAGCATGGGAATCCTGTGAAAAAAATCAGGAACACGAAAATAAGCATGGGGATCCTGTGAATGTCTATGAACACGAAAATATTTTCTCGAGATGGACCACGGTAGCATAGAACAAAGATTCTAGAGAAGGGAAGGAAAACCTGGAGGTTGCGATCGTGCGCTGCTAGGATATCGCCCCTGTGATCGCCCTTCGAATCGGAGCGTGGAGTCGCCGCTATGAATCGCCTCTGCTAGGGCTGTGAATCGCCTCTGCTCGCGTGGGCTCAGGAGTCGCCGCTGTGAAGGGTTGTTAATCGCCTCTGCTCGCGTGGAGCCGGGACTCGGGAATCGCCTCTACTCGCTGGAAATCGAAGAGTCGGGGGAGTCGTTGCAGATTCGGCGCGTGAGGGGAAAAATCATATATTAGGGCAGCCTTGTAATTAAATTGATTATTAGGGGTATATGTGGCATAAACAAGAAATACTGAAGGGTAATTTTGGAAAGAAAACTGTCTTAATCCCGGAATTGAGAAAAACCAGGCTTTCCCTTGGTTTTCTGATTCCGGGTTATATGACCCCTTTTGGGTATATTTGATTACCTGGGAATTCTTCATTACCTAAACCAAACAAGGTTTTTATTGATAACCTTGGATGAATAACCAAGGTTATCAATGAACACTCTCAACCAAACGCACCCTAAGTAATATTAATTATCAAAATACGAGGTAAATTCAACACAATGTTGATTTGAGCCGAGAAATGTGAATAAGAATAGGCTTCCAATATGGGCCTCCATTGTAGCCCATGTCATTTCAGATTATGCTCACCTCAAAACCCTCGTTCAGAATCCGTCCCAAATTTTTACAATGAAGGTAAATCATAAGAATTTATAATCAGTCCAAATGACTAAGAGGTGAGAAAAGTTTTTTCCCGAGTGTGTGCATCTACGGAAAATTGATCTCTATCGTACTATAGCAAATTTATCATACTCTCAATTAAACATTACACATTATAACAACTATTATTCATTACTCTCGTAATATATGAATATTCATCTTTGGTCAATACCAGTCAACAATAATCAACCCAAATTATCATTATATTATAGCAGTTATGTTTAGATAATTTATTTATATAAATAATAATTAGTACTATGTTTATTAGATTATAATTATTATAATTGTGTAATTATAATGATTACAAAATCATAACTATTATAATTTTTTAAGTAGTTAAATAATTTGTATGGTTACGATGGTACAATAATTATGATGTTATTGTTGGTTGTTGACTTGTATCTCCTCGGTATTTGACTTAGTCGATTTACGACCGTCGGATCTTACGGGAGGTTGCATTCGGAGGAAGCAAACTGATTGGTTTACGTCGAGACTAGTGTTTGACACTATCTCCGTAAAACGATATTGCTCCGCTACTGGTGCTCACGGATAGCATCAATTCGTTTCCAAGACACGACGACGTTGTCTCGGAATAATAGCACTTCAAATTCCGAGATCGACGAATCTTTCCATAGGCTTTTTGGACTCTCGATACAAAAGATAGATGAGTGCAAATGCTTTTAAATTGCAATGCTTGAAATAATGAAATGATCAAGTGGAGGGATTTATTTATATTGAGTGAAGAGGTAAGTACCCTTTGGTTCAGACAGATCTGGATCGTTCATAACGAAAAGGTATAACCCTTTAAAAGTCTTTTAATCTCGTCCCTTGATCTGAAGAGTCCCATCTTGATCTCAGCCGTCATATTAGAACATTTAATCCGACGTCTCAGATCCATCCTCCCTCTTCATAGTCAGATTAGAATCCGACGCTCCAGATCGCACCTGCCTGCGATCTGTCCAGATCTTTGATCCGACGCTCCAGATTGCACCTTCCTACGATCTGTCCAGATCTTCGATCTGTCCAGATCTTGATCTGACGGCCACCATCAGTTCGCCCAATCCAGTCATCGTTCTCTACACAGTCACGTGCCACATAGGCACTGCCTCGTCACCGACATGTCACGTGGCGCCACCTGAACATGACACGTCACACCGACATGCCATGTGGTGTCACTTGATCACGACATGTCATCGCCACGTGGAGCATAAATTAAAGCTCCTCAATGCTCCTCGCGACGATGCGTACGTGCAAAATGCAAAGTGCAAAGTGCACCAACAAAGCGCTCATTGCGTGCGTGGCAGGTGGCGGGCTCGCAGGTGCGAGCACCTACTCGCCCAAGGGTAGAGACCTCCTGTGCTTTTGTATTAACAACATTAGCATAAGAACACATATAAGGAAACACTGGCTCTCGCCGGTTAGCAATGTGGGACTAAAAGCCCTATCTTTTCTCTTAATGTTCATTTGAGCATATCTTGAACAATTAATTTCTCATTCACCCTTAATCGGGTTTGAGAAAATAAATAGTCCAAATTTATCTACGTGAAACGTAGATTTCGATTTTGAAGTCAAACTTGACTTTCAACGATCGATAGCATCAAAATTTTGCTTTGCAAAATCGTATCCAACAATCCCCCACATGAATGGAAATTAATGTATGTATGCATGCTGACACTTTACAAGAGTCCAATCGATAAATCAATGCATCGGGAAAGGTAGCTTGTGGCTTTGAACCTTCCGTAGTGGAATGTTATCGAGCATACTAGGTTGCGCAGTGAACGTAATGTCTTGAATTGCTTAGCTGTTGGTGTATACTAAAACAATAACACCCACACAGAGACTTATCTCACCCACTTTTGGTTCTCATGGTTGGTTCCGTTTCGGCCATGGACATCATCTTGGATTCATGAGTGTTTCATTGAAGCGGTCTGCCTTCACACTCACATAGGTGATACTTCTATCAAGAGTATCCTACCATACTCCACCTTAAAGGTATAGAAGTCATTAAAAGCATAAGCTTATCCTCACTACATGTGGTAGGACAGCACCAAATCATCCTAGGATTGGGATAGTAGAGATAATTATTTCTCTTGTGTTGTTACACAACTTCTGTAACTTCGTTGTCCCATTGAACCAAGATCTTGGGATCTTCAGTCAACAAGGTTGGGTTACCGCTACAGTTATTTTTAGTTGTAGATTTTCAATCTCATTTCTCTTGATGAGCGGTATACTTGATCTCGATTTAGCCCCTTCGTTAGGGGATCTACCAAATTATCCTTAGATTTGACATAATGATTGCAATCACTCCGTTCGAGATCAACTGCCTAATGGTATTATGTCGACGACGTATATGTCGTGACTTACCATTATACATACTACTCTGTTCCCTTCCAATTATCGATTGACTATCACAGTGGATAAGTACGGTGGGCACAGGTTTTGTCCAGCTCGGAATATCTTCCAAGAAATTCCGCAGTCATTCAGCTTCTTCAGCTGTTTTGTCAAGTGCTATAAACTCGGATTCCATTGTTGACCGAGCTATGCATGTCTGCTTAGTGGATTTCCAAGATACTGCTCCCCCACTGATCGTGAATACATATCCACTAGTGGATTTGGAGTCTTTTGTATCAGAGATCCAATTAGCATCACAATATCCCTCCAAGACTGCGGGATACCTTCCGTAATGTAATCCGTAGTTCATAGTATATTTTAAATATCTAAGAACTCGCATCAGTGCTTTCCAATGGGTGTCGTTTGGATTGCTCATAAAACGACTCAGTTTGTTGACCACACAGGCAATATCCGGACGAGTACAGTTTGTGAGATACATCAAACTGCCAATTATCCGGGAATATTCCAATTGCGATATGGGTTCACCATGATTTTTTGCTAAGTGTTGACTTAGATCCATAGGTGTTTTTACAGTAGAAAGATCGTATGCATTGAATCTTTTCAATACTGACTCTACATAATGAGATTGTGTTAAAACTATCCCATCGGACGTCCTGAGAATTTTAATTCTCAATATGACATCTGCTAGACCTATATCTTTCATGTCGAAACTATTGGTCAACATTTTCTTAGTACTCATGATGATATCATGATTACTTCACATTATGAGCATGTCGTCTACGTATAGACAGACGATTACATAACTCTCAGTTGTACTTTTGACATAAATGCATTTGTCACATTCATTTATTCTGAATTTGTTTGACAGCATTATTTTGTCAAATTTTTCGTGTCATTGCTTTGGCGTTTGTTTAAGACCGTACAACAACTTAACAAGTCGACACACCTTTCCCTCAGTTCCAGGAGCTATGAACCTCTCGGGTTGCTCCATGTAGATTTCTTCTTCCAACTCACCATTTAAGAACGCAGTCTTAACATACATTTGGTGTATTTCAATGTCATACAATGCTGCAATGGCTATCAGCACTCGTATAGACGTAATCCTTGTCACTAGTGAGTAGGTATCGAAGTAATCAAGGCCTTTCTGTTGCTTGTACCCTTTAGCTACAAGTCTGGCCTTATACTTGTCAACTGATCCATCAGCTTTATACTTGCATTTTAGTATCTACTAACAACCTAATGGTTTAGTACCAGAAGGAAGGTCTACTAATTCCCAAGTATGGTTATTCATGATGAACTCGATTTCACTATTGACAGCTTCTTTCCACAATGGGGCGTCGGGACCAGAGAGAGCTTCGCTTAGCTTAGTGTTCTTGGGTCCATTTCTGACATAAATGTCATGAAATCTGGCTCGAACGATTTCTCAACTCTAGCCCATTTGCTCCGACGTGGCTCTTCACTTTGATCGTCAATAGCCCTTTTATGACAACTAAGTTCTGGAACATTATCTTTGTTAGAACTTCCGTTGTCATTATTTTGAACATTTTCCTTCTTATTTGGGAACACGTCTTCAAAAAATATTGCATTCCAAGATTCTATGGTTGTGCCTACATGAATATCAGGAATGTCTGACTTATGAACTATGAAGCTATATGCACTACTATTTTGGGCATATCCAACAAATATTGCATCGAACGTTTTAGGTCCGATCTTAACTTGCTTTGGCTTATGTACTTCGACCTTTGCTAAGCACCCCCATATTAGTAATATGAGAGAAGTGTCCTAAGGCAATCGCCTTATGATTGTAATCATTTACTTTAATAAATGAATATTCACTATTTGAGTATATATGTTCGTGTATTTGATTGAGATCTTAAACTCATTTACTGAATGTCCGCAATACAATTCACAGCATGAGAGAATTTGTGATGAATTCACAACTAGTGATT
This sequence comes from Boesenbergia rotunda, assembly GCA_024364735.1. NCBI lineage: Eukaryota > Viridiplantae > Streptophyta > Magnoliopsida > Zingiberales > Zingiberaceae > Boesenbergia > Boesenbergia rotunda. Next base: position 6,284 of record JAGFNQ010003348.1, on the reverse strand, counting down.
ATCTCTACATGTGTAATTGTGAAGTATTGAAATTGTCCCTAGTCGATGAATTGATAAATACGGACACTATCAATTCTGTGGAGACTAGCATGGGTTATTCTCTAATCAGCTAATTCTCACTGGATGGTGACATTGGGATGTCCGGAGATAAACATGAATGCTAGTTAAGGGAACTAGTTCATTAGAGTGACTAGCTGTAAAACTTCATATGGTAATCTACATATAGATATGTCAATGAAGTTCTTACTGCACCTTAAGTGCGATGTTCCTTTGACTTGCGGTGTTCAAGTCATCTTGGTCATGAAGACTTATACTTTGACATCTTAAGTAAGCATCTCCAAGGAGGTGTGGACCCAGGATGATTGGGTATAAGCCGAAGTGCCCGAAGATGTTTGAACAGCCTACAAAGGATTCACCACTCCTTGCGATGAGATGTATACCCAAGGCCTATCGTCAGATTGTTACTCGAAGCCTCTGGCCAGAGCATCACATGTTTCGAGTATGAATCTCTCAGAAACATGAGAGTAACTAGAATCCGTTGGACGAGAAAGACATTACTTGGGCTAGGTGTGACGTAGTCAGCCTAGTGGGGACTGACACACATAGACCGTGTCCTGAACCAAGTGGGTATAAGATGGTGAAGGGAATGAGGCACGATTCATTAGAGCTGCTGAAGGGTTTCAGAATTATTTCTGAGATCAACCGTTGATCTTTCGATTAATTGGGGATCATGATGTACTACTAGGTGTCACTCATGATCGTTCTATAATTGGTTAATTATAGACGGCCAACATAAATCGAAAGCCTATTTAGTCACACGCACTACGAGTGATCCGAGGGATTTAAAACGAGTTGAAAATTGGATTTTCCGATCAAGAGAGATAAGTCGAATCTGAATTTTTCATAGACGCATCGGAAGCATAAAATGGCTAAGTCTTTTGAAGACTTATTGGACGAATTAAATGAGTTTAATTCGTGAGGTCATGGCTTGGTTTTGCAGCCAAAGAGGGTCCCCGCCCTCTTTGTTTGGCCGACCACAATAAAAAGGGAGAACCAAATTGTTTGGTTCAAATTATAAAATAAACCGCGCGTGGTTTGTTTTATGAAATTATGGATAAAGAAATTTGTATAAAGAAATTTATATAAAGAGATTTATTTTCATGGAAATTAAAATAAACCTTGGATTGGTTTATTTTATTTTATAAAATCAATAATGGATTGATTTACCAAGATAAAGAAATTTATATAAAAAAATTTATATAAAGAAATTTCTTTCCATAATAAAAGGGGAGACGTGGTTGTTTTTATTATAAATAAAGTTATAATAAAAACTTGGCATAACGGAATAATTTATAGAAAAATTTATAAAATAAATTTCTTATGAAAATTTATTCCGTTAATAGGAGACTTGGCGATTAAGAGGCTACTATATAAAGGTACCAAGGCAAGGCTTGGAAATCAATCCAAGAAATCAAGGATTCTTACCTAGCCTCTCTCCCTCTCCTTCTCTCCCTCTCCCTCTTCTAGTGCCGCCGGCCCTAGAGCCCTTCCCCTTTGCCGTGAGCTTCCACCACCGAGAAGAAGCCGAAGAAGAAGAAGAAGCGGGTGCGACTCCTTCCCTCCTCCCGGAATCTTGATTCCGTTCTTCGTTTGGTGGTTAGTTTTTCATCTCTCTCTTGGTATTCTTGTCGTGCCTTTGGAGAATCTAATAGTTCTTGTCGGCACGAAACTCGTGGCTTTGCAAAGTCATCCCGAAGAAAACTCGGCGTGGACGCGAATAGAGGCGGAGCTTCCAAGGGACGCTACGGTTGGATCTCGTCCCTTTCTACGAGTTACGCGAGGTATTAAGTAAATTAGTTTACTTTCTGCAAAATTTTAAATGTATGATCATGTCTCCACAACATAAGGTTGCATGCTAGATACGTGGTTAAAATAATTTGAGAAATTATTTATGCTAAACCTTCCGCTGCACGTAATTAAATTTTAAAATTACGAACCCGTATCCATGTTAACATGCACCCGGTCCCAACAGTGGTATCAGAGCCGGTTAGTGTTCGACATAATCATATAATTGTTTTGCGGAAAACTTTGTCATGATCTCAATTTTGAAAAAATTTTCAATTATGGAAACTTTTCAATTATGATAAATTTTAGATTTAGGAATTTCAAAGTTTGGAAATCCTCATGAAATTTCGCAAACTTTTGAAATATCCTAGTTTCTGAAATTTTATGATAATTGTGAAAACTTCCCATTTTGGAAACTTTTCAATTTTGGAAATTTCCTATTTTGGAAATTTTCTAATTTTGGAAATATGTAAGTTTTCTTTGTACTAGAAACTTACAATTATTCTGAAAACCTATTATGAAATCTCGCAATTTTGGGCACTTTCATTCAAGAAAGTCTAGACAAATTTATGGATTATTAATTGACAATTAAATTCGAATTGGTTTTAAATTATTAACAAAATTCTTTATTTTGGATTGAGCCTCGGGGAGCCGTCCAATTTAAAGTTAGTTGTTGTAATTTAATTTCCTATTTTGAATAAAATTGTCATGTTTAATTTGGTTACGCCTCGGGGAGCGGACCAAATTAGATTTACAACAAATTCCTTTTTTTGGGTATCTGAGCCTCGGGGAGCCACCCCAAGAAAATAATTTATTGAAATTAATAAATCCATAAATAAAATATGTAATCAAATCTTGGAAATTTTGAGGTGATTCTCAAACGATAATTTCCTTATTTGATTTAAGAGGTGATGCTTTACATATTGTTGTCTCCAAAATTAATTAGTAAAATGGTTTCCTATAGAGTTTTCTTAAATAAGATTTTCATGAAAATAATATGTGGTTGAATTAAGGGAATCTGTCTCTTAATTTAATAAGATTTGATTTAGAGAAATAAAAGTCTTAAACATATTATTTCCGAAATTGATTATGATAATTTAGGAAATTGTTTCCCAAAACAATTCCTTGAATAAAGTATGAAATTAGAATTAGGAAATCTGGTTCCTAATTCAATTAATGAGACTTGATAAATTAAGTCACATACATACTTTATTAAGAAAATCGTTAGTACATGACATAATTATATGTCATTAATGTGCTTAGAAAGAAAAGGATGAGACCCAAAACCCCTTACAAAATATTAAGGCCAACACCTTCCATTAATATGGTTAGAACCAGAGTTTTGTTTCTCGTTTGGGTTGATGGACACATCCATGCCCGGCCTGAACCTCAACATGTTCAAACCATGGAATTAGTTTATGATTAATATAGTTAGAGTCAGAGGTCAATCCTTAGTTTTGGTTGTTGGACACATCCAAGCCTGACTAAACGGTTGAATGAGCTCCAACCATATTAAAACTATTTCTTGATTAATGGGTCAGCTTTAAGTTTGGAGCATCGATTTGTTGTGCCACAGCCAAGGTCGATGTAAAGAGAGGTGCAGTTGTGTGCTATGTATATTGTTGAATACTTGTTAATGAGTTAACAACCCAATGATTTATGCAAACATTTAATTAGTTGATAGCATAATGTGATAGTTACATATATGTGATATGTAATCGGTATAATTACCTATCTTCATAGCTAAGAATAACTTGATGGCCACAGCCATGGTTGTTCTTATCTATGGTTGGATATCAACCTATTTGGAGATGTTCCTACGATCTCCCGAATTGATAAAAAGGGTTATTCAATTCGAAAAATAAATAGGATTTAATTAATGTATGTTGATGCATTCTTTATCATTCTTCTCACATAAGCTCAATTTGTATTTCTAGGATAATCACTCGATCATGTCTTCTTTGAATTTGCGTTCCATTTTGGACACCAATAAGCTGCATGACTGGGCCAAACTTCATGGACTGGCTTAGAAACCTGAGGATAGTCCTCAAGGCAGAAAAGCTTGCTTATGTCCTTGAAGAACAACTTCCCAACCGTCCTCCTGAAGATGCAACTCCAGACCAGTTTCCTGAGTTGCTCAACCTGCTGAAGACTGTAGAGTCTTCTGTAAAGCAGGATCAGAAGACGATACTGTTAGTTGGTTCCTCAAAGAAAGGTTCTAAGAGGAAGCCCAAAGAACAAAATAAGGGAAGGAAGAAAAAGGCCAAAAAGACTGAAAAGATCCCAAAAGGCACTTGCCATCACTGTGGCAAGGAGGGTCACTGGCGAAGAAACTGCAAGGTTTATCTTGAGTCCTTGAAGAAGAAGGCATCCGATGCCCCATCCTCTTCAGGTATCTTCGTTATTGAATGTCACTCTATTTCCTCAACCGCCTGGGTACTTGATACTGGGTGTAGCTCACATATATGTAATGACATACAGGGGCTAAGAAATAGAAGAAGAATCGTCAAGGGAGAAGTGAATCTGTGAGTTGGAAATGGAGCAAAGATTGCTGATGTTGCCATCGGAATATATTTGCTAAAGCTCCCTACTGGACGTGTCTTAGATGTGGATAATTGTTATTTTGTTCCTTCATTAATAAAGAACATTGTATCTATTTCATGTTTGAATGAAAAGGGTTATCATTTAACTTTTAGTAACTATTGTTGTTACATAACTTTAAATGGTGTTCTTTATGGGACCGGAACTTTGTGCAATGGTATCTACACATTAGATTTATCCGGTGACGTTTTCAATATCGAAGTTAGCAACAAACGTGCTCGAATAGATAATCGAATAGACTCCTATACGTGGCATTGTCGTCTTGGCCATGTAAGTAAGAAACGCATGACCAAATTACACCGATGTGGAATTCTGGAATCATTTGAACCCGGTTCATTTGATACATGCGAATCATGCTTAAAAGGCAAGATGGCCAAATTACCCTTTTCCGGAAAAGGTAATCCAGTGGGAGAATTGCTTGGTCTAATATATACTGATGTATGTGGACCAATGTCAACTCTTGCACAAGGAGGCTATAGCTACTTCATTACCTTTATCGATGATCACTCACGATTCGGGTATGTGTTCTTGATGAAACACAAATCTGAAGCTTTTGAGAAATTCAAAGAGTTCAGAAATGAAGTAGAGAAACAGCTTGGCAAAAGTATTAAGATACTTCGATCTGATCGGGGTGGTGAATACTTAAGTCAAAAGTTTCAAGATTATCTTAGGGACAATGGGATATTGTCTCAATGGACTCCGCCATATACACCAAAGCATAATGGTGTATCTGAGAGGCGTAACCGAACCCTGATGGACATGGTTAGATCTATGATGAATCATGCAACTCTTCCAAAATCCTTTTGGGGCTATGCGCTTAAGACAGCTGTTTACTTGCTAAACAGAGTCCCGACCAAGGTAGTCTCTACTGCTCCATATGAGATGTGGAATAGTAAGAAACCTCACTTAACTCACCTTAAGATATGGGGTTGTCCTGCTTATGTGAAGCGGACTGTATCAGACAAATTGGATGCTAAGTCTGATAAATGTCTATTTATTGGATACCCTAAGGAAACGAAGGGTTACCAATTCTATCATCCCTTGGAACAAAAGGTGTTTGTTTCAAGGCATGCTGTATTTCTGGAAAAAGAATTTCTTTTACAAGAAAACAGTGGGAGTGGCATTGAACTTGATGAAGTTCAAGAAACTCCAATAGACATTACAGAGACACCTAGTCTAGACCCACAACCAATAACTCATAATGATGAGCTATCAGTTGAACCTAAAATAACACCACCTCTTCGTAGGTCTGATAGGACACGCAAATTCCAGAGAGATACGGATTTCTCATAAGTGAATCGAACGACGTGTTACTCATAAGCGATGACGAACCTATCAGTTATGAAGATGTTCTGAAAAGTTCAGAAAGGGACAAATGGCTTGAAGCCATGAAGTCGGAAATGGATTCCATGTACGAAAATCAAGTATGGGACTTGGTTAACCCACCTGAAGGGATTAAGCCCATAGGGTGCAAGTGGGTTTTCAAGAAGAAAACCGACATGGAAGGTAATGTTGTTACCTTTAAGGCTAGATTAGTGGCAAAAGGATATCGTCAGAAACAAGGAATTGATTATGACGAAACCTATTCGCCAGTAGCTATGCTTAAATCCATTCGGATGCTCCTGGCCATAGCAGCTCATTATGATTATGAGATATGGCAAATGGATGTGAAAACAGCTTTCCTTAATGGAAACCTGCTTGAGGATGTATACATGATACAACCTGAAGGTTTCACATCGGTTGATAAAACCAAAATATGCAAGCTTCGACGATCCATATATGGACTGAAGCAAGCATCCAGGAGCTGGAACATCCGTTTTGATGAGACAATCAAGAGT
>JAGFNQ010003347.1:446490-473168 GCA_024364735.1 Boesenbergia rotunda | reverse complement strand
TATAGGTTGATTGGGAGCGATGGTCGGAGGCCACCGATGGCGTCCGAGCGATAATCAGACGTGTGCATGTAAAATATCACATCATTCACTGAGCGTTTCATTATGTTTTTTCACTGGGTGTATCACGGCTCTGTTTTTGTTATAAGAATTTAACTAAAGGAAGGGTATATATGTTTTTCTGTGGTGGACAGTTAGGACAGATCTATTGCAAGTATCGAGCAGATCTCGATTTGGATAGTTGATACTTGATACTGTAAGAATGAGTTGGCCGATCGACACGGATCCATGAGCCAAGCGAAACAAACTGATCAATACAATGGGTTGGTTAATTTGATTAGGCCAATTGGTTCAAGTAGTGTGTGAGGGTCATCGTGCTGATTGGTCAGGATATATAGATCTAATCAATCGAATTGGTTGGTCGATCGGCTCGAGCAAGATGCAAGAAGCAACTCAGGCAATCGAAGGGTGACAATAGTAAGTTCAGATTTGTTGGCATAACCCTAAAAAAAATGTTTGACTATATGCTTCATCTAGATATAAGTTGAGCAACTCATCACATTAGCTGACGATGATTCTTTGGTATCTTAGTCGCCGCTAGCCACTGTTTGAACTAATAGTCTCCGTGATTTACCTCCTCTATATTAGTCCTGATATGGATTAACGGAGATGTTGGGAGCGAGCGAATCTCTTTTTGCCACCATTTGGGACCTTAATCGCCGCTCAATTTTATTTTCATTTTTAAAATATCTATTTTAATAAAAACTAATCTTAATATTAGATTCATGCATTAATATTAAAGTATGATAGATATGTTCAATAAATTGGGCATCTTAATTATAAAATCAATTAACCACCACATTGTTGGCCATGTGCCTTCTGAAGCCATACGGATTTCAGGATCAAATAAAATATTTTACCATTTTTGTTGTCATTAAATTATTTCTTAATATTAATTAAAGAGTTATCTCTAAATTAAGGTTTCTTCTATAATGTTTTTTTATAAAATAATTGGGACAATAAGATCTGCTAATTAATTTCTGGTTTACGTCTGCTTCAGCAGCATATTAATGCATGTTTTTTATTGATCGGTGTCAATATTTCATAATAATGTGCAAAAAATCATTATTATTAATTTTTTTTCTTTGTCTTTCTTCAATTAAATGGAAATACAAAGAAATCAATATTTAAAATAAATTAAAATAATTAGCATGATCAATAAAAATAAGCATGCAACTTATAATTTTTTAAGAAGAAAACCTTCAAATGTAAAGGGGAAAATCTATGGACTTTTACAACTCAGACTTCCACTATTAAAAATACTGGACACTGCCTTCTGGAACGGCAATTTTAGAAGATAACATTCAACTAATACGCAAAAAGAAGAGAAATATTTTAACAAATTTTATTAAACATAAAAATTATGTCTAGAATTAAATGAATGATTCAAACCAGTAGAAATGTACACTATAAAAAACCACTCAAGCAGTGACCGAATATTATTCCGTATTAATTCTGTCACTAATTAACCATGAATATTTAATTTCATCATTAATTAGTGATGAAATAATATTTTAGTCACTAATTTAGATATTGAATTAATATTTCATCGCCAAATGAATCCATATTAATGAAAAAATCATAGCTATCTATTCAACTAGCGATGCAATTATATTGTCATCCATAAATTAGCAACGGAATTATATTTTCATCGCTAATGATTAGAGACATAATTAAATTTTCGTCGCTAATTAGCGATAGAAATATAATTTCGTCATGAATTTAGCGACGAAATTTTTTTTGATCAATATTTAGAGTCAAATTAGGGTTTCTTGATTAGGGTTTTATTCTCACCAATTGCTCTTGTTGGTGCAATCGACTTCGGATCAAGGTTGACCAGGTTGACAAAGTTCAAGTTGACTTGAGCTTGGAATTAGATGTTTGATTAATATGTGAGAGAGAAATTAAATAGGTCAAGGTTAACTGGATATTTGAAAATATCAGAAGCCAACAGAAAGTTAACAAAAGAAAAGTTCAAATGAATTATAGAGAACTTGATACTTAGCATGGATGAGAAGTTTAAATGGGTCACGTAGGACCAAACACTTAGCACAAGAGAAAAGTCCAAGTGAGTCAAGGAAGATCGGACACTTGATGACCAAAAGTCCAACGAGAAGACCGGCAAAATGAAAGTCAAAGTGAGTTAAGGAGAATCGGACACTTGGTGACCGAAAGTCCAACAAGAAGGTTGGCAAGAGGAAAGTCTAAGTGAGTCAAAGGTTGACTAAACACTTGATAATCGAAAGTCCAATAAGAAGGTAAGCAAGAGAAAAGTCTAAGTAAGTCAAAGATTGACAAGACACTTGATAATCGAAAATCCAATGAGAATATTGATAAGAGGAAAGTCCAAGTAGGATAAAGGTTGATCAGATACTTGATGATCGAAGACCAACGAATAGATTGGCAAGAGGAAAGTTCATGCAAGGTGGTCAAAAGTTGACCAAACACTAAGTGATAAAGTCTAAGTGAGTTAAAGTTTGACCAGATACTTGGCAAAAAAGCCCTAGTAGGTCAAGGCTGACGGGATGCTAGACAATGAAAAATTCCAATAGGTCACGGATGGCTGGATGTGTAGAACCGTTGGCAGGCTGGCAAGAGGAGGTGAATTGCCTTGCAAGTTAGAACTAGATGTTTTGCACAACTCTTGCAAAGATAGAAGTTGTTTTAACAGTTAATTAAAAACATAAACAATGAAAGGAACTAGTAAGAGACACAATGGTTACTTGGTTGTAACCAGGGTGGTTGCTAATCCAAGACAATGAAAAGCTCCACTAATGAAAAGCTCTTTCATTGTAGGCGGAGTAGCCTCTTACAGACTTTGAAGAACTCATAAAATGACTAGGAAAATGAACTACAATTGATGATTTTCAATCCTAGTTTTTGGGGGCTATTTCTAGCCCGAAACCTAACTTTACCGTTGGGCTGACGTGGACTTGAGGCGCCTCAGTTGTGATTTGAGGCGCCTCAGATGATAGGATTTTATACACAGGCGCCTACGATAATATGTTGATAAACTTTGATCATAAGTGTCTCTATTCCAACCTGAGGCACCTCTGTTCAGAACTGAAGCACCACAGGTTGAAGCTGAGGTGCCACAATTCTGTTTGCGCGCAGAACTGAACTTTGTAGCTGAGGCTTCTCACACATCACTTGAGGTGTCTCAGTTGACCAACTGGTCAAAGTCAACACTTGCGTTTTGTCACATCCCAGAGGCTCATGCTTGCTCGAAAATCGACTAACATCTCCCTTGTATGGCGGACAATCTGAAACTTATACATACACATCTCCAAATATATAATTATAGAAAATAGCACACCCACACTCGGCTGGCATTCACACAATCACAACCACACAGTTAAATAATATGATTAACAAATAATAAAATAATAAATAAATATCCTTAAACTAAGCACAACAAATCAAAATCCAGCGGAAGTAAATAAATACACATCCAAAGAAAAGTCCAATACCAACCGAAATGATAACAAAACCAAAAATGACACTAATACGATAAAATTACTACAAAAGTACAAAAATGGAAATAAACTACTTAAGCTGGGTCCTGGCAGCTGAATCCTCTTCTGGTGGCATGAGACACATCTATCAACTACCTGAAACAAAAAGAAGAATGGGTGGTGGTGAGTCCGGGTGGACTCTGCGGGTATAAGAATAGATAAATGCATGGTATATAAAAAGATAAAACGAGCATATAGAAAATAAAGGTATATAATCTTTGAAATAAAGAACATAAATCAAATGCAACTGTACGAATAAACATACTTGAAAACCAATATTACACATAGGGGCATGATCAGAAATTCCCCTAAAACCTTAATAAACTACTAATACTGTCGAGCAGATTCAGATCATATAATAAATGCAAATCATAATCGAATATTCATGTTAATCAAATGCAGCAATCATAGCTCAAACAAGTGCAACAAATACAAGTAAATGCACAATACATAATATGCACATGATGCGATGACCTGCTCTGTACACACACCAATCACTGCTACATTGGGTAAGTTGAGTGGACAAGATACAAGCACCAAAACTATGGCTATGCAAATATGTCATAATACCTGTGACTCTATATGAAAAGTCGTAATACTTGTGGCTATAAAACCCTAAAATACCTTTGGGGATTCTAAACACCTAGGGAGTTTCAACTGTCTGCACACAACTCTAACTGAGTGCGTCACAACAGAAAATATAACCGACGATTCATCTCAACCACAAGGGAGCCAGTGGTTGTCAGCATGCAAACAATGCTATGATGCATGTCACTAATATGCACAACCTTAATCAAACCAAAACAAGCAATCAATACAATACGAAATACAATCAACACCAAAGTAAATAAACATGCACTAATCTACTAGGTAGAGTTCATCTAATGCCAACCAAATCGTAGATAGGTCAAATGATAGTTCTACAGTACACGCGACACTCTTTAGATCAGAATCCAAGAGATAAGACTGTATAACTGAACATTATGAATTACTATTCAAAGGTCAAGCAAGAATAAGTATCAAGCAGGAAAATAAGGGATTGGATTTAAGGTAAAACAACCTACTTAAAAAAACAACCATGAATTTAAGGTAAACAATCTTATAGGAATCAAGTAAGATGTACCCGCATCCAAAATAGGTGTTGTAATTAACTAGCAATCAAACCGTTTTAGGATTAATCCCAACAAAATGATTAACTCCTAATTAGTCCATGTAATTGATATTAGGTCCAATATGGTCTTGACCCTAAATTTAACCCAAGGATTTACCATAAATAAAATTTAATCCTCACACTAACCAAGATAGAGGAACCACCTCCCCACATCTATAGTAGCATACAACAAGGTATCACCAAAATAAGCTAAACGCCAATAGAAACTCACGACATAACAGTAGGATCAATGGAACAACCGGAACATAAACTAACTTATCAAGGTTTGCAATCCCAACATAATTCAGCTTCAACCCATCCCATATGGTGCACAGAATAGTCCACATGGTCAGAAGATCCAACCCAAAATAGAGCCCTAGTTCTATCTACAACTCAGTACCAAACTGTGGTAAAAGGCAAGGGGAAACCAAATCAAAATAACAACCAAAACTAATTCAACTCGCAAGACTCCAATCCACAAAGAAACACAACCCATATCTCCTCTACCAAATCCCTCCCCCTATTTTTCAAGACTCCATTATAGATACTCTTGGTAAAACCACAACACCAAGGAAAACCAAGCTAAACAAGGTTGACTAAACTCAATTCCAAGCCAACCTTAGATGATAACCCATGACAACAGTAATCAAGATCAAGAGAATAATTCTTAAACTACCAATCCTTATCAAAAATCTATTGTCGGATCAGGGATCGCCCTGAACGGGCCACAGGGACTCCTCAGTTTAGATCATCCAGCAAGGACTTAATACAAAGCAAATTTGATTCTCAAATCCGATGGTGCGTTGGCAAGGATTCCAATCACGATGATCGCTAGAGAGTGGAGCAACATTCGCGATTGTTGCCAACGCTGACACTGAGCTATTGGGGCGTCGACAATGAGTGACTCAACAACGCAAGAATGCGGGAGTCTCAAGTCGACAGGGAAATCCCCACCAGCGAGGCCCGATGGTGGATCCAAACTAGAGCTATACCCTAGATCGAAGTGGCGATGACGATCGGCGTCGGCTTGGGTGCTCACGACGATCAAGATGGGAAGAGGATAAGGTCGGCGGTAGGTGATTAGGGTGGTGTCCACCGTGGGATCAGGCAAGGGAGAAGAAGGGTTAGGGCACAACGAGGAGAAGTTTATATATATATATATATATATATATATAAATTTCGAGAATTAAATTTTTTCTTAAATAATTCGAAATTATTCCATCTCATGTCCATTTATCCATGCAACTATTTCTATAAATTTCAAAATTTTTTCCAAAATTTCCTATAAGATTATTTTCATTTTAACCCTTTATTTATGGTATATATATATATATAATTTTATTTTTACGTCGTATTTTACACGTTGACTTTTCCTTCCATCTTCCGCTTACTTGATTTCTGACCAACCAGAGTTAGGCTCACTCGAACTTCACTCTGGCCTTTGTCTCGAACGGACTTCCTCTCGACTTCTCGTGGACATTGCATGCATCCTTCTCATTCCATCGGTGTACTCTTTCGCAACCTCCACGTCTCTCGAATGCATCGAGCATATCGACTCCATTCCCGTGCCATCCTTTTTGTCCGCTGCGTCTTCCGCTCGACTTCCTACGCTTTTAAGCTCCTACACACTTAGACACAAGGATCAAAACACACCAAGACCTAACTTGACTTGGTTGATCATATCAAAACTAGCCCGGGGTACATACAATCTCTCCATTTTTGATGTGCATCTACCTAAGTTAAGTTAGGGTTAACTAAACAAGAAAATAATACTTTGTTTATTCAAAATAATAAAACAAATATGACAATCTAGTGCAATAGATAATGAAAATAAATTCCAACTTAACCTCCTCTTTAACTTAATCTTATTTACTCTTCCCTTTTATCACAATAAAAAAATGGGGAAAAGGCAATTTTAGAAAAACAGAAAAAACAAACTCATTAATGGAGAAAACATATTTTTAAGTAAATACTTGATGAGTTTAAGAGAATATTTTAAAAAAATTTGAATTTAACTTCAAAAAATTTTGATAATTTTTATAAACATACAATGTATAGATCCAGAAAAACTGAAACTATCAAAAATAATTTTCTAAGTAATTATAAATTTAAAAATATAATTTTCGTATAAAAATTCTTTAAAAATTATTTTAACATTAGAAAATTTTAAATTTTTTTATCAAAGTGTGAAAACAATGAACTCAATAAAACAAAAAATTTTAGAATAAAATAAAATTTCTACGTTCAAAAATAATGTTTTTAATCACAGAAAATATTTTCAAGAAAAATAATTTAAAAATTAGATATTGACTCCAAAAAATTTTGTGTAATGTTTAGAATAGTCAAAATATACATTCAGACTCTTAAAAATTAGATTTGTTGAAAATTAATTATTTAAGTATTTTTAAAATTAAAAGGTCAATTTTTAAAAGAAATTCATAAATATATAGAATATTTTAACAATTTCAAAAAAAAATTAGTTCGTAGATAAATTCTTTATCTATCATTAAAAAAATTTAAAAATCAGTTACATCCAAGAATTACCCAACAATTTTGATTTACTAATAATCAGGAAATGTCAAGAACAATTTATTCAACAAAAAAAATTAACAGTTTATAATTGATTTTGAAATCCAATATAAACTCCAACCTACACGATTGATCAAGAATTTTGATGGAATATAGTTCTTGGGTACTTTTATAATTTATCCCCTATGGTTTCTCATGTATAAATTTAGTCCTCGAAAATATCTAGTATTCTTTTATGGAGAAAAATCATTTGAGCATTCAAAATCTTTTTCTATATTCTCTATTTGTTCTTTTAGTTTTGCATTTTCAAATTTTAACTGTTCATATAATTCTAAAGGACATGAAAGGCCTAACTTCGTCTTCGTCGGCCGAAGATTCCGAATCTGGTTCGATCCTCCTCATGTTTGGAGCGATATTGTCCATCTTCTCTTTTCTTGATCCTGCACATCGAGATTTATGTAATTCGAAAATAGAAAATATTTCTTCTAGGGTACTTACCTCCAGGTCCTTTGATATGTGGTAAGCATCTACTATTGAAGTCCACTCCTGGGTTCTTGGGAAGGCGTTGACAGCGTATCGGATCGAGTCGCTATTTGTTACCAATTCACCAAAGTTGGTGAGTCCGGAGATTAATTCTTTAATCTTTGCATGAAGTTTGGCTACCGTTTCTCTTTCCTTCATTTGGAGATTGGTTAGCTAGTTTCGGAGAAGGTCTCTTCTTGCTAACTTGACTTCTGACGTACCTTCATGAAGTTCTAGGAATAAGTTTAAATCAGAATTCCCTCTTCCTCTTCGTGGTCGTTAGGTCGCGTAGCTGCAGTTCTTCTCTGTTCTTCGAGTTTTGTCCAGTTTTCTTCACCGTCTTCTTCCTCGTTTTCTTCCTTACATCGCGCGGCCACATCAGATCAGTTCGTCATCAAGATTTCAGATCACCAAGGTCGACTTCCAGTTTTAGTTCGCAGCTGATTTCATCACTGAGAGGAGCAAAGGGGAGGGTTCGCCGGAGCTCCGATCCACTGATCGATTCATCTTATCGCGGTTGTTCCCATCGAGCGGATCAATCAGAGCTGAAGGAGGGGTTCTCCGGAGGATCCTGAAAGAATCCGAGCAAGATTGACACTCGAGTGTATCAAGATGGAGCGAGGTTGTGGAGTTTCTCAGCTTCTGATCGATCGCATGACCGGACAGAGGGTTCTCTGATCAGTCCCGTGACCGATCAGAAGAGTACCTGATCGGTCGGTTGACCGATCAGGGAGGCAAATTCACAGCAGCCGATCCAGGGAGTTTGCCTTCATTGATTTACGAGTTAGGGGGTTCTTAACTAGATCTTTGGGTGACGACAAAGGGACATCTTGTTGATAAACTCTTTTGATGTTCTAATTAGGACTATTTTGGTTTCAAACATGTATTTCTTCAAGTTGCTTTAGATTGTTCTATCTTCACTTCAAGTTAAGTTCTTAAGCTTTGCTTCATTCCATGTTTCAATTTAGTTTTCATTATCTTGCAATTAATTTTCTCTGCAATTAGTTCTTTAAGTTTCAATTGCATCATTTGAATTAACTTGCTCAATTGTCAATTAGGTTTAGTTTAGTTTCCGTAATTTCCTAGTTCATTACATGCTTTCGTTGAGTTCCTTCTAGTCTATTTCATATTGTCATTCCTTGTTGCAAACAAAACCCCCATTTTATTAGAAAACCCAAATCATCAAACGACAAATAAACCTGCAAGCTCGAGTTAAACATTCATTCAACTAATCCTTGGAAAAATACGACCTGAGGCCCCTATTCTACATTTAATCTTGTTAGCAAGGGTTTTCAGTTTTATAAATATCTAATTTTGAGTGCTCAACGTGACACATTACTTTTGGGCATAGTATTGGGCACCATCAAATTTTTGGCGCCGTTGCCGGGGAATCACTAGTTGAGTTTGTTTAATTTGAGTTTGTATTTAATATTTATATTCTTTGATTCTATTCTTATTTGCTCTATCTTTTTATATACGGTTGCTGCCATTTTGTTTGTTTCGTGACAGGACTGCAGGTTCAAAATGTTTTCAAATGAACAATTAGCGATCAAAAGTTCATTGTTGGAGTTAAAATTGTTAGTGAAGCAAATGGAATTCCAACAAAGACCCAACATTTATTCATCTACTTGCAATTCGGGTTGGGGGAATCATTTTAATTAACAACATCCCCCATAACAAGGACAGCCTCCATTCAAAGTTTTCAGCAGTCCTATTCAAATTTTCAGCAACCAAATTGTCAATTCCAGCCAAATCAACAATGTCATCAAAACCAACCTTATAATCAGCCCCAACAGCCCTACTTTCAATTTTCACAGCCATTTCAACAACCAATTCAGCAATTTCAGCAACCTTTTAATCAAAATCAGCCACATTTTCAAGGAAATCAGCAAGGGTTCCAAGGTAATCCGAATTTTCGACAAGGATATCAGTTTTCTCAGCAAGGTTTTCAGCCCTTCAACCAAAACTTTCAGCCCTCAAATCAGAATTTCCAGCCCACACAATTTCAGCCCTCACCACAACAATTTCAACCTCAAACTCAGAATTTCCAGGGCTATAATTTTCAGCAATTCCAACCAAGTATTCCACCCAATTTTCAGCAATTCCAGCAGCCAAATCAATCATTTGATCAGCCTCAACAGTTTCAATTTCAGAATTCACAGCCTACTTATGATTTTGAGCAACCTAATGCTACATTTCAAGTTCAACAAGAGTTCCATGCTCATCAAGGAGATTTTGAGGATTCCAGTGAGCTTAAGACTCAACAACAAAGGCTGGAGGAGATGTTACAACAACTCATACAACAGAAAAGTTCACAACAACAAGAGTATGATTCTACTCTTAAAGACTTTGAAAGATACCTTGAGCAAATGGTTAGTGATATGAATCAAATGCAAGCCCAAGAATCAAGTCAATTCCCTTCTCAAGCTACTTTTAATTCTGAGGGGTATGATTGTGAACTAACTTTGAGGAATGAAGAGGTTGTTTCAAATTTAAACACTCCAAATGTCGAATTTCCTGAAAAATTTTCAGCAGCCTATTTCCCCACTCAAAATAGCCCCGAAGTTGATTCTATGTCAGTTCAAGGTGACCCTAATGCAAGCCTAAGTCCTTCTTCAATTGATTTTAAAATTTTTGTGGAAGAAGAAGAAGAAATCAGAAAAATCAGGGCACCTACAGCAGATATTCCTCTTGAAATTCCTGTTCAGAGTTCATTTTCAAAATTTTCAGCTCAAGTAGAGGAGCCAAAAGTTCCTTTACCATTCCCACAGTACCCTAGAGAGGATTCTCCTATCATTAGAATGGGTATTTCAGATGAGGATGTTGAGGCAGAGTTAATTGTTGATGGAGTTTCAATATTTGATATTCAGAGAGGATGTTTGAGCTCGGATGGGACAGAGGAGGTGTTAGCTACAGAGGAGACTGAAGATTTGAAGACTGTATTTGATTCATTTCCAGTTAAAGATAATTCTTTAGGTGTAGGGGATTGTACTGAGCCCCAGGGATCACCAATTTTGATTGACATGTCAGAAAATTCAGAGGATAGGTGTGAGAGTGTAGGGGATTGTACTGAGCCCAGGGACCACCCATACCTACTGAGGATGCATTAGCTATGGAGGAATTGGAGGAGATTGATAGTAAAGCGTGTGACAGTCTTGATGTCGATTCTAGAGCTCTACAGAACCCTTTAGTCTTTTATTTTGTGATCCTTCTAGTCTTTTATTTTATGATGATATAGTTGTTATGGGTCCTAACTTTTCTAATATGGTTGTTGCAGATATTGTTGATGAAGCATGCGTTGCAAATGATTCTACAGGTGTAGGGGATTGCACTGAGCCCCAGGGACCACCAACAGTGATTGATACATTAGAAGATTCAGAGGATAAGCCAAAAAGTGTAGGGACTTGCATGGTGGAAGCAAGAACCCAAGAATCACCTGTGCTAGTTGAATGTCCACCAGAACCTGAGCCTGAGATGGAGCCTGTACATGACTAGGAGGAGGTCATAGTTACATCTACTCTTGCAGAACCTCCAGGTATTCTTCAGCATGATTAGGTAAGTATTCCTCTTATTTCTTTGGAAGGATCCATAGAGGTACCTAGTGTTGATTTTGTTAAAGATGATGCAATTCTTGGTACATCTTATATGGAGGCTGCTTGTGAAAAATTCATGGAGAAACCTAGGGTTGATTTTGTTCATTGTGATGAATTTATTGACATATCTTCTGTAGAAATTGATTGTGAACAACTCATAAAGGTGCATGAAATTGAATTTGTTGAATGTGAAGAAATTCTTGATACATCCTATGCTGAGATTGATTGTGAAAATCTAATAGAGGTACCTAGGGTTGATTTTGTTGATCATGATTCATTATTTGATACACCCTATATAGAGACTAAGGTTGATTGTTTAAAAAAATTCATAGAGGTACCCCAGATTGATTTCATTGGCTATGATGCAATTCTTGATAAATCATATGTGGATAATAATTGTGAAAAACTCATGGAGGTACCTAAGATAGATTTTATTGGATGTGATGCATTTTTGGATACATTTTATATAGAGATTGATGTTATTTCATTTCTTTCTTACCCTGCACGCTTAAGGGAGGTATTGCATGGTTTTGCAGGGTCACGTCGGATAATGGAGTGGGTGCTCCATCTAAACAGACTCCAGACTCCTAGAAGGACTTTCAAAAAGCATCAAGAGGGAGGAGTTAATCTCACTTTGATTCGTAGCACTCCACCTCTAAAATGGATTTTGTACCTTAATCGCCTTCGGCCACCTGAACATATTTATGTGAAGTTGAAGTGTGGGGGAGCAATGCACCATGACATGGATCACATGAAAAATGCTCTCTCGACCAACCATACTCCTCCACTACCGCAATGGAGGTTATTTCTTGATCGACTTCGACTGCCAAAAATAAAGGGGAGTTTGTTCCTTCTTGCATTTTATTTTATTGCATGTTTCATTTTTATATTTTCTAGAAGTAAAATTTTCATTTAAATGAGTTCTTGTTAATAAATGTTTGTTAGTGTAGATTGAATAAGAGTCATTGTAGATACCATTTTACCCCTTTTGGCATTTTATTTCTTGCATGACTAGGAATAAATGTATCCATCTAGATTTTCTTATATTATTTTAGAGCCCTTGAAAGTAAATTAAATTTGGTTGTTAAAACTTAGGATTTGAGCCAATGGATGAAAATTCTTGGATGCTTGAATACTTCTTGGTTATGGACTCTAGAGTGATGATTTGAGATGAATTCTTTTTACCTAGTGAGGACTTAGCCTAATATTTGAGATACACACATGTGATTGTACTCTAGAACTTGCTTAGATTCTTTCAAAACTATATTTCTATGATTGGACCACATTTATAGAGGTAAATCACATTGTTTCCTTTCTTATATCATTTTTGTAATTTCCTTGTTGATACACTCTTATTCTATATTTCCTTTCCCTATTCTTCATGTTCATCATAATATTTTCCATGGACTTGGGTACTTTGATGTTTCTTAATGTTACTTTGCCCGAGACGGACAAGAATTTAAGTGTGGGGGAGGATGCAAGCATTTGATTAAATACTTGAGGATAAAGTGATAATGGAAGCATTTGGTAATATACAAGCAAAGGTGTGCCAATGTGAAGGAGTTTTGTATCAAGAATGAGTTGTAAGCACATCCATCAGTTCATTTGCAAGAAAAAGAAAAATATTTAGTGATCTGAAGAGCAAAGAAAAAGAAAGAAAAGTTAGAGAGCAAAGACACATCCTTAAAAGTCCAAGTTATGGATAGGAAACAAGCTCCATTGGACCAACTATCAGGTAGGAACAAAGGATGATTTCATTCATTTGAAACTAATTGAAGCTTTCTGAAATTGCTGAACATATTTCGAGAGTTAGAGCTGATCTTTGGAAGGAATTAAAACTAAAAAAAACAGAAGCAGAGACTCAGCTGCAAACAAAAACAGAAAAAAATCAGCAGCTAAAAAAAGAAAAGAAAAGAAAAAGGAAAGAAAAAGAAAAAGAAAAGAAAAACATGAAGTGCCAAGAGTTGGGTTAGTTTACTTCATGTGAAGATGTGAATAAGATGCTAGATGATGGTGTTATTGATTGAGGAGAAGCAAAACCTTGGCAGAGCAGTGTCAGAATCCAGGCAGAAACAGTTTTTGGCTACTGATTGAGCCCTGATCGGTCACCAGTCCGATCAGGGAGGGGTCTGATCGGTCGGCTGACCGATCAGAAGCATTCCAGAACGATTAGATGAACTCCAGTCCGATCTCCAAACCGATCAGACAGTGGCTGACCGATCTCTGGACCGATCAGTGGAGGCTAGCACACAACAAAACCTGGGTACACTACATTTCAGCATTGTTTCTGTTGGTGCCCCGGTTGGTTTTGATGTGATCAACCAAGTTAGGTTAGGTCCTGTTGGTTTTAATCCCTCTGCTAAGTGTGCAGGAACTTAGGTACGGAGGAAGTCGAGTGTAAGACGCAGCGGACGAGAAGGATTGCGCGGGGAAGTGAGCCTACAGGCTCGGTGCAATCTGAGGGACGCGGAAGTTGCGGAAGAGTACGCCGGTGGACCAAGAAGGACGTGCGCGACGTCCAAGGGACGAGAAGCCTGGCGGAAGCACGTTCGAGGGGCGAAAGGCCAGAGTCGAGTTCGGGTGAACCTAACTCCGGTTGGTCGAAAATCACCCAATCGACGTTCAGATGGTCAAAAGCTATCAATTAATCGGCAACAACAATTAATCGGCAAGATTCAAGTGGAAGCTTAGCGGATGGACGTTTACTGCATGCTGCTCGGTCAAAAGCTATCAATTAATCGGCAACATCAATTAATCGGCAAGATTCAAGCGGAAGCTTAGCGAATGGACGTTTACTGCATGCTGCTCGGTCAAAAGCTAATCAATTAATCGACAATAGCAATTAATCGGCAATTAATCGATTAAAGCCTCATCTTCATGCATGGTGCTCGGTCATGCATGGTGCTCAGTCAAAAGCTATCTACGATCAAGATGAAACTCAATTCGGTATCAACGATCAAGATCGTATCACTCAACCTATAAATAGGCTTAGAGATTTAGAGGTAGTCATTCATTCAATTCTATTGTAATTCTCTAAGTTTAGTGATCTTCAGTTGTAAGGCTTCTCTGCCACAAGGAGATCTTTTTTTTGAGCCTTAACCGTCTTGGAAGCAACGACCAAGTTGCAACCAAGTTTTTTTTAATAGACGAGATTCCACCACCTTTATTTTATTAGTCGTCTATTCACCCCCCTCTAGCCAGACCAACCCGATCCAACAAGTGGTATCAAAGCCAGGCCGCCGCAGAAGGACTAACCGCCAACTGCAGCAAATTTTAAGATGGTTGGACCAGCAATATACCCACCTAAATTTGAGGGGGAGTTCGCGGCATGGAAACGGAAGATGCAGGTATTTTTTACTACAGATTATGAATTATTAATTATTATGAAAAATGGCTATGCAGCTCCCTAAGACAATGAAGGAAAGATCAAGGATCCTGATTCTTGGAACAAGAAGGAACAAGTTGATGCTGTAGCAAACGGAAAGGCAGAATTTCATCTGCTGACCATCCTCCCAGAGCAAGATGTGAACCGGATCGGTAAGTACGAATCGGCGAAGGAACTTTGGGAAAAGTTCTTGGAACTGCACGAAGGAACCTCGGAAGCAAAACTTGCGCGACGAGATGTTCATCGAAGCCGACTGACCAATCTACGGATGGAAGACGGAGAATTTGTTGCGAGATTGCATGCAAAGGTAAAAGAACTAATCACAAGCCTCGAAAATCTCGGAGAAAAGGTAACTAACCGCGATGCTGAAAGGTACGCTCTAAACGTGTTTCCGAGAACCTCGGAATGGACCTCGGTAATTGATGCATATTATATTTCAAAAAATCTAGAAATAAGTACTTTAGAAGAGTTGTTTTCTACTTTGGAACTTCACGAATCACGCTTTGTAGAAAGAACAGAAAAGCTGACAATATTGCGCTAAAAACAAGGAAGATCCAACTCGACAAAGAATCTTCAGCGGATGATGAAGAAACAGCACTAGCGGTAAGAAAATTATGTAAATACATTAATACTAACCGCTCAAAAAAGGTGTAGAGAAAGAAAAAACGAACGGTCCGATGCTACAACTGCAATGAGGAGGGACACCTTAAAGATCAGTGCCCTAAACTCAAGAACCAGCCAAAGAAGAAAAAGACACTAAAAGCCACCTGGGACGAGACCTCGTCAGATGAATTGGAAGCCGAAGAGTTTGTCGGACTTGCATTGATGGCAAGCCACCAAGACGAAGATGAAGAAAGCACCTCGGGAGAAAGCAGCAATGAAGAGGAAGATCCTAACTTCGAAACCGACCCGGTAAGTGAGGTATGTCTACTTCCACCTGCTCGAATCTACTCGGTAATAAAATTCATGCTTAAGTCAATGAATAAATTGGAGATAGAAAACTCTGAGTTAAAAGAAAGATTTGGCACTGTATGCTCATCTGTTCTATCCGACCAACTGAAAATAGAAAATGAAAACTTGAAGAATTTAGTGGAGAAATTAGAAAATGATATTGCATGTTTAAGAATTAAAAAGAATTTTTATCCTGAAAATCTGAATTGGTATGTTAAAAATCATAGGGGTCAGCTTAGAAAAATTCCTAGAAATTATATTCCTCCAAAGTTTTTGATTAACCCCGTAGATGAAAATTTATTTTGGGTCCCAAAATCAATATTGAATTAATTTTCTGGTATTTATGAAAAACAAAATTGACTAATATTTTTTTCTTTATGTCCTTTATCATTTGTTGTATTATCAAATATTTTAAGAGATTATTTCGATCGGAGTTTACAAAAAATAAAAAATAAAAAAATAATAATAAATTTTTTTTGAGTACTTGGCATACTTATAATGAATTTATTAGGATTTTTTTTTTGCATGAATTTAATAATAATAATAATAATTAAGTGAAATTTATATTTTCCCTTCCCTATTTTGATGTCCCATTTTTGCTATGATCAAAGGGGGAGAATAGTTTATGTTCAGGGGGAGGTTATGTACATGATTGCAAAAGTTTTTATGCTTAATACTGTTACAATATTTTTTTATTGTGTGTTGTTTATCCCTAACTAAACTTGGGTTGATGCACATCAAAAAGGGGGAGATTGTTGGTGCCCCGGTTGGTTTTGATGTGATCAACCAAGTTAGGTTAGGTCCTGTTGGTTTTAATCTCTCTGCTAAGTGTGCAGGAACTTAGGTACGGAGGAAGTCGAGCGTAAGATGCAACGGACGAGAAGGATTGCGCGGGGAAGTGAGCCGACAGGCTCGGTGCAATCTGAGGGACGCGGAAGTTGCGGAAGAGTACGCCGGTGGACCAAGAAGGACGTGCCCGACGTCCGAGGGACGAGAAGCCTGGTGGAAGCACGTTCGAGGGGCGAAAGGCCAGAGTCGGGTTCGGGTGAACCTAACTCCGGTTGGCCAGAAATCACCCAATCGACGTTCGGATGGTCAAAAGCTATCAATTAATCGGCAACAGCAATTAATCGGCAAGATTCAAGCGGAAGCTTAGCGGATGGACGTTTACTGCATGCTGCTCGGTCAAAAGCTATCAATTAATCGGCAACAGCAATTAATCGGCAAGATTCATGCGGAAGCTTAGCGGATGGACGTTTACTGCATGCTGCTCGGTCAAAAGCTAATCAATTAATCAGCAACAGCAATTAATCGGCAATTAATCGATTAAAGCCTCATCTTCATGCATGGTGCTCGGTCATGCATGGTGCTCGGTCTTGCATGGTGCTCGGTCAAAAGCTATCTACGATCAAGATGAAACTCAATACGGTATCAACGATCAAGATCGTATCACTCAACCTATAAGTAGGCTTAGAGATTTAGAGGTAGTCATTCATTCAATTCTATTGTAATTCTCTAAGTTTAGTGATCTTCAGTTGTAAGGCTTCTCCGCCACAAGGAGATCTTTTTTTTGAGCCTTAACCGTCTTGGAAGCAACGACCAAGTTGCAACCAAGTTTTTTTTAATAGACGAGATTCCACCACCTTTATTTTATTAGCCGTCTATTCACCCCCCTCTAGCCGGACCAACCCGATCCAACAGTTTCCACCCAAACCAGAGGCACTATACAATCCCTACTCCACCACAGCTCTGATTTAACTAGAAGATACCATCAAAGGGTCAAAGGGCATTGGGATACATTTTTTGAGTGTCCAAGTCTTCCACTTCTTCTACTTTTTCCATATTTTCTTTCTTTTTCATAATTCTTCATCATGCCATAGTATTTTCCATATTTTCTAATCATGTCATATTTCTTTAATTTCTTTATCATGAATCATAAGTATCAAAGATCTTCAAATTCCTATTTCATTTCTATCATTGCAAATATCTTTTTTAACATGTTCTAATAAGCTTTTGTAGATGTGGATCCAAATCAAGAATGATGGTGGAGAGTAGATAACAAGCAAGCTTATGGTAGTACAAGAACCATGTTATGTGTGAGTGAGCTCCACTTCATCAGAAATGTAGAATTTAGGAAGAGAGCTCCAAAACTTCCCTTGCAAGATTTTTTGAGTTTAATTTATCTCAATGAGTTATGATGGATGATGTATGCTAAGTTGTTGATTTAAGGACAAGATACTAGTCCATTAAGCTTAGATTTTTTAGAATTGACAAACCTAGGTAATTTTCTTTCAATTGCTTCTAACTATGATTGAGAATAATCTAGGGGGATACATCCTTAGTTTACTAGTTGGCTTGTGCGAGACGCCCAAGAGTAAGTGTGGGGGAGTTGATAACTACTATTTTGTTGATAAATTTAAGCTCTCAAATCCATGTTTTAATCCACTTTTATATACTTAAATTTGCATTTACATAAGGTTTCATGAATTCTTTAGATTTTGGCTTTTGTTTCAAATCATTCTATATTTGAGATATTTTTGGCATTAATTGTGAATCTAATTTTGTAGGCTTCAGATGATCATGGACCTAGATCAGATTTGGGTCAAACTTGAGTCAGAACTGGATCTGGATCAAAGTGATCAAGCTTGGATTAATATGAGTCGTCTGATCAAGAAACGGCTAGATCTGAACCATCGGTCAACTGCTGATTAATCCGAGTTTAGGAGAGAGAGTCAATCATGACCACTGATCAAGATCTGAAAATTTCATCCAAATCAGAAGCAATTTGACTGTTGGATCAAACTCAAGAGGATCTTGACCATCCAAGCAAAGAAGGGAAGATCTGAGCCATCCGCCGCAGATCTGATTGATCCAGATCAAGGAGGAGTAGATCAGAGCCACAGATCAAGATCTGGGAAGTTTGGTTCAGATCTGAGAAGATATGACCGTTGGATGGAGCGAAAAGGATCTCAGCCGTTCAATTTCAAAAGGAATAAGTTTAAATCAGAATTCCCTCTTCCTCTTCGTGGTCGTCGCGTCACGTAGCTGCAGTTCTTCTCTGTTCTTCGTGTTTTGTCCAGTTTTCTTCACCGTCTTCTTCCTCGTTTTCTTCCTTAGATCGAGCGGCCACATCAGATCAGTTCGTCATCAAGATTTCAGATCACCAAGGTTGACTTCTAGTTTTAGTTCACAGTTGATTTCGTCACTGAGAGGAGCAAAGGGGAGGGTTTCGCCGGAGCTCCGATCCACTGATCGATTCATCTGATCGCGGTTGTTCCCATCGAGCGGATCAATCAGAGCTGAAGGAGGGGTTCTTCGGAGGATCCTGAAAGAATCCGAGCGAGATCGACACTCGAGCGTATCAAGATGGAGAGAGATTGTGGATTTTGTCAGCTTTTGATCGATCGCGTGACCGGACAGAGGGTTCTCTGATCAGTCCCGTGACCGATTAGAAGAGTACCTAATCGGTCGGTTGACCGATCAGGGAGGCAAATTCACAGCAGCTGATCCAGGGAGTTTGGCTTCATTGATTTTCGAGTTAGGGGGTTCTTAACTAAACCTTTGGGTGACGACAAAGGGAAATCTTATTGATAAACTCGTTTGATGTTCTAATTAGGACTATTTTGATTTCTAACATGTATTTCTTCAAGTTGCTTTAGATTGTTCCATCTTCACTTCAAGTTAAGTTCTTAAGCTTTGCTTCATTCCATGTTTCAATTTAGTTTTCATTATCTTGCAATTAATTTTCCCTGCAATTAGTTCTTTAAGTTTCAATTGCATCATTTGAATTTACTTGCTCAATTGTCAATTAGGTTAAATTAGTTCTCGCAATTTCCTAGTTCATTACATGCTTTCGTTGAGTTCCTTCTAGTCTATTTTATATTGTCATTCCTTGTTGCAAACAAACCCCCCATTTTATTAGAAAACCCAAATCATCAAACGACAAATAAACCTGCAAGCTCGAGTTAAACATTCATTCAACTAGTCCTTGGAAAAATACGACCTGAGGCCCCTATTCTACATTTAATCTTGTTAGCAAGGGTTTTCAGTTTTATAAATATCTAAATTTGAGTGCTCATCGTGACACATTGCTTTTGGGCATAGTATTGGGCACCATCAGTAGCAGACAGGGATCCCTCCTCTTTCCCATGATACGAGGAGATGAAAGAAGTGCTCCCTCATATGATTTAGGGTAGGACAGGTGTGACCTCCGCCAGCATCCTGTCCACTCGGTCACTCAGGAGTAGTGACGGCAGAGTGCGTACAGTTGTCATAGCCCTACCCACTCGACCTCACCCATGACCGGTAACGGTGGCTGACTGGCGTCAGGGGTGAACATATCATTGCATCATGTGCACGATTGCATAAATTGCATTGTTTGTGTTTGCTGCACTTGGTTGAGCTATGCTTGTTGCATTTGGATGACATACACTTACATGAGGGATTTGCTTTGTTTATGGTCTAGCGACCATTTAGGTTCGGAATTTGTGACCATCATACCCCACAGGTGAATTTGATATGGGTATATTTTACATGTAGTATACCGATCATATATTTTGGTTTTTCCCTTTTGAGACTATATCTGTTTGCTTCTATACTGCTATTGTATAACCTTTTTACCGTCATACATATATATCTGGTTATATATCCGCAGAGTCCCCCTCGACTCATAATCATTTGCTTGTTTTCCTTTTTAGGATGATGCCACCATGAGAGCCCAGTAGCCAGTCCCAGTCTCATTGATATTGTAGTATTTTTATTTAACCTTTATTTTCTTTTGATCATGGTTGGGATGTATTTATCATATTATATAAATTGGTAGACGTGTCACCCATTGTTATGGTACTTTTATATATTTTGCATCATCGATCTGCCCAGAGGACATTTTGGAGTTTACTTTTATAATATAGGCAATGATACTCCTTTTGACAGTTGTTTATTCCTTTATTTATGTTATAGTTTGATCATATATGTGTGGAGGTCGTGGAGGCCATATTGGGTATGTAATGGTTTGAGATTGTCCGCCGTATAGGGGAGGTGTTGTCCGATTTTCGTCGGACATGCAACCCCTCGGGGCATGACAATAGCTCGATTCTCCTGAATAAAACTCTTTCGGGCGAAGAAGCCTCTTACACGTGGAAAGCTCAAAGAAAGAAAGAAAGATTACACCAAACTAGTTTGCTAATGCTTGGAATGAATGAAACTGAACTCCAGGGGTCTATTTATAACCCCAGTTAGAGTTATCCGTTTGCTGACGTGACACTTATAGGCGCCCGAGAGCTCTTGGGCGCCTGATACGTGACTTGACGCTTATTCAGAAAGCAACATTCGTAAACGACTAAGATTAGCCTCTCGGGCGCCTAATAGCACAGAGGAGTCCGAGTGCTTAGGTACCTAGTGCTCAGGCGCCGACAGACTAGGCGCCCGTATGCTCACAGGCCCTCGATAGTGGCTATTTTGGTCAGTAATCATTGACCACTCTCCATCTTGACTTTCGGTCTTCTTGGGTGATTTCTGGCTAACCGGAGTTAGGCTCACCCGAACCCGACTCCGGCTTTTCGCCCCTCGAGTGGCCTTCCTCCCGGCTTCTCGCCCCTCGGATGCCACGCGCGTCCTTCTCGCTTCACTGGTGTACTCTTTCGCAGAGCTCCGCGTCCCTCGGATGCATCGAACCCCTCGACTCCCTTTCCGTGCCATCCTTCTCGACCGCTGCGTCTTCCGCTCGACTTCCTGCGCTCCTAAGTTCCTGTACACTTAGACACAGGGATTAAAAACACCAGGACCAAACTTAAATCGGTTGACCACATCAAAATCCAACATGGGGCACTTACACATGCTGTTAAATACCGAGTTTCAGGGGGCTAAATGGCAAAATTCAAAATATAAGGGCTTAGTTGTAATTTTCTGGACTTGGAGGGTTTAATTGCAAAAGTCCAAAGTTTTTATAAAACCTAGAAACCTCCTCTCCCGATTCAGTTTCCCCGTCCACTTCTTCTCTACCCCGACGCCGACGCCGCTGAGCCCTAACCCGACGCCAGTTGTCGACCACGCGACGCCGGAGTGGAACGCCACCCTCTTCTTCTTCTCCTTCTCTTTCCTCTTCTCCTTCGCGTGATCCGGCATCCACTTAGTCGCGTCGTTGCCTCACGTGGAGCCCTAGCCGAGTTGCTCTCATCGCATGAAAAGAAACCGCCGTAAGCTCCCACTGCCTCAGCCGTCGGCCACTGTCAGTTGCTGCCGGAGAGGAAGCTACGGAACCTCTTGATTTCATTGCTTCTTCTCACCACTTCTGCCGAGAGAAATCTATCGGCGGCGATCATCGGAGGTAAGAAAACCTTTTGTTAGGTTTTACTAGGGAATTGGTGTTGTTTTGATAAGATTTCTTCACCAATCTTTCATGGTTTTGAGTGGCTGAAATTTGACCCGTGAGTTTGGGATTCACAGAAGGGTTATCATCTGTATTGTCTTCATTGGTGGCTGATCAGTTAGAGTGGGCAGTGGAATGTTTCTGCGTGCTATCAGAGGTAAGTTTTGATACTATCAGTATCGATCTGGGATGGTGTCTAGGTCATTAATTGTGTTGATCTATAGGAATCAGAATTCTGATATGGTTTTTGGGTTATGAATTCTGATCTGGGAGTTTACTTGGGTTATGAATTTGGGTGCAAATCGTAGAAGGTAAACAGTGGGTTGTTGGCATGCTTTGTTGTTTAGTTATTGTCATTTTTGATGTTCGTGATGTAGGTTGTGATGTATGTTGGTGACGAGATGGCTAGAGAGGGGGGGGTGAATATAGCCAACACTTTCTCTTTGAGAACTTAGCAAGTTTTCTGCACTTAGCTTATCAGTAGCACAGCGGAAGAAGCAAAGGAAAAACAAAACAGTGCAGTAAACTAAAAACAAAGATGAAAGCTAACAACCACAGCTACCAAGATCGCTAACAAGAGGGTTTACAAGGTTCGGGGATAACTTGCCCCTACTCCTTGGCGTGCCCTTAAGGTGGGCGATCCCTTGATCGTCGGCAGATCAAGCCCCGGTGATCACCGGATATAAAGCAACCTCCTTCTCGGTGGAGAAACCTCTCCACATCGTTTCAATCAGATAAATGTTTAAGCTCAATGAAACAACAAGAAAGATCTTACTCAAACACCCAGCAAAGAGAAGAACGCAGCAAGCTTCCTTGAGCTCCACCCAGTGGCGATCTCACGCAAGAACCCTTCTTCGTGTCTTCCCACTGTCGGACTCCAAGCCTCTAATTCTCTCCTTCAAGTGCTCGAGTAATGGATGATTGCTTCTCGATAGCTTGCTCAGAATGATGGAAACTTCAAGAACACAGCAAGCTTGATGTGGAGAACTCAAGGCACAGGAACTCAAGAACACAAGTTGTAAGCTTTCGAATGCTTCTCTGCTTCCACCAAGCTGTCTCCCGTTCCTTTTTGTTTCTCCACCAAGCATCAAGTGACCTCATCTCCAGCAGCCTCCAGCTGCCTCACTGCCAACGCCAGCTACACTGAACCCTTACTGAACTTCCTGAGCTCCCTCAGCCAAGCTTCAGTCAGCGGCTTCAGTCCTGCAGCTCCAGTCGTTGCAACCTGAGACGAGAAATGGACAAACCTTCTCCAAGGAAAGCCTCCATTGACTTCTCCTTGAGTGTTTGAATCCTCCCCTGTCACCTACAGCTTAATCAGACTGTTAGAGCAGTATATCACACAGTAAATCAAGTATCAGAGGCAAACATCAGCGAATCGGATACGGTCAAACGCGATCAAAGCGTCTGACAGTGCAATTTGAATTAAAGTGATCGGTCACTCGACCGATCAGAGCGACTCCTGATCGGTCACCAAACCGATCAGGCTAGGTCCAGACCGATCAGGCTAGAGCCTGATCGGTCCCCAACGCTCAATCAGAAATCGCGATTTCTTTGTGACTTCTCCTGGATCGATCACCGGACCGATCCCAGGTTGTGGATCGATCACCCGAACGATCCACCCCTTTCTTGGGCGATTTCTGAGCTTCGCAGTCCAGACCTCCTGATCGGTCATCAGACCGATCAGGCAGCCTCCTGATCGGTCACCAGACCGATCAGATCATGACCAGACCGATCAGGCTAGAGCCTGATCGATCATAGTGAGGAACCTGCGATGCTAGATCGTTCTCCAGAACGATCTGCATAGTGACCCTGATCGGTCTTCAGACCGATCAGGTTCAGATCAGCAAGAGAACTCAACCTCAACTGTTCGCTCCCTAATCGGTCACCCGACCGATCAGGAGCCAAGCAGTAGGTGAAACACACACTCCCTGATCGATCACCAGATCGATCAGGAGCAGTACAGTAGGTTCCCAACCTCACTGTATGCTCCCTGATCGGTCACCAGACCGATCAGTCGTTGCTGGATCGGTCACCAGACCGATCCACAACAGGGCAGCGTGCCAGCTTCCCTGACCGATCACCAGACCGATCCAGGGACGTAAACTTAGCCCTCCAAGCTAAGTTCTCTTTCACCTTAGCCCTCCAAGCCAAGGATTTTTCACCTAACCCTCCAAGTTGGGAATTTGCACCTAACCCTCCAAGTTAGGACTTTTCACCTAGCCCTCCAAGCTAGGACTTTTCACCTAGCCCTCCAAGCTAGGACTTTTCACCCAACTCTTCCGGATTAGGACTTTCCAAACCTAGCCCTCCAAGCTAGGACCTGACCCTCCAAGCCAGGACTTTTTCACCTAATTCTCCAAGATGGGAATTTGCACCTAACCCTCCAAGTTAGGACTTTTCACCTAGCCCTCCAAGCTAGGACTTTTCACCCAACCTTTCCGAATTAGGACTTTTCCAACACCTAGCCCTCCAAGCTAGGACTTTTCAACACCTAACCCTCCAAGTTAGGATTTTCCAGCACCTAGCCCTCCAGACTAGGATTTTCAACACCTAACCCTCCAGGTTAGGATTTTCCAACACCTAGCCCTCCAGACTAGGATTTTCCATACCATGCCTGATCCCCGATCAGGACTTAATCATAATCAATAATCATCCACCTAAACTTAAATCGGTGTCAACACCAAAACAACAATTAGGGCCAGACTGCATCAACAATCTCCTCCTTTTTGTTGTTTGACAACCCGATCTAAGTTTAGGGATCTCAATCAATATTTTTCAACTTTAGAATCATAGGGGAATCCAGATCCTCCCCCTACAACATGATCATCCTAAACTTAACCAATCCACACTCTCCCCCTTTGTCGAACACCGAAAAGGGGCTAGAAGGGATGTTAAGATTAAAACAAACTCCCCCTCAACCCTAGGGGTATCCCAAATCAACAAAGATGTGATAGGTTGTTGGATAACCATACGAACACATGTGAAAAAGATAGAGCAAGATATAGCAATCACATGCATCATATGAACACAAATTATTAACTCGCAAAGCATGCCATAACATGTATATGTATCAGGTAGACATGACATTACAAGCATGAGCATGGCAATGTAGCAAACATGCATATCATAGTCATATAAACAGTATGGCATCAACAATAGGCATACTATCATGAGAGAAAAACATAATCATGGCAATATAGCACAATTTCAAATAGTAGTCATCATAGCATCAACAAACAGTAACATCCTAAGCAAGATAGAACAGACAAAAGTCAGGATGTACACAGCCGTCAAAAACATCAAACACGAACACAGAGCGGTCAATCGTCAGCTGGATCATCGTCTGAATCATCAATGTAGACGATATCTCCTGGTGAAGGGCCACTGGGAGATGCACCATCAGGAAATGTATGATGATACCATTCTTCATACCATCTGTCCTGGAAGGAGTGCATCTCAGAGACATCAGAGGCTAAAGCATCGAGACGGTGATCAAGAGTCTAAAACTTTGAGCGGACCTCCTGTCGCCAGAGCTCAGAGATATGCAATTCGTGCTGCAGTAACCGCTCTAACTCCGCAATCTGCCATCGAAGGTCAGGAGCCCACTCATCATAATCATCTATATCAGCGGGCTGCTCCTGGGAATGGGCTGCTCCTGGAAACTCCCCCATGTGTCTCTGATTCTTCCAACGCAACCCTCGTGATCCGACAACAATACCAGACTGGGCCAGCATGCGACGATCAAGTCGGCAGTCCTGTCGCACCATAGGTACCGTACGACCCTGTGAGACATCGATCCCAGCGGACTGCAGCCAGGCAGTGATGATATGACCGAATGGCATATAGATCGTCTGACCATACCTCAAACCATGAACAATGATGGAGAAATAGATGGACGGTGCTATGCCAAAATCTAACTGCAGATGCATCCCGTAAAGCATCAGGCAGTGGAATGGATGGATCTCATCAAGATGCTTTGACGTAGTTGGAAGAAGACAATTTGCGATAATCTTAAATAGAACATA
Organism: Boesenbergia rotunda; assembly: GCA_024364735.1. NCBI lineage: Eukaryota > Viridiplantae > Streptophyta > Magnoliopsida > Zingiberales > Zingiberaceae > Boesenbergia > Boesenbergia rotunda. The sequence goes on along the minus strand of JAGFNQ010003347.1, from coordinate 447,071 downwards.
ATCAATGGGAGATAGATGGAGAGCAGGAAACGTGGGAAATGTATGGGTGTGCGCACCAGAACCCCGTGGCCTGGGGTGGCCTAGAAAATGCTCATAGATGGAGTCAGGAGTGACTCCAGTAAAGGGGACAGGAAGAGGGTCAGGAAGATATGGATAAAGCGAAAAATCATTCTCGGAGCGACGACAACCCAGAAACATAGTGAAGGACGATAGGGTAAAGTCAAGATCGACGCCGGTGACACGGGTCCGCCACCCCGTGCCCTCCCCATTGGCCAAATTATTGTAGAATTCAGAGACCAAATCAACATTGATTGGCCTTTCTAAGAAAAGGATGTTTTGAAGCTCATAGCACTCAATGATTCCTCTCACTGTAGGACAATGTTCATAAACAAAAGTTTGGTCCACTGACCGACATGACATTAGTTTGAAGTTGTGCCAATGAAATTCTAGGGCATAGAGAATGTTCTGAAATCTAGGATGCGGGGGAGATGGAGGCCTCGTAGGAGGTGTAGAAGACGAAGGGCCTTTGCCCTTAGAACTATCCTCCATAGGTTCCTTACCCTTGGAAGACTTTCTATAGG
>JAGFNQ010003347.1:421642-446140 GCA_024364735.1 Boesenbergia rotunda | reverse complement strand
GGTTGAATTGGTCATGACACAGAATTCAATTTATTTGATAAGATCGATCATACAAAAACAAGAATTGATCATATAAGATGATACCCAATCAAAAGGTAGATAAAATTGATCATAGACATAAGGTGAGAAAGTAGGGTCACGGGCAAAGGATCACGGCACAACAGCAAGAACAAGAGCAAAACATGGTTAGCTTCACAAACACATATTATAGATTGATTCGAATGAAAAACCAAAGCAAGAACTTACTTTGGTGCCATTGGGAGTAGTTCCTGGAGGTCGAGAGCAAAAACCTGCGCGGAGAGGGGGTCGCGGCGCAAGAGATGTCGCAAATGTTTCTGGAGAGAGGAACGTGCACAGGGACTCCCGAGAATCCTTCACACTTACGCTCCAACGCGAGGAAGAAGAACAAGAGGAGAGCCTTCTTGCACACCCACGGGGTCGCGCAAAGGGTTTTTCGGCGCTAGGGTTCGGGAATGAAGGTGTTTGGCGAAGTTAATCGGTTGGTGGATCGATCCACCAACCAAAATTTAATGCGTTTGAACGGATCACCGTTCGATCTGATCGCACCCAGACCGATCAGGCTAAAGCCTGATCGGACTGGCGCGGTCCTGATCGGTCGGATGACCGATCAGACGCGCTCCTGATCGGTCGGTTGACCGATCAGGATACGAACAGTAGGGTCTGGAGGAAAACTGCTGGGCTCCCTGATCGGTCTATGGACCGATCACCATAGGGTGCCAGATCGGTCCAGGGATCGATCCAGGCTAGCTCAGTACACTTAGTCAAATTCTGGAAGATCACGGCTTGCCTCGCTGATCGGTCTGTGGACCGAACACCACAGGAAGAAGCCAGATCGGTCCAGGGACCGATCAGCCCTATGCCTGATCGGTCCGGTGACCGATCAGGGTTCCTGGTATTCCCTGATACGAACTGAAATGTTCAGTTTCAGAATTTCTGAAACTTTCCAACAAGATCTGATGAATTTTATCGAACTTGGACATGATTTCCTGACTAAAATTGATCCCTTAACACGAATCAAAGGTCCTTATAGGTTCAATAATCACTTTGACCCATACAAATGGAGTCAAACTCAATCAACAATCAATCAAGCAAATTCAATCAAGTTTGAGTCCAATCCAATGTTCCAATCAAGTTTCCTTGATTGGAATGTCCAAGTATGATTAAGGAGCCATATACACATATGTTATGCAATGATTTTCCCCATACTTGGTCACCACCGTGATTATTATCTCGTCAACTTAACTTCTCAAGGGATGCATTGACATTTTGAGAAATTGAGTTGATCCTAACATCTCACCCCATATCTAGCAAACACAAACGTTTTGGTAAACCTTATAGTTTGTGTGAGATGTTCCCAAGGTTACCCAATTGTTCCCCAACAAATTGAAATAATCATAGAGGGTTTGAATGCAATTCAAAAATCATGAAGCGCGACACATTCCCAATTCCCGTCTTAGGAAACTAAATTCATTTTCGGGAAGTGGTTTAGTGAAAATGTCAGCTAGGTTTGACTTGGACTCTACATGAGAGAGTATGATGTTCCCCCTAGCTACATGATCCCTAATGAAGTGATGTCTTACTTCAATATGTTTTGTCCTAGAATGATGGACTGGATTCTTGGTTAAGTTAATTGTGCTAATGTTATCACATAACACTTGCACACCCTTGTAACTCAATCCATAGTCCTCTAAAGTATGAATCATCCACAACAATTGCGATACACTCTCTCCCATGGCAATATATTCTGCCTCGGTAGTGGAAAGAGCAACACAATGTTGCTTCCGACTCGACCAACTTACTAAGGACGAACCTAAGAATTGGCAGCCCCCACTAGTGCTTTTCCGGTCCAACTTACATCCAGCGTAGTCGGAATCCGTATAGCCAATCAAGTCAAAAGACTCGGTATGGGGATACCAAAGACCTACACCAATTGTGCCCTTGAGATATCTCAAAATTCGCTTAACAGCAATTAAATGAGAATCCTTGGCACAAACTTGATACCTAGCGCACATACCTACAGCAAATAGTATATCTGGTCGACTGGCTGTGAGGTATAGCAGACTACCTATCATGCTTCGATATTGAGTTAGATCAACGGGTTTACCACTCTCATCATTGTCTAATCTTGTGTTTGTAGCCATGGGAGTGGTTACCTCTTTTGATTCACTCATATTGATTTTTTGAAGCATTTCCTGTGTATACTTTGATTGGTGCACATGGATACCATCGCGAGTTTGCTTGATTTCAAGTCCAAGGAAGAAAGTCAACTCTCCCACTAGACTCATTTCAAACTTACTCTCCATGTGTCCAATGAACTCATTTAAATAGCCCCTATTGTTTGAGCCATAAATTATGTCATCGACATATACTTGGGCTACAAATATATTGTCACCATCTCTTCGTAGAAATAGTGTAGGGTCTATTTGACCTCTAACGAAGCCCTTCTCAACTAGGAATGTCGACAACCGCTCATACCAAGCCCGGAGTGCTTGTTTAAGGCCATAAAGTACCTTTTTGAGCTTGAACACGTGGTTTGGAAATTCGGTACTCTCAAACCCCGGAGGTTGTTCGACATAGACCTCTTCTTTAATCAAACCATTTAGAAAGGCCGATTTGACGTCCATTTGATATAATTTGAAACCACGATGTGCTGTAAATGCTAGCATCAATCGGATGGACTCTAATCGTGCCACAGGAGCATAAGTCTCATCATAATCAAGACCTTCAACTTGACTATAGCCCTTAGCTACCAAGCGTGTCATGTTTCTAATGATTTCTCCCTTATGGTTCAATTTGTTCTTGAAGACCCATTTGGTTCCAATAATGGAGGTCTTCTTGGGTCTAGGGACTAAGTCCCAAACTTGATTCCTCTCGAATTGACCTAGTTCATCTTGCATTGCAATAATCCAATCGGGATCATTTAATGCTTCATCAATTTTCGTAGGTTCAATTTCGGAAATTAGGGCAACTTCATTAGCCTCATTCCGGAAGAATGATCTAGTTCTAACCCCCTGACGGATGTCTCCAACAATTTGATCTTGGGGATGACTAGAGGCTAATCTAGTTTGCCTAGGAGTTGGTGGTGCTTCTTGAACAGGTTCAGTAGACCCAAGTTCAGCCTCAGGATCCGGCTGATCAGTGGGTTGTCTAGGTTCACCGTCATCAGACTCATCACCATCAACAACACTTAGAGTTTCATTCAAACGTAGTCTCCTAAGTTCGAGTTGAACTCCTCCTACATTTTCTGATTGGTCACTGGATTTTGGAACTTCTTCAAAGACCACATCAGCAGACTCTTCAACTAATCTAGACTTCTTGTTGTAGACTCGGTAGGCTTTACTAACGAGGGAGTACCCGACTAGTATCCCTTCATCAGCCTTTGCCGTGAACTTTCCAAGATGGTCCTTGGTATTTAGGATGAATACCTTACAACCAAACACCCTAAGGTGTTTAACCGTAGGTGGTTTCCCAAACCAAAGTTCATGGGGAGTCTTTCCTAGAAACCTATGAATCAGGACTCTGTTTTGCACATAGCAAGTTGTATTTACAGCTTCAACCCATAAGTAACTCGGGAGTGAGTACTCATTGGGCATGCTCCATGTAGCCTCTTGAAGTACACGGTTCTTTCTCTCTACAACACCATTTTGTTGTGATGTTCTAGGAGTAGAGAACTCATGCTTATAACCTCTATCTTGACAAAATTCTAAAAACCTTTGATTTTGAAATTCACCTCCATGATCACTTCTAATTGTCTTAATGGTTGATGATTTTTCATTTTCAACTCTTCTACAAAAAGAAATGAAAGTATCTAAGGTTTGGTCCTTATATTTCAAAAAGTAGGTCCATGTATATCTAGTGAAATCATCAATAATCACAAAGCAATACCTAGTTCCATTCAATGATATGATAGTACTACAATCAAATAAATCCATGTGAAGTAAATCTAAAGCATTGGAAGTACTCACAGTGCTTTTACCTTTATGTGCAGATTTTGTTTGCTTACCCATTTGACATGCATCACAAAGTCTATCTTTCTCATACTTGATGCTTAGTAAGCCTCGGACTAGTCCCTTGTTGGCCAACTTCCGGATGTTCTTCATGTTGACATGTGCTAACCTCCGGTGCCAAAGGGTGGACTCTTCTTCTTTTGACATGAGACACTTAGCAAAAGCATTAGTAGCACTTTTAAATGAAACTTGATAAATATTGTCTACTCTTGCTCCTACTAGTACCGTGTCCAAGGTGTCATTTTGTCTAACTAGACATTGACTTGGTTGGAAGTCAATTGTGTAACCCGTGTCACACAATTGACTGACACTTAGGAGATTAAATTTCATCCCCTTGACTAGAAGGACATTTGAGATTCTAAGACATTCGGATATTTGAATGTCTCCTATTCCTATGACCTTAAGACTACCATTGTTACCAAATGATACATTACCTCTACTTTTCTTGTGAAGTGTGGTAAACAATGATCTATCCTCAGTCATGTGTTTGGAGCATCCACTATCAACGAACCACGTTGATAGGTGCTCCCCATCAATCATAACCTACACAATTCGAAAAATAGAAGTTTTAGGTACCCAAACCTTGGGACCTAAAGCATCAACTAAACATGACTTAGGCACCCATGCCTTGACAACTTTCTTTTGAGTTTTGGGTGTCCTAGATTGTTTCATGTCAGTCCTAGACATGAGAGACACAAATGAGGGTTCTTTAGGGCGGTAACCAATACCGGCCCTATTGTAGACTGCCCTTTGGGCATTTAGAATCATATCTAGGGTCTTAGAGCTAGTTGAGAACTTCCCAAGAATATTCTCGAGCTTCTCAACCTCACTCTTCAAAGATTGGTTTTCCTCTACTAACAAGTTATCATGCAAGTCATTTACTTCCTCCACCTTAGAGGATTTCAAATTTTCAATTTCATGTTTCAATGATTTAATTTCATCTTCTAGCAATTCGACATGCAAATCATCAATGTTATCATCTCTAGAAGCCTTCAATTGATCAATTTCTACTTGCAATGCCTTAACCTTATTCTTGGACTTTTTAAGCATACTTGTTAAACATGCAATTGCCCTATAACACTTTTCAAGCTCGGGAGAAGTTACCTCTTCATCATCCGAAGATGATGAAGCCGCGTTTGAGGAGCTCGAAGAATTATCACTGCTCTCCTCTCCAAGAGCCATGAGTGCCACTTGCCTTGTGCTCTTCTCCTCCTTTTCTTCATCGGATGAGCTAGAGGATGACTCATTGACAGTCCCGAATCTACTATATTAAATTGTCACAAAGGTTGGGACCATCAGATTTAAATGTATATATGAATGAATTGTTGGAAAGCCTTTTACAATCAAAAGTATGAAAATGTAATATAGGGGCCACAGGTCGTATTTTTCTCGGGGACTAGTTGTTGTGTTTGATTCGTGCTTGCATTTATGTGTCGTTTGTGTTTTCGGGTTTCGAATGTGAATTGGATTTGGTTTCAAATAGGAATGGAAATACGATGAAAATAAAGCAACTTAGCTAATAAGCCCAACAAAATGATGGCAATAAACAATTCACCCAATGAAAAATTTAATCACCTAAGGCACTCAACCGAATTTAGAAAATAACCCTGATCAGTAATGCAAGGCAAATTGCTACAAATATGAACAAAAGCAGTGCAGAGAAGTTTCATCAGCAAACAAGCTCAAAAGCAATTCATGCTAGCATTTCCTACTTGATATAAACATGCAAGAGGTAAAGTCTAATGTGTCAAGAGGAACTGAAGATTTCAGAAGCTATTCACTAGCAATTCTAATTGCGAAATCAATTAGCTCGGCTTGGAACGTTAAACTTCCATTGAAGTGATACACAATTCTGAAGAGAGAAATTCAGAAATAGAATGTGCAGAATTTCATATGCAGAACAAGCACAGAACAAGCCAAATTCGAATGCAAAATCCAAGGTTCAAATGAGATTCGGAAAAGCTAAGTTCCCTTGATTCGAATTTCAGAAACATAGAACTGATACAGTGCAAGCTAGAGCTGAACTGCTGAGTTAAATGGAGACTTATCAGCAGCTAGCCGAAGCTTAACTGCAGGAGTTGAATTAAAAGCTAAACAAACTCAAATCAACTCCATTTGCTAACTAAATGTTAACTTAAATTTCAGGCAGCCAAATTGGACATCAACTGAATTCGCAAGAGACTGAAAAATCAGAAACAAACATGGCACGCAGGAAGGCAAGAACTCTGCACAGAATGGAAATACAGCAGCAGTTTTGGTGCTAAATCACTCAACACAACTAAAGACAAGTTCTTGAATCTAATATTCAGAATGGATGAGCTTATAATTGCAGAGGTGAAGCTAACAAGTTCAGACACAGCTAACTGAAAAACAGATTCAGAAACGCTGAAGAAAATTTGCAGAAAACAGAATCTGAATGCAGACATTCATAATCAAGCAATTTCAGATCAGTTCTGAACAAATCGAATGCAGAAACAGCAATCAAACTCAGACCTAAAGTGCAAAATGAAACGTTTTAGAAAGGATCTCAAGGAACTAATGTTTACTATCACATAAATCATGACCCTGTCGACCCATACTTTCCAAAATAAAAAAACTGCAGAATTTAGGTGTGATATGCACCAGCTGATCTTAAATTCAGAAATAAAACCGACTAGCCAATAAACGCGAATCTAATACATTAACACACTAATTGTGATCTTCAATGGCAGAAATTAAACTAAACATAAACTGAATGGGAAACAAGTTGAGGAATGCAGAAACTAACAGAAATCTGCAGAAACAGGGATGATACTGGCTGCACAACTGATACGCAAGTAGAAAACATAGAACAAATTGAAATTAGAAACGATTATCCACTAAACAAGCTTCCTAATTACTTAACTGACTGGATTAAACCCTAATTACAGTAGAAACAATTCAGGAAAGTAAACTAAAGCAACTGATACGAAAATTCAGTAATGGAAAAATTGCAGAAATAAAGTTACAGCTAATACAATGAAATTGCAATAGAAATCTACTCCTCAATGCTTCCCTAGCTCAAGATTTCTTTGTTCGTCACGCAAAGGCTGGCCTCGAACCCCTAAGCATAGCAAATCGATTGGAGAACAGCTCAGTTGGTCGAATCTGCTCAAACTGCATCAACTAGGAAATTTCCAATCCGAAAGCTTCGATCTCAGTTGTTGAGCTGCGATGGTGATTTGGATGAGAACTGAGCTCACTTGAGAACCCCTACAAGTGGCTCAGGTGGTCGGAAGTGGGTTGTAGCTGAGATTAAAGCTCCCGGACCACAAAGAGAGTCGAAACCCTCAAACAAACTCTGTCCGGATGAAATCTGAGCTGAATTCTCCACCCTAGATATCTCCAATGATCCAAACCTTGATCTTGATGAAGAATCGAGGGGTCGCGCCCCTTGAATTGAAGAAAAAGATGAAGAAAATGCAAAGAACGGAAAAGACTACTGTAGCGGCGAGGAAACGCGACGCTGAGAACTGCTGCGTGTTTTTGATTAAATAGTAACAAATGGACGGCTCAGATTGATCAGAGGAGATCCAACGGTAGATCTTTGTCTGATTTGAGCCAAACTTTTATGATGATGATCTGGGGTCAGGATCTGCCTTGTGGTAGCTCGGATCCTCCAGATGTGCAACGGATGGTCCAGATCAACTCTATCTGTGAATGGACGCTCTAGAGCCCTCCTTGCTTGATCCAACGGTTGATTTAGCTCTGATTGGGATGAAAACTTCAGATCTTGATCATAGAGCTTGATCAACCCTAATCCTAGCTCGGATTGCTTCAGATCATCCCGGATGGCTCAGATCTAGCCGCTCTTGAATCGGACGGCCCGGATTAATCGTAGGCTTGATAATTCGATCCGGTTCACATCCGACTCAAGTTTGACCCAGTATGCCCTAGGTCCAGGATCCTTTCATGCCTACAAAAATATATCAGAAAATTAGTGGCCAAATAACCCAAAAAATGTGTAATTTTGCAATTAAGTCCAAAATAAGATAAAGTTCCAAAACCTAGGGTAAAATCATAATTAAGCAATAAAAATATGGGTCAAACATGGATTTTAGCAATTAAAATAATCAATAAAATGGTGCTTATCACTCATCCCAAGAGGCCTTCAAGGCTTTCTTCTTCTTCTTGAATTTCTCTTCTTTTCGTTTAGATTTCTCCTCCTTCTTCTTAAGCTTTGGACATTCATTTTTGAAATGCCCTTTCCTACCACACTCAAAACAAGATGCATTATTCTTATCAAGTTTGGATTTACTAGTGTTACCTCTACTTTTGAAACGTCGATCCCTTCGCATCATCCTCCTCACAAAATTAGCCATTTCGGATGAAGAGGAGCTGCTACCATCTTCCTCGGAATTGGACTCGGATTCGGAAGAGGATAAAGATGATGAGACCTCCTTCTCCTTCTTCTTCTCCTTCTTCTTCTTGTTGGTTCAGTCCCCTGCAACTAAGGCAATCCCCTTCTCCTTAGGGCCTTTGTTAGCCATTTCATGCAACTCCATCTCACAAAATAAATCATCTAATTTTACAATAGATAAATCCTTGGATACTTTGTAGGCATCCACCATAGATGACCACAAAGCATTCCTTGGAAATGCTTTCAAAACATACCTCACATGGTCGCGGTTCTCGACCTTTTCATCAATTGAATGAAGCCCATTGAGGACTTCCTTGAAACGACTATGAAGCTCACTTACCGACTCATTCTCCTTCATGGAGAGATTTTGAAGTTGGTTGAGGAACAAATCCCTCTTTGCGATTCTAGAGTCCCGGGTGCCTTCGTGAAGCTCAATGAGTTTGTTCCATAGGTCCTTGGCACTTGTGAAAGGACCAACTTTGATGAGTTGATCTTTGTTCATGCCACATTGTAGAGTGACAACCGCCTTCGCGTCGGCTTCACTCTTTCGTGTTTGTTCGGCAGTCCACCGTGAAGACTCGAGTTCTTTGCCTTCGTCATCCTTAGGAGGAATGAATCCCTCCTTCACCGCGAACCAAGTATGGATATCCATCTTCAAGTAGTATTCCATCTTTGATCTCTAATACTGAAAGTCGGCGCCATCAAAGAATGGAGGTCGGGTGGTGGAGAAGCTTTCTCTCAAAGCCATTTTGTTGAGAACTCTTGGATGTTAAGCCGTAAACAGAGCCCCAAGCTCTGATACCACTTGTTGGTGACGAGATGGCTAGAGAGGAGGGGGGGGGGGTGAATATAGCCAACACTTTCTCTTTGAGAACTTAGCAAGTTTTCTGCACTTAGCTTATCAGTAGCACAGCGGAAGAAGCAAAGGAAAAACAAAACAGTGCAGTAAACTAAAAACAAAGATGAAAGCTAACAACCACAGCTACCAAGATCGCTAACAAGAGGGTTTACAAGGTTCGGGGATAACTTGCCCCTACTCCTTGGCGTGCCCTTAAGGTGGGCGATCCCTTGATCGTCGGCAGATCAAGCCCCGGTGACCACCGGATATAAAGCAACCTCCTTCTCGGTGGAGAAACCTCTCCACAGCGTTTCAATCAGATAAATGTTTAAGCTCAATGAAACAACAAGAAAGATCTTACTCAAACACCCAGCAAAGAGAAGAACGCAGCAAGCTTCCTTGAGCTCCACCCAGTGGCGATCTCACGCAAGAACCCTTCTTTGTGTCTTCCCACTGTCGGACTTCAAGCCTCTCGTTCTCTCCTTCAAGTGCTCGAGTAATGGATGATTGCTTCTCGATAGCTTGCTCAGAATGATGGAAACTTCAAGAACACAGCAAGCTTGATGTGGAGAACTCAAGGCACAGGAACTCAAGAACACAAGTTGTAAGCTTTCGAATGCTTCTCTGCTTCCACCAAGCTGTCTCCCGTTCCTTTTTGTTTCTCCACCAAGCATCAAGTGACCTCCTCTCCAGCAGCCTCCAGCTACCTCACTGCCAACGCCAGCTACACTAAACCCTTACTGAACTTCCTGAGCTCCCTCAGCCAAGCTTCAGTCAGCGGCTTCAGTCCTGCAGCTCCAGCCGTTGCAACCTGAGATGAGAAATGGACAAACCTGCTCCAAGGAAAGCCTCCATTGACTTCTCCTTGAGTGTTTGAATCCTCCCCTGTCACCTGCAGCTTAATCAGACTGTTAGAGCAGTATATCCCACAGTAAATCAAGTACAGAGGCAAACATCAGCGAATTGGATATGGTCAGACACGATCAGAGCGTCTGACAGTGCAATTTGAATTAAAGTGATCGGTCACCCGATCGATCAGAGCGACTCCTGATCGGTCACCAAACCGATCAGGCTAGGTCCAGACCGATCAGGCTAGAGCCTGATCGGTCCCCAACGCTCAATCAGAAATCGCGATTTCTTTGTGACTTCTCCTGGATCGATCACCGGACCGATCCCAGGTTGTGGATCGATCACCCGAACGATCCACCCCTTTCTTGGGCGATTTCTGAGCTTCGCAGTCCAGACCTCCTGATCGGTCATCAGACGGATCAGGCAGCCTCCTGATCGGTCACCAGACCGATCAGATCATGACCAGACCGATCAGGCTAGAGCCTGATCGATCATAGTGAGGAACCTGCGATGTTGGATCGTTCTCCGGAACGATCTGCACAGTGACCCTAATCGGTCTTCAGACCGATCAGGTTCAGATCAGCAAGAGAACTCAACCTCAACTGTTCGCTCCCTGATCGGTCACCCGACCGATCAGGAGCCAAGCAGTAGGTGAAACACACACTCCCTGATCGATCACCAGATCGATCAGGAGCAGTACAGTAGGTTCCCAACCTCACTGTATGCTCCCTGATCGGTCACCAGACCGATCAGTCGTTGCTGGATCGGTCACCAGACCGATCCACAACAGGGCAGCGTGCCAGCTTCCCTGACCGATCACCAGACCGATCCAGGGACGTAAACTTAGCCCTCCAAGACAAGTTCTCTTTGACCTTAGCCCTCCAAGCCAAGGATTTTTCACCTAACCCTCCAAGTTGGGAATTTGCACCTAACCCTCCAAGTTAGGACTTTTCACCTAGCCCTCCAAGCTAGGACTTTTCACCTAGCCCTCCAAGCTAAGACTTTTCACCCAACTCTTCCGGATTAGGACTTTTCAAACCTAGCCCTCCAAGCTAGGACCTGACTCTCCAAGCCAGGACTTTTTCACCTAATTCTCCAGGATGGGAATTTGCACCTAACCCTCCAAGTTAGGACTTTTCACCTAGCCCTCCAAGCTAGGACTTTTCACCCAACCTTTCCGAATTAGGACTTTTCCAACACCTAGCCCTCCAAGCTAGGACTTTTCAACACCTAACCCTCCAGGTTAGGATTTTCCAGCACCTAGCCCTCCAGACTAGGATTTTCAACACCTAACCCTCCAGATTAGGATTTTCCAACACCTAGCCCTCCAGACTAGGATTTTCCATACCATGCCTGATCCCCGATCAGGACTTAATCATAAGCAATAATCATCCACCTAAACTTAAATCGGTGTCAACACCAAAACAACAATCAGGGCTAGACTGCATCAACAATGTATAAGTTTGATAGGTTCTATTATTAAACGGATGTTTAATTAGGGTTAGATCCTAATTATTGTTAGTGGTTAATTTAGTTATTTTATTGATTTTATAGATAACTAATTTAGTCCTTGATACAGGACTTTGAATCAGACTCGGTTGGTTGATCGCGGAAGGTTCTCTTCGTTTACGAAATTCTTCAATAAAAGGTGGGTACTTCTCCTTTGTACTCGAGTAGTTCCTTTTATCTTAAAGCATGACTGTTTTATGTCTAATAGGTTGCTTGACCTTATTCATTGTTGTTTGTTATTTTAACATCACCGTTGATACTTATTCTTCGTTGATCTTCGAGTATTCAAAATTTGTATCTGTACAGTCCCCTGTTGGTTTTCTATTCTGTAAAGTGTCGCTTGTACGTGAGTACTTAGAAGTCCATTAAACACAGATAAGTTTATTTGACATTAGAAATACCCTACCTAGTAATGTAGGTGCATAATCGTTAGTTTTCGATTTCTGCTTGGTTGTATTGATGCATCGTTTACTTGTTGGATTTTGTTGCATCGTTGTTACTCCGATTGTTCCTGCATCTTGTAGCATGCACCATATTTGCACGTTGCATTCTAACGACTGTTGGGCTTCCATATGGTTAAGCCGTCGTTAGTCATTTTGTTTCTCGATTCACTCAACCACTTGTTGTCATGGTAGTTGTTAGAGTATGAGCAACTGTCCTGTTATGCCACATATGTTGCAGCTGTAGGCAAACAGTGACACCCTCATCGTTGTTTTCGAGGGATATTAGAGCTGTTGGTGGCTCCTCCTATGTATCGGGGTTTGGAGTGTTGGCTCTGTTGGTGCAATTTGCAATAATAGTTAAACTTAAGTTTTGATGAATGACAAATAGGTTAAAGTTAGGCTTGCTTTTGGTTTTGACCTCTTTACTAAGTGTGCAGGGTTGAAAGACTTAGGACCTGACACTAGGCTGAAGTCCAGGGTGGTTGAGTCCTGGTGGGAAGTCCAGTTTGGTTCGCGAGGCCTGACAATTGGCTGAAGCCCAAGTTGAAACTTGGCAAAAAGACCAGGGTGGTTGAGCCTTGGCGGGAAGACCTGGTGGGTTAAGAAGTTGAGTAGAGTTGCACGAGGTAAGTAAGGTAAGTCACTGGAGGAGCGAACCAGTGAGGACGGGTCCTATTTTAGGACTGTAGGCGCGGTCCAACTTAGGCCCATTTTGGTGACCTCGGTTGAGTCCTGGTTAGATCCTTATCCAGGTTTGGACGGGGTCTAATTAACTCTAAAAGTATTCTTATCTTAGTTATTGCATTAACTTTATTTTACAGGTTTTATTTGATATGTGAACTAATTAGATTTTGTAGGTAAATTTTACAAAATTATTCCTCATCTAAAGCCTCGGTGGAGGATAAACTCTCATTTAAATTATTCGTATTTCTTATTTTATTTGAGAATAAAATTATAAATTATTCCTCATCTAAAGCCTCGGTGGAGGATAAACTCTCATTTAAATTATTCGTATTTCTTATTTTATTTGAGAATAAAATTACTCCTACTAATGATAAAATGTTATTCTGTACGAGAGTTTAAACTTTAAATTATTTTTTATTTAAGTGGAGCAAAGGATAGAAACGTTATCTTCTTTGAATTATTCCAAAAAATAGCTTGTTAACTTTATTTAAATTATTTTTTATTTAAGTGGAGCAAAGAATAGAAACGTTATCTTCTTTCGATTATTCCAAAGAATAGCTTGCTAACTTTATTTAAATTATTTTTTCAATTTAAGTGGAGCATTCTTATTTTAATTTAAGTGGAGCATTCTTATCTTATTTTAAGTGGAGCATTTTTAATTAACTCTAAATGCATTCTTATCTTAATTTAATTAGCTATTTTTAAATTATTTAAGAATAGCTTGCTGATGGATAAAGTTTGGGCTGAGAAGATCATGCATCGAATTGAATATTGGCAGCTCGAGGCACTATAAAAAGAAGCAAGCGAGCCCTCTAAAGAAATATATTTTTTTTAAGTCTGGTTCAATCTTTGGCGCTCTCTAGCTTCCACGCTCCTCTGCTGCGGTTTGTGCTTTTGACTCGACGCTGTCCGACTGCTGCCGGAAGATCGCTTCCAACACCCAAGCTGCTTCAGATAATCTTAAGTATTGGGTAACGCATTTTTATTTGTTCTGTCTGCACTAAAATTATTTAAGGGGGAAGTGTAGGGTTGTTACACTTCTGCCTAATCTTGTATTCGAATCGCTCTACCGGGAGTTTACCGGTAGAGAATTTTAGTGGATTGCCCACAGGAAAGGTTCAAGGAGCCTGGGCCTTCGAGTAGGAGTTGCCGAAGGCTCCGAACGAAGTAAAACTCATCGCTTATTTTTTTATTATTTCGCTTTCGTGTTTCGTTTTAATTCTACCGCCACGCACGTTTTTCAAAGCATCGTACGATTTTTTATCGACTCTGATTTTAAAACAAAAGTTTTAAAAGTCACGTGATTCACCCTCCCTCTGACGTGCATCGGTCCTACAAGTGGTATCAGAGCACTGGTATGCTCCGAATTGGTGCAACCACCGCAAGAGCCGGGAGAGATCCAGTTTTTCGCATTTTATGTTTTTCGTTGCACAATATAAATTAGGTATTGTTGCTTAATTTTAGATCATTTTCTTTTGTTCGTTCAGTTTTACTCGAATTTGGTGCAACACCATTTCGAGTCGCTCTTCTCTTATTCCTTTTTTTTCGTACCACACCACTAATCCAAGACTTAGTCTTGGAACGAGTTTTGTTGTTTTTTTTGTAAATCACAGATGGCCCAGAGTGAAGGTTACAACACTGCTCGTCCTCTGCTCTTCAACGGGGAAGATTTCCCCTACTGGAAGCGGATAATGGAAGTGTACCTCAAAACCGATATGGATCAATGGTTCGCGGTGCAAACTGGCTACGAACCACCAATGGACGAGGGAAACAAGGCACCACTGAAGCCCGATAGATGGAACCTGGAAATGAAGAAAAAAGCTCAGATCGAGTTCAAAGTGCAGAACACCCTCCAGTGCGGACTAACCAAAGAAGAGCTGAACAGAATCGGACCAACCGAATCAGCAAAAGAACTTTGGGATAAACTAATTGAATTGCATGAAGGCACTACTGATGCAAAGGTAACAAAAAGGGATTTGCTTTTAAATAAATTGTTTAATATGAAAATGCAGGAAGGAGAATCTGCAAGCCAACTTCACGCTCGGATCAAGGACATACTAAATGGACTCCACCTGATTGGGCACAAACAAGAAAATAGAGACATTATAAGGTATGCACTAAATGTCTTTCCTAGAAATTCATTATGGGCATCCATTGTAGATGCTTATAAAATTTCTAGGAATCTTTCCAAAATAAATTTAGATGAACTGTTTTGTGAATTAGAGTTGCATGAACAAACTAACGCCAAGGCCGAGAAAGGGTTTGCTTTGTTTACAGATTCTTCAAGAAAGGTCAAGTCGAAGAAGAATATTCAAGAAGAATCCGAAGAAGAACCAGAGTCAGACTCAGACGACGATGAGCATATGGTAAACTTGGTAAGAAAAGTCTTTGCCAAAAAGAAGAACAAGTTTTCAAAAAGGGACCTCCAAAAGATAATGAAGCCCATCAGCAATGAAGGTAAAAGCAAAATGACTTGCTACAGCTGCAACAGAAAAGGGAACTTCAAACATGAATGCCCCTATAAAAAGGAGGACCAACCCAAGAAGAACAAGAAAATAAGGCTTTACAGGCCACCTGGGACGAGAGCTCGGACGACTCCGACAATGAACTACCAAAAAATTCAAGTTACCTCGCGCTAATGGCAACCGGACCTGGATCGTACTCGAAGAGTGAGGAAGATTCCGAATATGAGTTGAGCCAAGAGATCGGACTCTTTTCGGACGACTCGACTGAGGTATACTTAGATTCAATTAATAAAAAGTTTTTAAGATTATCTCTGTTTTAAATAAAAATTTATTTACATCTGAATCTAGGAATGACCAGCTCCTTAACGAAAATCAAGACCTTAAGGAGCAATTAATTAATACCAAAACCTTAACTGAATTAACTCAAAATGAAAGAATAATTAAACTTGAAAATGATAACTCCACCCTAAAGGGTGAAGTTCAAAACCTTAAGGACTTACTAACAACTTTTACAACCCGGTCCAAGAATCTTGACCTTATTCTTAGATCTCAAAAGGGTGTGTACAATAAATCTGGGATAGGATATAAATCAGGATTGACCCAAAAATCCTTTATCTCATTTGTCCACCCACTTGAAAATCGACGAAAAGCGTGGGTCCCGAAAGTTTACCTAACAAAGCAAATAGGGCAGAACAAATACTATGTCCCCAAAAAGGACATTCATTACATTGACCCTAAACACCTGATAACTAGCATTTTATGCCATTTTATTTGCTCATTTATTTAGTATTTTTTTTATTCTCTCGTACGCTTAAACCATGTTTATACCATATTTTACGATTGGGATATATTTTTGGAGCTCATTATAATTTCCTCTAAATTTTGGTATTATTTCATGATTTTTATAGGGAATTAAAGATGGACATTGGATCAAAGCTTGAACCCGAGGTTGGTCTGAACCAAGTGCTGGGCTGTTGGGGAGCTGGTCCGAACTGGCCTTGGCTGAACCCATGGTTTGGCTGGACCTGAGCCTGGGCTGAACCTTGGTCTGAGCTGGGCTTCGAGAGGCTGGAAGAAGCTGGGCTGGGCTGAGCACACAAGAGGGCTGAGCCCACGCGCACAAAGGAGAGGATCGACCCGACTCAAGAACTGCGGATCTTCACAGAGACGCGAGGGGGAACGGGGGGATTCGGCTCGACACACGCGACTTCCATCTTCTCCACTCCATCCAAGGCCGGCGGTCCCTTCCACCTCGTTGCCGCCGGCCGGCCGATCATCCACCCTTTCCATCTCTTATCTTCCATCTTCCACCAAGGAACCATAGCCACCATCATCTTCTTCCTTCCATCTCTTCATTCCGACGCCGATTGATCGGGAACCCTAGAAGCCGGAGCTCATTGAACTCCATCTTCTCCTCCAATCCATCGAAGCCCCTTCTTCACAGCATCCTTCATCAGTAGCCGCACTTCACAGCTTCTTCTTCACATCCAACACAGCGAGCAGCCAATTCTTCATCAGACTGGGCAGCAGCCACTCCTCCATCATCCAGCGATTCATCCAGCCTTTAGATTTGGTTGTTTTGTTGATAGTTGGATGTTTGTGTCATTTGGTGAATGATTGTATTTGAAGGATTCCCTCATGTTTCAATTTGCATGTACTTGGGTCATTTTACTTGATGCTCATTAGGTGTTTGATGAAATTCCCGAATCATTCATGTTGCTTGGATTGCTGCATTTGAGTTCGTTAAATTCTTGCATTGCTTTGTTAATTGAATGCTTCATGTTTTTCTTATGTTCTTGTATTTGATTCGGATGCAATAGATTAGGTTAGATTAGGTTTCTTTAATGTTCTAGATTTCATTCAATGGTTACTTTATGTTATTTTTAATTTCCTTGTCAAGTGTAGTTAGGTTAAATTAGATTTTATTACTTGCACTGTCTTTCATTGATTAGGACTAGATTTCATACTTGCTTGCTATTTTATTACGTAGTCTTAGCTTCCAAATCCAAACCCCAGTTTCATATCCAAAATCCAAAAGCAATAACTTGGAATTCTAGGATTATTACCCTATCATTACACTCCTTGAGAGAGACGACTCGAGTTACTCTATACTGCATTAGTTTAGAGGAGTTCGATACTTTAATTGTATTTGAAACCGTAACGCGACTAAACACGGTTATCAACACCCTACCTATAATTTAGGGGAGGCACCAAATTAGTTGGCACCTCAAAGTCACCCTTTACCCGTCTGGGTACCTAGGACTAGTTTCAAAAGTTAGTCTGACATTTGACCTACTCAGTACCAGGGTAGGACGAGCTGATAGTACGTTAGGGAAGCTGATCTAAGGAGTCAGGTAGGGGAAGACGTCCTTTATTTGGTCTTCTTAGCCCAATAGAACTAGTCGAAGCTACCCCGCCACATCTTAGACTAGTTAGACCAAGGAGTTTCAATAGGTAGGTTAAAAGTACAACTTCCTTAGGCGATTTTGCTTAGAAAGTGGTTGATGATCCAATAAGACTTCAGCCAAAGAAGACATCTGTGCCTCGCCACGGCCTGGAAACTAATTATGGAAGTATACTTTTAAACTGCTTCTTGTCAAACCTGAATCTAACAGAGGTCAGATTAACTTTTATAAAACAAACTCAAACTTATCTCACACAAATCATAGGATCCCTTTGATTGACAACTTAGATCAAGTGAGATGAATAAGGACAACTAAATTCAAAATTCAAAATTTCAAATTCCTTAAGTCCTTTTTAAGTTGTTCAAAATTCAAAATTTTCAATTCCTTAAATCTTTTAAATTCCTTAACTTTTTCAAAATTTCAAGTCTTCAAATTCTTAAGGTTTTTCAAAATTCAAATTCTCCTAAGCGTTTTAAAAATTCAAACTTTTAAACTTCTTAAGTTTTTTTTTGGGGGTTCAAATTTCTTAAGTTTCTTTAAATCATTCCTTTAACTCATTCAAAACTTAAACTAAATTCTAAAAAATCTCCTACCTAACTGTAGGAAAACAAGTGGATTATCGACAGTGGGTGCTCCAGACACATGACTGGGGATCTCACCAAGTTTACAAAACTTAAGTACAAAAGTCTAGGGACCGTTGCGTTTGAAAACAACGGTAAACTTAAGGTAATTGGCCTAGGTAACATTGAACTTGAGTCTGATTTTATAATTAAAAATATCTTACTTGTTGAAAACTTTCACTTTAATTTACTAAGTATCAACCAATTATGTGACACTGGGTATAAGGTAAGGTTCTTGTCCAATGAATGTCTGATCAAACACACTGACAACCCAAACATCACACTTAGAGGACATAGACACAATAACATCTATGAAATTAGGTTAACCCGTCCCCTAGCAAATTGTCTTTCAACACATAAGGATGAGACTTGGCTCTGGCATAGGAGACTTTCACACACTCACTTCAAAAAATTACCTAAACTAAATAGTTTAGTTAGAAGCCTACCAAAGTTACCTAACTTTGAGACAACCTTATGTAATGCTTGTCAACAAGGGAAACAAACTAGATCAACTCACAAACCAACTAATCAAACTCAAACTAAATCAATTCTTGAATTAATTCACCTAGACCTATTTGACTCACATGGAGTAAAATCAATTAGTGGGAATCTATACTGTTTAGTAATTATAGATGACTATTCAAGATTCACCTGGGTAAAATTCTTAAAAAATAAAGATGAAACGTTTGATATATTTACTCAATTTTGCAAATTAACAGAAAATGAAAAAGGGGTTAAAATTATAAGACTTAGGAGTGATAACGGTGGGGAATTCAAAAATCAAAAATTTAATCAATTCTATTTAGAAAATGGCTACCACCACGAATTCTCCTGCCCTAAAACACCTCAACAAAATGGAATTGTAGAAAGAAAAAATAGAGCACTACAAGAAGCAACCAGAACAATGCTTAATGAATACAACTTACCTAAATACCTTTGGGCTGAGGCTGTCAGTACAGCCTGTTATGTACAAAACAGAATAACTATAAATAAAAATCTAAGAAAAATGTCTTTTGAAATCTATTATATAACAAACAACCTAATATTAAGTATTTTAAAGTATTTGGATGTAAAGTGTATATATTAAATACTAGAGAACACTTAGGAAAGTTTACATCTAAGGTTAAGGAAGGTATCTTTGTAGGTTATTCCCTTACCAGTAGAGTCTATCGAGTTTATAACAAAACTACCCTAAGAATTGAAGAAACTACAAATGTAAAATTTGATGAAAAATCTGACCCAAATAACTCTGATCAAACCACCTACCAACCAATTGATTTTGTTAGGTCCAGTACTGACCCAGATGAAAGCCCAATTAAGGACCAAGACTTTGATCTGACTGAACCTTCACCTAACCAAACCAGAACCATTCGAGTTAGCTCAGCCCACCCTATTGATCAAATCATAGGTGATCCAGAACTAAGGGTTCAAACTAGGCCAGCCTTTAGAAACCTTAGCCAGATTGCTTTAATTTCCAAAATTGAACCAAAATCAGTAGAAGAGTCTTTACTTGACCCTGATTGGATCATAGATATGCAAGAGGAGTTAGCCTAATTTGAACGTAGTCAAGTCTGGGATTTAGTACCCTTACCTAAAGACAAAAAGTTTATTGAAACCAAATGGGTATTTAGGAATAAACTTAACGAACAAGGTGAAACAGTCAGGAATAAAGCTAGGTTAGTAGCTAAAGGGTTTAGCCAAGTAGAAGGACTTGATTATGATGAAACCTATGCCCCTGTAGCTAGACTTGAGTCTATTAGGATGCTTTTAAGTTATGCAGCCCATAAAGGATTCAAATTGTATCAGATGGATGTTAAGTCAGCCTTCCTAAATGGCCTAATTAAGGAAGAGATTTATGTAGGACAACCCCCTGGTTTTGAAAGCTTAGAACACCCTGACTATGTCTTTAAACTTAAAAAAGCCCTATATGGACTTAAGCAAGCCCCTAGGGCCTGGTATGAAAGACTATCTAACCACTTAGTATCTAAAGGTTTTAACCAAGGTAAAATTAACCCAACACTATTTGTTAAAACCTTAAAAACTGATATTTTTATAGCCCAAGTATATGTAGATGATATAATATTTGGCTCAACTAACTCAAATTTTTTGCAAGATTTTATAACGGTAATGGAAAATGAATTTGAAATGAGTTTAGTAGGCCGATTAACTTTCTTTTTAGGGCTACAAATAAAACAGACTAGTGAGGGTACTTTTGTCTATCAACAAAAATACACTAAAGAACTACTTAGAAAATTTGGAATGGATAGTGCAAAAGAAATTAAAACACCTATGGCTACCAATCAAACTGTAGATAGTGACCCAAATGGCAAAACTGTTGACCTTAAATATTATAGAAGTGCTATAGGCAGCTTACTTTACCTGACTGCAAGTCGACCTAACATTCTTTTTGCAGTTAGTATGTGTGCTAGGTATCAAACATGTGCTAAAGAGTCACATCTAACCCTAGTTAAAAGAATATTTAGGTACCTTAAAGGGACAGAAAGTTTAGGAATTTGGTATCCTAAAACAGCCCAATTTGAACTTATTGGATTCTCTGACTCAGATTATGCTGGCTGTAAATTAGATAGGAAAAGTACCAGTGGTGGATGTCAACTTCTAGGGCCTTCACTAGTTAGTTGGTTCAGTAGAAAACAACACTGCGTTGCCCTATCCACCACTGAAGCTGAGTGCATAGCCATGGGTGAGTGTGTAGCCCAATTACTTTGGATGATGCATACGTTAAAAGACTTTAACTTAGATTTTAAGAAAGTCAAAATCTTTATAGATAATCTAAGTTCAATTAATCTAACCAAAAACCCAGTCCACCACTCTAGGACCAAACATATAGAAATTAAACATCATTTTGTCAGAGATCATGTTAATAAAGGAGAAATTGAACTTAACCATGTTGAATCTAAGGCTAACTTAGCTGATATATTTACTAAACCACTCCCTGAATCTGAATTTAGTAACTTAAGAAGGTTAATAGGAATGTGTGTTATAGACTAGAACTGACCTGATCACACTTACTTCTTTTGAACAATCAGCTCGCATATTCTGTTTGACCATTAGCTTAATTACTTTGATTCTTGGTTTAATTGGCTTAATTTTAGTATTTCAAACTTGCATTTAAAAAAAATTGGTGGACTTAGCCTAAGTTTGACCCCTAAAACTGCATGAACCTATAGATTTAGGTAGCCGCATCTCACAAAACACATTAAGGATAACTTGTTTGTGCTTGCAAAACATAGAACGGTTGTGAGATGCATAGGACTTTGTCTGGACTTCAGAATGCTTAAGTTTGTGCATCGCAGTAAGTCTGGACATAAAATACCCACATTACAGTGATCAAGTCAAGTAGTCGTGAATTAAAATCTGAGCTAGACATTATTACTTGACTTGACTAACCCAGTGAACACTACTATCATCTAGATAGTTAGCTAGTAACTAAGGTTAGACACCTAAAAAGGGCTAAAATTCTTACTTGGTTCAAGGGGAGCATGAGTTAAAATCTTTCGCTTTTTGTGCTCTTTCGAATATGTTAGAAAATAAATTATTTTTGAAAATGTTGGTTCACCTATCCTTAAAATCATTGTGTTGGTGCAGGAAGCACCATATCGAACCTTGTTTTGATATTGGCAAAGGATTCAAAGTTAAGTATTATTTATAATCTAATGTGTATACTAAGTGTGCAGAAAGAAGTCTTGGCGAAGGGTTGCTGGGCACCAAGCGAAGGACTACTAGGCATCAAAGACCTGACGAAGGGCTGCAGGCACCTAACGAAGGACTGCTAGGCATTAAAGTCCTGGCGAAGGGCTGCTAGGCACCTAGCGAAGGAATGCTAGACATCGAAACCCTAAGACCTGGTGAAGGGCTGCTAGGCACCTGGCGAAGGGCTGCTAGGAGTCCAAGACCTGGCGAAGGGCTGCTAGGCACCTAGCGAAGGGTTGCTGGGAATCTAAGACCTGGCGAAGGGCTGTTAGGCACCTGGCGAAGGACTGCTTGGTACCGAAGACCTGGCGAAGGGCTGCTAGGCACCTGGCTAAAGACTGCTGGGCAAAAGTCCAACTGGAGGAGCCGGTTAGCAAAAGGTAAACTCTCCTGAGAGGAATAGGTGTGGACGCGTTCCCCGTCGAGGGAACAGTAGACGTCGGTTCGACCTAGGATTCCATTTGGGAGACCCGAAGTCAGAACCAAGACAGCTACGACTGTAAAAACTAACTAATATTCTTGCCTTATTTTTGTTGGTTCTAACCTTGAATGCAGGGACCGAAGGAGTGTGTTTCTGCAGCTCAGAACACCCCAAAGGAGAGGGCATACAGCTGGGCTAGGCGCCCGGGAGGTCCCGGGCGCCCAAGGTCAAAGCCAAATAAGCAGTCAGCAAGAATCGCTTCGAAAGCATACTGGGCCAGGCGCCCTAAAGGTCCCGGGCGCCTGGGACAATGCAATTCTATGATCGAAGCAAAATCAGCCACGAAGCCAGCAAACCATGTCAACTAGGGCGCCCCCAACGTCCCGGGCGCCCCCGTCAGCTCCGAGGTTGATTCGGAAGGGATAAGCGCTGACCGAGCTGCGGATGAAGTTTCTTGGATCCGAAGGCATGTGTCAGGCGCCCCCAGGAGCACTATAAAAGGGGCTCGACTCCTAAGGCTTCAACAACACTTTTTTCAACGCCTCCAAGCTCTTCATTTAAGCACTCTACTCCGGCAAACTCCGTTCTCAACATTCTAGCGCTGACGACGACCCTCTGCTCCGAAGTACAATCTACACCGGGCGTCGGTAACGAAGAGTGTAATTATTTATTTACTGTAATATTTCTGTATCATACTTTGTAAACCTTTTGCGCGAATATAGAATTGCCCGCAGTAAACGGTCAAGGACCGTGGGCCTTGGAGTAGGAGCCGACCGCGACTCCGAACCAAGTAAAACCACTTGTGTTCCGTGCTTGTTTGTTTCAATTCCGCTGTGTATTCTCTTCTATTAATCCGAAACATTTTCACGATATTCACCCCCCTCTATCGTGTTTCTCAATCCAACACATTATTCACCTATCTTAAAAATGCGTGCTAAGAATTTTTTTCTTCCCCAAATACTTAAAGTATTTTTTTTACTTAGCTGGCATATTACTTGAATGCGTGTTTTATTTCTGATGCTTGCACACATATTATTTCTTTGTTTTGATGAATGCCAAAGGGGGAGAGTTTAAGGGTTAAGCTAGAAAATTAAAAATTCCTGATCTTAGAGCATGTCATTTGCATATTCTTTTTTGGACTCATTGCTTTATCTGGTATTTTCCAACTTTAACCCAGGTTGTCATTGCATCAAAAAGGGGGAGATTGTTGGTGCAATTTGCACTAATAGTTAAACTTAAGTTTTGATGAATGACAAATAGGTTAAAGTTAGACTTGCTTTTGGTTTTGACCTCTTTACTAAGTGTGCAGGGTTGAAAGACTTAGGACCTGACATCAGACTGAAGTCCAGGGTGGTTGAGTCCTGGTGGGAAGTCCAGTTGGGTTCGCAAGGCCTGACAACTGGCTGAAGCCCAAGTTGGTTGAAACTTAGCAAAAAGACCAGGGTGGTTGAGCCCTAGCGGGAAGACCTGGTGGGTTAAGAAGTTGAGTAGAGCTGCACGAGGTAAGTAAGGTAAGTCACTGAAGGAGAGAACCAGTGAGGACGAGTCTTATTTTAGGACTGTAAGCGCGGTCCAACTTAGGCCCATTTTGGTGACCTCGGTTGAGTCCTGGTTAGATCCTTATCTAGGTATGGACGGGGTCTAATTAACTCTAAAAGTATTCTTATCTTAGTTCATTGCATTAACTTTATTTTACAGGTTTTATTTGATATGTGAACTAATTAGATTTTGTAGGTAAATTTTATAAAATTATTCCTCATCTAAAGCCTCGGTGGAGGATAAACTTGTTGGAAATCGGATGGCTAGAGAGGGGGGGTGAATATAGCCAATCACTTGGACTTTAAACACTTATGAATTTCTGCAACTCAAAGATCAGTAGCACAGCGGAAAGAGTACAAAACAGAGTGTGCAGAAAACTAACACGAAAGATCGCTAACAAGGAGGGTTTACAAGGTTCGGGGATAACTTGCCCCTACTCCTTGGCGTGCCCGTAAGGTGGGCGATCCCTTGATTGTTAGCAGATCAAGCCCCGGTGAACACCAGATAGAAAGCAACCTCCTTCTCGGTGGAGAAACCTCTCCACAGCGTTTCAATCAAAGATATAGGTTTAAGCACAATGAAACACAAGGAAAATCTTACTTAGCACT
>JAGFNQ010003347.1:274001-420986 GCA_024364735.1 Boesenbergia rotunda | reverse complement strand
TGTAGGTTCATTCTCAATGATCATAACGTCATTATGGTCAGGCAAGAGAAATGAATATCTCTCAGGCTGACGACGTACCCTATCAAACCTGCGAAGAGGTAAGTCTACCTGAACAGGTTGTTGTTCCACAATTTCTTGTGTAACAATCTCATCCACAATTTCTTGTGGTGCCTGTTCAGTATCCATCAAGGGCTCAGTGCTATGGTCGTTGTCTTGAATTTCTTCAAGATCAAACGAACTCCCACTAGTCTTTCTAGAAACAAAATCCCTTTCTAGAAAGACCCCAGTCTTAACAACAAACACTTTGTGTTGACTGGGAATGTAGAAGTAATATCCCTTAGTTTCCTTGGGATATCCCACGAAATAGCACTTATCAGATTTGGGTCCCAGTTTGTCTGAGACTTGACGTCGTACGTAAGCCTCACAACCCCAAACCCTCATGAAAGACAACTTGGGACTCCTCCCCGTCCATATCATATATGGTGTCTTCATGACAGCCTTTGATGGTACACGGTTTAGTGTGAACGCTGCCGTGTCTAGAGCATATCCCCAAAAGGATATAGGAAGATCTGCGTGACTCATCATAGATCGTACCATATCTAATAAGGTACGATTCCTCCTTTCGGATAACCATTCCACTATGGTGTTCCGGGGGAGTGAGTTGGGATAGAATCCCAGACTCAGCTAGGTAGTCAGAAACTCATGGCTCAATATTCTCCACCTCGATCTGATCGAAGTATCTTAATACTCTTGCCAAGTTGGTTCTGTACTTCATTTCTGAATTCTTTGAACTTTTCAAAGGATTCAGACTTATGTGTCATCAAATACACATAGCCATATCTACTGAAGTCATCAGTAAATGTGATGAAGTACCTGTAACCACCTCTGGCAGCGACATTGAAAGGGCCACATACATCACTATGTATGAGTCCTAACAAGTCTGTTGCTCTTTCGCTATGTCCATTAAAGGGAGTCTTAGTCATCTTGCCTAGAAGGCATGACTCGCATGTCTCATCTGATTCAATATCAAATGAGTCCAGCAAACCATCCTTATGGAGCTGGGACAAGCGACTCTCATTTATGTGGCCTAAGCGACAGTGCCAGAGATAGGTTGGGTTCAACTCATTTGATCTCAACCTCTTGGTATTCACGTTATAGATAGGGCTTTCTAAGTCTAGAATATAGAGGACATTCATCAGATGTGCGCTACAATAGAACATATCCTTTAAATAAACAGAACAACATTTGTCCTTTATTATGAATGAAAAACCTTTGTTATCTAAACATGAAACTGAAATGATATTCTTTGTTAGTACAGGTACATAACAACAGTTATTCAATTCCAGTACAAGCCCAGAGGGTAGAGATAGAAAGTAAGTCCCTGTAGCAACAGCAGCAACCCTTGCTCCATTGCCTACTCGTAGGTCCACCTCGCCCTTGGCCAATGCCCTGCTATTTCTCAGCGCTTGCACATTTGTACAAATGTGAGAAGCACACCCAATATCTAATACCCATGATGTAGAAATAGAAAGGTTGACTTCTATAACATTTATACCTGAAGTAGAAGTATCACTTCTCTTCTTCTTCAGATCTTCCAGGTATACCTTGCAGTTCCGCTTCCAATGCCCTGCCTGCCCTTGATATAATTGCTTGAGGTGGCCAATCATATCGTAAGCATTCATGTTCTCGTGTTGCTTCTGAAGCTCAGAGGACATGCAGCATAGCATTAGGCACGATACGTCTAACGTGTCATCTTGATGCTTCTGATGAGCATCTCTAACGCTATGGATGGCTGAGGGAAGTGGTGCTTCAGGAACTGCTTGCTCTAGAACGTACAGCTTACGTTCCTGTTTGAGGACTATCCTCAAGTTCCTGTACCAGTCCAGGAAATTAGCTCCAGTGAGCTTGTCCTTCTCAAGGACAGATCGCAGAGAGAGATTGTTCGTGTTTGACATGGTAATCTACAACATAAATGCAGAAAATAAATATCCACCATTGTATCATATTTATCATTTAACTAGGCCTTTAATTAAATGATGCTCCCACTGAATTATAGGGCTTTGGTAGAATCGAGTCATAGATGTGGTAAAACCACACTACTAGATCCACACCAACTAACTATAATTCTCGTAGGTCAAGATCCACATCATACTACGCCTTGAGTTAGCTTTGGCTAAATCGCCCAAGACTTAGTATGATCGGTAGGTACCAATTACCAATTACATCTCTATGCAACTCTTGATTATAGGATCAAGAATTAACATTTATGAATAATCTTGAGTTAGCTTTGGCTAAATCGCCCAAGACTATTGATAAATGCGATCTTGTCCTACCTTTCCAACTATTGGAATATGCCTATAGTTAGGCTCGATCCAATTGAGCTAACTAGTTACTCAATCTAATTGAGCTCAATCTAACCCAAGCGTGATAGGCGGGACCAAGGTTGTCCCTCCGCATCCCACCAAGATTAAATGCATTGCTCTGCTTTGGCAGATTCAACAATCGCATATGATCATGGTAGTGATGGGTATCAAGGCTCGTTAGGCATATACGAGTTGATTTCGACTTAGATATAATCTAATCGATGATGTGCATCGTATCAAGGCATTTATTTAAATCTAATTTAACCTAAATGTGTACTAGGTGCACATCAAAATGTGGTTCCCACATTACATGTGCATCACATACACTCATGTATATTCTATTCTATACTAACATGCATCACATACATATAAGTAAAAATAAAATATACAAGAAAATTAAGTGTGATTAGTCATGGCCCTACTAAGATCTTCTCAAGCCAATGAGAAGATCTTTTGGTCAACCTAGGGTCTAGGCAGCAGCTTCTCCAAGCTCCTCCTTCCAGAACCCTATGTGTTGTCGGCTTGCTTCCCACGAGTCCGTCTTCTCCAGAATTGCCTTCATCTTTAATTTTGTACATTACAAAATTTATACTCGAGTTACATTCGAGTCTTAAACTAATTTTAACAGAAATAATTAAAAAAAAACCGACACGCAGGTCGCAATCACAATACAACACCCACAACACAAATAACGGCACGCAGACCGTAATATGAATTACACACATATTTTAATCTAATTAAAATAGGGTTTTGGGCCATGATCATCACACTTCTGTACATAATTCAAAATTATGTAATTTTATATAATTTTTCTACTGATTTTTAGAATTTTTCCGAGTCACAACTCCGCGGCGGTCCCGGTAAGCGGGTTTCGGGCGTAATCGCGAGACAAGGCCCCTTGCGGGGTTAGGGGCAGCGCCCCTACTCGTGAAATAACCTTCACGAGTGTCTTCTTGCGATTATACAACGCCTTAACCCGCTGTCCCAAAAACCATTTGGGCGAAACTTGCCGTTTCGGAGAAGTTTTTCTCGGTGGCAAAGTCTACAAGTGCTTCGCACTCGTCGCTTTGCCTCTACGAGAAAAATTACTCAAAAATCCTAAAATTTAGAAAAATTACAGAAGCAAATATTTATCTAAATTTTTGTATCTAATACAAAAAAAATAAAAATAAAAACAAAACGAGCACAAGCTTCGCTCGTGGCTCTGATACCACTGTAGGATTTTTCGGGCCACGAAAACCGCTTTTTCGCGTCGCGGAAACCCCGAAAGCCCCAATAGCAAGAATCCGAGCGAAGAAAGCCATTTCAAAAATTTATGAGTGCTCGTTTATATGCTTCAAAACCCGATCTACTCCTAGATCTAAAGAGGGATAAACATTTTACCTTTGATGCGTGCCCCGTTTAATCCCGTTCGCTCCTTTTTGGATGTCGAATCTCTAGGACGTCAAGTGCCGTCCCTCTAGAAGTATCCACGCGAACAAAAGTAGATGGATGAAATCCTTTAGGTGTGCTAGCACCTTGTAGGATTCGGCCAAGAGGAGAAGAAGAAGAACTCCAACAATTGGAGAGGAAGAAGAGAAGACACCCTTAGAGGAAAAATGAAACAAAACCAACTTTTGTTCTCCCATGGTGGCCGGCCACTTAATGGCCATTAAGTGGCCGGCCATAATGGACACTAATGGCCATTAGGTGGCCTTCCTTAACCCCCTTTCAATTTGAATTCAAATTCAAATGGGGGGGAAACCAAGCCAAGTCATCACTTGGTCAAGTCAAGGTGAGGTGGCCTTTTGGTCAAGTCAAACTTACCTTTTATGGAATTTCCATATTTAGTCAAGTCAAACTTGACTCCATTTCTTCTCCCATGTCAAGTCTAACTTGAAGTGGAACCAAGTCAAGTCAAACTTGATTTGGATTTGGGTCAAGTCAAACTTGCCTTTTATGGACTTTCCATATTTAGTCAAGTCAAACTTGACTCCATTTCTTCTCCCATGTCAAGTCTAACTTGAAGTGGAACCAAGTCAAGTCAAACTTGATTTGGATTTGGGTCAAGTCAAACTTGCCTTTTATGGACTTTCCATATTTAGCCAAGTCAAACTTGACTTCAATTTTTCTCCATCTATTTGTTCTTTGCGTGTGACCCTATAGGTTCTTGTAACGTTGGCAATGCTTCTAACCTCTTAGAAACATAAGCAATGAGCGGTATCTAGCAACACATCATTGCTACCCAAGTTACAAGAATGTTGAGATTCAACATCACCAATGTGACTACTAATTATGACTTTCATAATATGTGACAATGTCCTTCTATCGTCGATATCTAGATTGATCTTATATGAAGCATAGACCGTGTCATCCTCCAATCAATCTATGTGTCTTGAACTCCAAGTAGACTCACTATAATCAAATAAGCTCAATATCTCATATTGCCTTATTTGGGCATGGCCATGCACTTAGTGATCTCACTCTATCAAGACTATGATATCTCTCCCATCATATAGGAGGGATAGATCCCATCTACATCACTCACATCCCTCCGCATAATTTGTTACATACCCAGTAATCGCCTTTATAGTCCACCCAGTTACGGGTGACGTTTGACGAAACCAAAGTACATAACTCCTTATGTAGGGAACTATGGTGACTTCAGGTCTAAGGACTAATAGTCATACTAATAGTCACATGAGAAAGTATATGACACTCATATAACGATCCATGATACTTTCTCATGGCGGGCCATTCAGTATACATTCTCTAATGTATACCCATGTGTCAACTTGATATCTCATATCCATGACTTGTGAGATCAAGTCATCATGTTGACCTACATGCTAGTCTCTATGCATTAACATTGTCCTTGAATGTTAATACTTGACTAGGAATAATTAAGAGTAGTGTTCTCTATATCATCTCACTATCGATTCAACTAATCGATTGATATAGATAAGAACCTTCTACTCAAGGACGTTATTATACTAAGTTATTTGGCACCAATACACATAAGTACAATAACCATAAGAAATGCCTTTATATATAAGAAATATATATACAAGAATATGATACAATGAGTCCAAAAAGTAATCATCATATGATTGGCTCTAGGGCTCTCACTAACACATAATCCCTCACGGGTGTCCCCTCGACAATGGTAGTCATCATCAAGTTCCTCATCGCATCTTGCCTAGCGGCCCGATTCTGGCGTCTGAAGAGTTCCTTGAGGTTTAGCATCATGTCATAAGCAGTGGGCATGACTGATGTTGATGTTGCAATACATTTGACATAGAAGCCAAAATGTAGCACCGTGTCATCTCTGTTGGAACTCGGATGGCTAGAGAGGGGGGGTGAATATAGCCAGACACCCACAAGTTGCACTTTGAAGTTTTCTGCGGGATCAGATTAGCAGCAGAAGAAAATGCAGAACGAAGAACAACGCAGAGAAGGAAACTCAAACCAAACAAACGCTAACACCGTGATGTACAAGGTTCGGGGATAACTTGCCCCTACTCCTTGGCGTGCCCGTGAGGTGGGCAATCCCTTGATCGTCGGCAGATCAAGCCCCGGTGACCCGGATAAAACAGCGCCTCCTTCTCGGTGGAGAAACCTCTCCACAAGCGTCTCAATAGGATACAAGATAAGCTCACGAGACTAAGATGGAACCTCTCACAAGACAGTAGCAAGAAAGCTCAAGAGAGAAGTTACACAAGGAGCACAACAACAATAGCGAAACCCACAGCCACACTTGCTTGTTTTCCTGTTCGTTCTTGTCGCCTCCTCTGCTTCTCATCTTCCTCTTAAGCTCCTGCTTCATCGCCAGGCTCCATCAGCATCCCCTAAGCACAGCCTGAACCCACTGACCTCCCTAAGCACTCAGTCCACTGAAGTCCCTCTCCAGCTGAGCCTCCGTCAGTCGCCAGCCATGCCTCAGTTGCCGTTGAAACCTGAGAAGGAGAAACAAACAAACCTGCTCCAGGGAAAGCCTCCCATTGACCCTCCTTGAGTGTTTGAATCACCTGCTATCACCTGCACACTCCAACAGAGGCTTAGCAATACATATCAAATGAAATCAGCAATGTATCAGATGTTAAGCGCAGAGAATTAGATACGTTCAGACGCTATCAGAGCGTCTGACAGTGCAATTTGAATTAAGGTGATCGGTCACCGGACAGATCAGAGGGCCTCCTGATCGGTCACCAGACCGATCAGGCTAGGTTCAGACCGATCAGGCTCCGTCCTGATCGGCCCCTAACGCTCAATCAGAAATTGCGATTTCTCTGGGACTCTCCTGGACCGATCACCAGACCGATCCCAGGTTGTGGATCGATCACCAGACCGATCCACCCCTTTGCCGGGCGATTTCTGAGCTTTTCAGTCCAACCCTCTTGATCGGTCACCGGACCGATCAGGGAGCCTCCTGATCGGTTACCAGACCGATCAGGTCATGACCAAACCGATCAGGCTCCGTCCTGATCGATCATAGTGAGGAACTTGCGACGCTTGATCGTTCTCCAGAACGATCTGCACAGTGATCCAGATCGGTCACCAGACCGATCAGGAGCAGATCAGCAGGGGAACTCAACCTCACTGTGTGCTCCCTGATTGGTCACCCGACCGATCAGGAGCCAAGCAGTAGATGAAACGCATACTCCCTGATCGGTCACCAGACCGATCAGTCATCGCTGTATCGGTCACCAGACCGATCCACGAAGGAGCACCATGCCAACTCCCTGATCGATCAACAGACCGATCCAGCCAAGCCCAAATGCACTCTAAGTCACGAGAACAAGCCTCCAGCCCTTCTCTGACTCATGCCATGCCCAGCTTCACTCACTGGGACTTCAACCTAGCCCTCCAAGCTAGGACCTGGCTTCACTCACCAGGGTTTCGGTCACCCGGCTTCACTCACCAGGACTCGGCTTCGCTCACCAGGATTTCAACCTAGCTTCACTCACTAGGATTTCAATCACCTGGCTTCACTCACCAGGACCCGGCTTCCCTCACCGGGATTTCCATCACCTAGCTTCACTCACCAGGACCCGGCTTCACTCACCGGGATTTTCATCACCTGGCTTCACTCACCAGGACCCGGCTTCACTCACCGGGATTTCCATCACCTGCTTCACTCACCAGGACTCGGCTTCACTCACCGGGATTTCCTCCAACCTAGCCCTCCAGGCTAGGACCTGACCCTCCAAGCCAGGATTTTTCACCTAACCCTCCATGTTGGGACTTTTCACCTAGCCCTCCAAGCTAGGACTTTTCACTCAACCCTTCCGAATTAGGACTTTTCCACACCTAGCCCTCCAAGCTAGGATTTTTCACCTAACCCTCCAAGTTGGGACTTTTCACCTAACCCTCCAAGTTAGGACTTTTCACCTAGCCCTCCAAGCTAGGACTTTTCACCCAACCCTTCCGAATTAGGACTTTTCAACAACTAGCCCTCCAAGCTAGAATTTGTCACACCTAATCCTCCAGGTTAGGACTTTTCGCCACCTAGCCCTCCAAGCTAGGATTTTCCAATCACTCCGTGCCTAATCCTCGATTAGGACTTAATCATAATCATAATCATCAACCTAAACTAAAATCGATGTCAACACCAAAATAATAATCAGGCCAGACTGCATCAACAATCTCCCCCTTTTTGTTGTTTGACAACCCGATTTAAGTTTAGGTATTAATCAATTCAATTCTCATAAGGGAATCATGATCCTTCCCCTATAATAACCATAAACTTAATCAGTCATTCTCTCCCCCTTTGTCAAACATCGAAAAGGGTATGGTTATTAAGTTTGAACACAACTCCCCCTCAATCAAGGGTCTCCCCCCAAAACCTAAAATAATCAAAGGATAATTTTTGAATTGCATATGAAGGGCATATACCATAAATGTATTATGGCAACACTGCATATGCATCATACGCCAAAGAGTGTTAATTTCACATGAAAACATATACAGAAATATGGCATGGTCAAACATGTATATGTTTCATATGACAAGTAAGGAATGCATCTGTATCAGACACATAATCCTGATTGGTCTCCATGACCGATCAGGTTCGTTGATTATTTGATACAGAAGAATTTCTGATTAGTCTGGGGACCGATTAGATTTCAGAAAAATTTCTAAAACTCTGATACGTTCCTGACCAGACTGCATTAACAATTTGCATTCCACAACAGGGGTGTAGACTCTATCGATATTCGTCATTTCAGAAAAATTTCCGAAACACGACATTAAAAACAAGAGTCATGACTCAACAAACCCTTTTTTTATGAATTTGAACATTCCAACATAGGTTTGTATCAAATCAGCATTTTAATACTTGATGTTTCAGAAAAATTTCTGAGAATCAAGGATCTTAAAAATTCCTACCCTTCTTTGAATACTTGAACAAATTTGATCTCACTTAGTACCAGGTTTGTACCAATGGAGGATCAAGTATAGTCATGTTCTTGGAATAATCAGGTGTATATCAGATTGGTGTGTATCAGTATGATCAGGTAATCTGATACAACTTGATGAAATGGGATCGAACTGAGGAGTAGTCTGATACCTCCGATCAGTGTTGATTTGATCGGTCACCGGACCGATCAGTACGATTCCTGATCAGTCACCAGACCGATCAGGGTGAGTCCTGATCGGTCGGTGGACCGATCAGGTTCGACACAGTCTGTTTTCTAAACCTGATCCATTTCAGAAATAGATTTGGTTCAACCCTTAACCATTCTCAAACCCTAATTCAATTAATTTCAATCCATTTGTTCTTAATCATGGGGTTCCTTAACCAAACAGTATGTTTTCATATCAAAGAATTTCTATGGATTAAAGCAAACAATCCAAAAACAGATTTGTATCAAAGCATCATCGATATGTTCTAAGCATGATCATGTTTATTCCAAGGAGTTTTGATAATCCAATCTACACTTAAGTACTGATACCTTAGTGATCCAATTAATATTAGGCATATGAATGCTATTGGATTTGATATCAGTTAAGTGGAAAAAGTAAACAAGTCATGGAACTTGAGTATTGACTTTTGAACCATCATAATGTGAGCATGTTGTTCTTAACCACACTTTTCATGCCATAGATAAATGTTAATAACACATACAGTAAATCATGGCATACTTGATCATGTTCATCTCAAACATAAGAGCACTTAAGCCTAAGATATATGATGTGTTATTGCAAATATTTTGGCTAACTTCTAAATTTACAGTGAACTATGGAGTTCAATCCAAATCATGGAATATTGAAGCTAAACCTCATGGATTGGATTGAAAAGTCATACTTCCAAGTGTGTATTACAGTCATGGTTCCAACCAATTTGAAATCAAGTTTGAATTAGGCTTCCAAAGCAGGTATGCATGCAATCATTTGAATAGAAAATTCATAGACATGGATAGCACACATGATAAATGCATAATTCGATTTTGTAAAGATGAACTAGACAGTTCCTTCTTTGTTTTGGAAGCAAACTTGATCATGGAAGAATTTTAATACTAAAGTAGATCACACTTAAGCATGATTAAGTTCTTTGACACATGAATTCCATAAAAATTACTAGCCAAGAGATTACATTGTAATAAGAACAAAAACAATGGGGATCAAATTATCTAATTTGAATTTTCCATAGCTAATCATGTGTATAACAATTTTTCCTAACCATGAATTTGGAGCACCCATTATCAACAACTCATGTTGATAGATGCTCCCCCTCAATCCAAGCTATACAATTCTAAAGATAGAGGTTTTAGGTACCCAAATTTTGGGACCTAAGGCATCAATAATGAAGGACTTAGTCACCCATGCCTTAGTCACTTTCTTTCTAACCTTTTGAACCCTAGAATAATTTTGTGCTCTAAATTGGGTTCTTGACATTAAGGATATGACACTAGGTTCTTTAGGTTGGTAACCCAAACCAACCTTGTTGTAAACCACCTTTTGTGAGTTTAAGATCATATCTAGGGTTTTGGAACTTGTTGAAAATTTCTCAAGAATATTCTTGAGGTTTTCAATTTCACCCTTCAAGCCCTTATTTTCATCCTCAAGATTTTTAACATGCGAGTTATCAAGATCCTCATCCTTAGAGGATTTCTCATGAAAGTCATTAATATCCTCCACCCTAGAGGATTTTCAATTCTTCTACTTTTAATTTCAACAATTTATCTTTGTTCTTGGATTTTTTAAGCAACCTAGCTAGACATGTAATGGTTCTATAGCACTTATCTAGCTCGGGAGAGATTACCTCTTCATCATCCGAAGATGATGAAGGCGCGGTTAAGGAGCTACTTTATTCGTTATCACTTTCTTCTCTCGAGTCCTCTAGTGCCATGAATGCAAAGTGATGAGTGTGCTTCTCCCCCTTTCCTGCCACAAAAGCAACCCCTTTCTCTTCGGAGCCTTGGTTAGAGATCTCATGTAATTCCATTTCACAAAATAGATCTTCTAACTTAACTAAGGAAAGATCCTTGGAAACCTTGTAGGCATCCACCATGGATGACCACAAAGTATTCCTTGGAAAAGCTTTTAGAACTAACCTTACTAGATCCCGGTTTTCTACCTTTTCATTGATGGAGTGGAGGCCATTGAGGATCTCTTTGAATCTTCCATGGAGTTCACTTACCTTTTCATTTTCTTCCATGGACAGATTTTGGAGTTGACTGTGAAGGAGGTCCTTCTTGGCTATTCGGGTGTCTTGAGTTCCTTCGTGGAGCTCAATGATTTTGTTCCAAAGATCTTTAGCACTTGTAAAAGGACCCACCTTGGTCAACTCCTCCTTGGTCAACCCGCATTGCAAAGTGACCACCGCTTTGGCATTTGCTTCAGTCTTTCTTATTTGCTCAGCCGAGCAACTTGAGAAATCGAGATCTTTTCCTTCAACATCTCTTAGAGGGATGAAACCTTCTTTGACCGAGAACCATATGCTCATGTTTGTCTTCAAATAAAACTCCATCTTCGATTTCCAATATTGAAAATCTATGCCGTCGAAGAGTGGAGGTCGGTTTGTGCTCATTCCTTCTCTTCCAGCCATCTTGTTGTAAGCTCTCGGATGTTAAGCCGTGAACAGAGCCCCAAGCTCTGATACCACTTGTTGGAACTCGGATGGCTAGAGAGGGGGTGAATATAGCCAGACACCCACAAGTTGCACTTAAAGTTTTCTGCATGATCAGATTAGCAGCGGAAGAAAATGCAGAATAAAGAACAACGCAGAGTAGGAAACGCAAACCAAACAAATGCTAACACCGTGATGTAGGCGATCCCTTGATCGTCGACAGATCAAGCCCCGGTGACTCGGATAAAACAGCGCCACCTTCTCGGTGGAGAAACCTCTCCACAAGCGTCTCAATAGGATACAAGATAAGCTCACGAGACTAAGGAGGAACCTCTCACAAGACAGTAGCAAGAAAGCTCAAGAGAGAAGCTACACAAGGAGCACAACAACAACAGCGAAACCCACAGCCACACTTGCTTGTTTTCCTGTTCGTTCTTGTCGCCTCCTCTGCTTCTCATCTTCCTCTTAAGCTCCTGCTTCATCGCCAGGCTCCATCAGCATCCCCTGAGCACAGCCTGAACCCACTGACCTCCCTGAGCACTCAGTCCACTGAAGTCCCACTCCAGCTGAGCCTCCGTCAGTCGCCAGCCATGCCTCAGTTGCCGTTGAAACCTGAGAAGGAGAAACAAATAAACCTGCTCCAGGGAAAGCCTCCCATTGACCCTCCTTAAGTGTTTGAATCACCTGCTATCACCTGCACACTCCAACAGAGGCTTAGCAATGCATATCAAATGAAATCAGCAATGTATCAGATGTTAAGCGCAGAGACCAGATACGTTCAGACGCGATCAGAGCGTCTGACAGTGCAATTTGAATTAAGGTGATCGGTCACCGGACCGATCAGAGGGCCTCCTGATCGGTCACCAGAGCGATCAAGCTAGGTTCAGACCGATCAGGCTCCGTCCTGATCGGTCCCCAACGCTCAATCAGAAATCGCGATTTATCTGGGACTCTCCTGGACCGATCACCAGACCGATCCCAGGTTGTGGATCGATCACCAGACCGATCCACCCCTTTGTCGGGCGATTTCTGAGCTTCGCAGTCCAACCCTCCTGATCGGTCACTGGACCGATCAGGGAACCTACTGATCGGTCACCAGACCGATCAGGTCATGACCAGACCGATCAGGCTCCGTCCTAATCGATCATAGTGACGAACTCGTGACGCTTGATCATTCTCCAGAACGATCTGCACAGTGATCCAGATTGGTCACCAGACCGATCAAGAGCAGATCAGCAGGGGAACTCAACCTCACTGTGTTCTCCCTGATCGGTCACCCGACCGATCAGGAGCCAAGCAGTGGGTGAAATGCATACTCCCTGATCGGTCACCAGACCGATCCAAGCAAGCCCAAATGCACTCTAAGTCACGAGAACAAGCCTCCAGCCCTTCTCTGACTCATGCCATGCCCAGCTTCACTCACTGGGACTTCAACCTAGCCCTCCAAGCTAGGACCTGGCTTCATTCACCAGGGTTTCGGTCACCCGGCTTCACTCACCGGGACCCGGCTTCACTCACCAGGATTTCAACCTAGCTTCACTCACTAGGATTTCAATCACCTGGCTTCACTCACCAGGACCCGAAATCACCTGGCTTCACTCACCAGGACCCGGCTTCACTCACCGGGATTTCCATCACCTGGCTTCACTCACCAGGACCCGGCTTCACTCACCAGGATTTTCATCACCTGGATTCACTCACCAGGACCCGGCTTCACTCACCGGGATTTCCTCCAACCTAGCCCTCCAGGCTAGGACCTAACCCTCTAAGCCAGGATTTTTCACCTAACCCTCCAAGTTGAGACTTTTCACCTAACCCTCCAAGTTAGGACTTTTCACCTAGCCCTCCAAGCTAGGACTTTTCACCCAACTCTTCCGAATTAGGACTTTTCCACACCTAGCCCTCCAAGCTAGGATTTATCACCTAACCCTCCAAGTTGAGACTTTTCACCTAACCCTCCAAGTTAGGACTTTTCACCTAGCCCTCCAAGCTAGGACTTTTCACCCAACCCTTCCGAATTAGGACTTTTCAATACCTAGCCCTCCAAGCTAGGATTTGTCACACCTAACCCTCCAGGTTAGGACTTTTCGCCACCTAGCCCTCCAAGCTAGGATTTTCCAATCACTCCGTGCCTAATCCCCGATTAGGATTTAATCATAATCATAATCATCAACCTAAACTAAAATCGATGTCAACACCAAAACAACTATCAGGCCAAACTGCATCAACAATCTCATCTGCCTTGACCCACTTCTTATAACGCTCCCTATCCTCTTCACCAGAATTCTCGCTAGACTTTTCAGGACATTCCTCAAAGAGTACATATTTGTACTTCTCAGCAGTTAGGACAATGTCCAGGTTTCTTTTCCAATCTATGTAATTAGGGCCAATAAGTTTGTTTTCCTTAAGTATGGCAGCTAATGGGTTAAAGGCGATTTTGAAAATACCTAAGAATCACACCAATCACAACTTTAGATTTCAAAACATATTGATTCCTCAAACCAATAAATTTGAAATCAACCAACACCTCAAAACACCGAGAATTTCGCATGTCACGATGGTGTGAACGTATACAAATTCTACATTTGTAAGAGAAGATTTTACCCATTAATTTTATTATCTTGTCAACCTAACTTTTTGACAAATAAAATTAATAGTTGGTTCACTTCGGCCCTACAAATAATTGAAGTGGCTCCGATGGGGAGGATACTATTATTTGCATCTAAGTGTTTACCATTACACGATACTAAGAAAATTATCTCAGATTATGTGTCGTCCGATGGGGAAAATCACACGCTCTTCAACAATTTTATATAATCATGTCTGACCCAGTGATCTACAGAACAAGCTCATCCAATGGGGAGGAACACACTCAGAGCCGACGCACAGACTTGTTCGCATCACTTGTCAAATTAGTAATGGAGGCCGCGGGACCCTTAGGGTCCCTCTCCCACTTAGTTATTTATAATGAGGAATTTTCATGCGCACACACAACAAGCACATAAACCAAAACAATAAATAAGAAATTAAAATTCTAAATTTTTCCAACTATCATGGCTTTGGTTTCCAATGTGCCTCCAGTCGTGTCGCCACCTCGTCCGCTCCTCCCTACACCATGCACAAGCCACCATTGAAGGGATCTCTGAGCTGAGATGATAAGCTACTTATTTACATCCATAGATCCTATACTCCACAAAGGAGTGTACATATATCTAGATCGAAAGTAAATAAAAGCTCGGCTAAACATGTGTCGTATTTAATTACAAAAATTAAATACATATTTAGCCTCGTCAACCCCGAGGATTCAAATAAATTACAACCATGCACCACCAATCACATACACATTATTTAAGCCATAATAGTTGGAATCTCGTGCCTGCAACAAAGAGATAGCCTACGCACATCCTACTATTATCCGACAAAAATAAAATATATGATAATGCGCAAAAGTAACTGAGTCCTAAACACACAAAATCGAAAACCTCAGTTCTAATACCAGCTGTTGGGTATGGCTTGGCGGGTTTCCTAAGAGAATACTTGGTCGTCCATGAGAGACCTCTCCATGTCCACAGATTAAAAAAAATCGAATGGAGACCTATCTCCCATACGACCGTCTCGTTGTCGTACCAATTGATTCGAGTTACAACATAGCCAAACTCAAAGTTCAAGCCTTGTAACTCGCCTAACCAAATGGTCACGGAAAAGACGACAAGTGGATCACCGATTTTTGTGTTTACTATCAGGGTCCAAATAATTAATTATCAACATTAATTAACATATAATTAAACACATGATAATTAATTATACACCACATAAAATGATAAGAATATCAAAGGAGCCAAGGAAGAGTTTATACCTTCCCGTTACCTCGTAATCTTCTATTGTATGACTCTTCCCTCTTGGGCGTCCTATGGGCGACGATCTACCAAGAACCGGAATCACCAAGGTCTTCCAATCAACTGCTAATTCATGCGCCAACGAAAACCCTAGAACTAGGGTTTGCCGTCGGCCTTCTTCCTCCTCTCCTCCTTGCGCCGCCGGCCACAAGTTCTCTCCACCTCGTCGACCACAAGGAAGCTATCGAGGGGAAGCTGTTAGTAATATGAGAGAAGTGTCCTAAGGCAATCGCCTTATGATTGTAATCATTTACTTTAATAAATGAAAATTCACTATTTGAGTATACATGTTCATGTATTTGATTGAGATCTTGAACTCATTTACTGAATGTCCGCAATACAATTCACAGCATGAGAGAATTTGTGATGAATTCACAACTAGTGATTATCTCTACATGTGCAATTGTGAAGTATTGAAATTATCCCTAGTCGATGAATTGATAAATACGGACACTATCAATTTTGTTGAGACTAGCATGGGTTATTCTCTAATCAGCTGATTCTCACTGGCTGGTGACATTGGGATGTCCGGAGATAAACATGGATGCTAGTTAAGGGAACTAGTTCATTGGAGTGACTAGCTGTAAGACTTCATATGGTAATCTACATATAGATATGTCAGTGAAAGTTCTTACTGCAGCTTAAGTGCGATGTTCTTTTGACTTGCGGTGTTCAAGTCATCTTGGTCACGGAGACTTATACTTTGACATCTTAAGCAAGCATCTCTAAGGAGGTGTGGACCCAGGATGGTTGGGTATAAGCCGAAGTGCCCGAAGATGTTTGAACAGCCTACAAAGGATTCACCACTCCTTGCGAGGAGATGTATACCCAAGGCCTATCATCGGATTGTTACTCGAAGCCTCTGGCCAGAGCACAACATGTTCCGAGTATGAATCTCTAGGAAACATGAGAGTAATTAGAATCCGTTGGACGAGAAAGACATTACTTGGGCTAGGTGGGACATAGTCAGCCTAGTGGGGACTGACACACATAGACCATGTCCTGAACCAAGTGGGTATAAGATGGTGAAGGGAATGAGGCACGATTCATTAGAGCTGTTGAAGGGTTTCAGAATTATTTCTGAGGTTAACCGTTGATCTTTCGATTAATTGGGGGTCATGATGTACTACTAGGTGCCACTCATGATCGTTCTATAATTGGTTGATTATAGACGGCCAACATAAATCGAAAGCCTATTTAGTCACACGCACTACGAGTAATCCGAGGGATTTAAAACGAGTTGAAAATTGGATTTTCCAATCAAGAGAAATAAGTCGAATCTGAATTTATCAGAGGCGCATCGGATGCTTAAAATGGCTAAGTCTTTTGAAGGCTTATTGGACGAATTAAATGAGTTTAATTCGTAATGGTTTTGGCTTGGTGTGGCCGGCCAAAGAGGGTGCCCACCCTCTTTGGTTTGGCCGGCCACAATAAAGGAGGGAAACCAATTTATTTGGTTTAAATTATAAAATAAATCAACCGTGATTTGTTTTATAAAATTATGGATAAATAAATTTACATAAATAAATTTATATAAAGAAATTTATATAAATTTATTCTTTTTTATGGAAATTAAAATGAACCATGGATTGGTTTATTTTATTTTATAAAATCAATTATGAATTGATTTTTCCATGATAAGAAAAATTTATATGATAAATTTTTGTGAAAAAATTTATTCCATAATAAAAAGAGATATGTGTTTGTTTTATTATAAAGTTAGTTATAATAAAACTTGGCATAACGGAATAATTCATAAGAAAATTATTAAGATAAATTTCTTATGAAAATTTATTCCGTTAAGAGGAGACTTGGCGATAAAGAGGCTACTATATAAAGGTGCATAGGCAAGGCTTGGAATTTAATTCAAGTGATCAAGGATTCTTGCCTAGCCTCTCTTCCTCTCCTTCGCTCCCTCTCCCTCTCCAAGTGGGCGCCGGCCCTAGAAGTTCCTCCTAGGGTTGCCGTGAGCCAACTCCACCAAGAAGGCGCCGAAGAAGAAGAAGAAGCGGGTCGCGACTCCTTCCTTCCTTTCCCCGGAATCTTGATTCCGTTACTTGGTGGTCAGTTTCCATCTCTCTCTCTCTTGATATTCTTGTCGTGCCTTTGGAGAATCTAGTAGTTCTTGTCGGCACGAAACTCGTGGCTTTGCGAAGTCATCCCGAAGAGAACTCGGCGTGGACGCGAATAGAGGCGGAGCTTCCAAGGGACGCTACGGTTGGATCTCGTCCCTTACTTCGAGTTACGCGAGGTATTGAGTAAATTAGTTTACTTTCTGCAAAAAATTTTAATTTATGATCATGTCCACACATCATAAGGTTGCATGCTAGATACGTGGTTAAAAATAATTTGAGAAATTATTTATGCTAATTCTTCCGCTGCACGTAATTATTTTTTTAAATTACGAACCAGTATCCATGTCAACATGCACCCGGTCCCAACAGTGGTATCAGAGCAGGTTAGTGTTCGACATAATCATATAATTATTTTGCGGAAAACTTTGTCATGATCTCAATTTTGGAAAATTTTCCAATTATGGAAACTTTCCAATTATGATAAATTTTAGATTTAGGAATTTCAAAGTTTGGAAATCCTCATGAAATTTCGCAAACTTTTTAAAATATCCTAGTTTCTGAAATTTTATGATAATTGTGAAAACTTCCCATCTTTGGAAACTTTCCAATTTTGGAAATTTCCTAGTTTGGAAATTTTCAAATTTTGGAAATATGTAAGTTTTCTTTGTACCAGAAACTTACAAATATTCTGAAAACCTATTATGAAATCTCGCAATTTTGGGCACTTTCTTTCAAAGAAAGTCTAGACCAATTTATGGATCATTAATTAACAATTAAATTCGAATTGATTTTAAATTATCAACAAAATTCTTTATTTTGGATTGAGCCTCGGGGAGCCGTCCAATTTAAAGTTAGTTGTTGTAATTTAATTTCCCATTTTGAATAAAATTGTCATGTTTAATTTGGTTACGCCTCGGGGAGCGGACCAAATTAGATTTACGACAAATTTCTTTTCTTTGGGTATCTGAGCCTCGGGGAGCCACCCTTAGAAAACAATTTGTTGTAATTAATTAATCCATAAATAAAATATGTGATCAAATCTTGGAAATTTAGGATAATTTCCTTATTTGATTTAAGAGGTGATGCTCTTACATATTGTTGTCTCCAAAATTAATTAGGAAAATGGTTTCCTATAGAGTTTTCTTAAAATAAGATTTTCATGAAAATAATATGTGGTTGAATTAAGAGAATCAGTCTCTTAATTTAATAAGATTTGATTTAGAGAAATCAAAGTCTTAAACATATTATTTCCGAAATTGATTATGACAATTTAGGAAATTATTTCCCAAAACAATTCCT
Source organism: Boesenbergia rotunda (assembly GCA_024364735.1). NCBI lineage: Eukaryota > Viridiplantae > Streptophyta > Magnoliopsida > Zingiberales > Zingiberaceae > Boesenbergia > Boesenbergia rotunda. Next base: position 402,304 of record JAGFNQ010003347.1, on the reverse strand, counting down.
TAAATAAAATATGAAATCGGGATTAGGAAATCTGGTTCCTAATCCAATTAATGAGACTTGATAAATTAAGTCACATACATACTTTATTAAGGAAATTGTTAGTCATGACATAATTATATGTCATGAATGTGCTTTGAAAAGAAAGGATGAGACCCAAAACCCCTTACAAAATATTAAGGCTAACACCTTCCATTAATATGGTTAGAACCGGAGTTTTGTTTCTCGTTTGGGTTGATGGACACATCCATGCCCGGCTTGAACCTTAACATGTTCAAACCATGGAATTAGTTTATGATTAATATAGTTGGAGTCAGAGGTCAATCCTTAGTTTTGGTTGTTGGACACATCCAAGCCTGACTAAATGGTTGAATGAACTCCAACAATATTAAAACTATTTCTTGATTAATGGGTCAGCCTTAAGCTTGGAGCATCGATTTGTTGTGCCACAGCCAAGGTCGATGTAAAGAGAGGTGCAGTTGGGTGCTATGTATATTGTTGCATACTTGTTAATGAGTTAACAACCCAATGATTTATGCAAACATTCAATTAGTTGATAGCATAAAGTGATAGTTACATATATATGATATGTAATCGGTATAATTACCTACCTTCATAGCTAAGAATAACTTGATGGCCACAGCCATGGTTGTTCTTATCTATGGTTGGATATCAACCTATTTGGAGGTGTTCCTACGATCTCCCGAATTGATAAAAAGGGTTATTCAATTCGAAAAATAAATAGGATTTAATTAATGTATGTTGATGCATTCTTTATCATTCTTCTCACATAAGCTCAATTTGTATTTCTAGGATAATCACTCGATCATGTCTTCTCTGAATTTGCGTTCCATTTTGGACACCAATAAACTGACTGGGCCAAACTTCATGGACTGGCTTCGAAACCTGAAGATAGTCCTCAAGGCAGAGAAGCTTGCTTATGTCCTTGAAGATCAACTTCCCAACCGTCCTCCAGAAGATGCAACTCCAGACCAGTTAGTGGCCTATCAGAAACATATGACCGATTCTGAACTTGCGAGTTGCATCATGCTAGCCTCTATGGTACCTGAGCTGCAAAAGCAGCATGAGCATATGGATGCTTATACCATCATCTTCCATCTTCATGAGTTATTTGAAGAGCATGCGAGATCCGAAAGGTTCGAAGTCTCCAGACTCCTCTTCACCTCTAGGATGCAGGAAGGCACTTCTGCCTCACAGTTTGTGTTAAAGATGTTGGGGTACATTGAGCGACTGAGCACACTCGATTTTGCAATGGATCATGAACTAAGTATTGACTTAATTCTGCATTGTTTGCCCAAAAGTTATTCACAATTTGTGATGAACTATCGGATGAACAAGCTGGAGACTACCATTCCTGAGTTGCTCAACCTGCTGAAGACCATAGAGCCTTCTGTAAAGCAAGATCAGAAGATGGTACTGTTAGTTGGTTCCTCGAAGAAAGGTTCTAAGAGGAAGGCCAATGAACAGAATAAGGGAAAGAAGAAAAAGGCCAAAAAGACTGAAAATACCCTAAAAGGCACTTGCCATCACTGTGACAAGGAGGGTCACTGGCGAAGAAACTGCAAGGTTTATCTTGAGTCCTTAAAGAAGAAGGCATCCGATGCCCCATCCTCTTCAGGTATCTTCGTTATTGAATGTCACACTATTTCCTCAGATACCTGGGTACTTGATACTGGGTGTAGTGTAACGCCCCAAAAATTTCCATTTTAAGTCCTTAAAGTCCTTGAAATTAGTTAAAAATACTTTAGAGATATTCTTTAGATTTTTAGGAATTTTTAGAATATTTTTACGGATTTTTCTGAGTCCGTTTAGTATTTTTATTAACAGAAATAGAGTTTCGGCAAAAAAAAAAAAAAAGTTGCCTGGACGAGTTTTGAACCCGAGACCTCCCATGGGACCAACGACTTAAGTTAGTCGGGTTAACCAGGAGCCCCAGCAGGGGTGTGCTGAAAGAAAAGAGGGTTAAATCTTGTTAAGTCGTGAGGTTGGACAAAAATACCCCTTGGTATAAATAGAAGAACTTAAGAGAGAAATTAGGATTTCTTTTCTCTCTTCCTCACCCACGCACGCGCCGACCCTTCCTCCTCCTCCCTTGGGCGAAAACAAAAGGGAACCTAGGTCTTCTTTCCTCCTCTCCTCTCCTAAGGGGCGCCGGCTAAGGGAATCTCAAGGGGGTCGGAGCGTTTCGTTCGTCTCGACGAGGAGAACACGTAGGCGCGGACAGTTCGTAGAGATCTCAAGTTTCACCCGAGCCCTAGTCGTCTAATTTCGGTTGTAAGTCCAAGAAATCAAGGTAAGTACTGCTCACCTGCAGTAAGAGGCGGTTTTCCGCAAGAATTTTCCCTTAAAAGTTTTAAAAGAGATATTTACTTTTAGTTTAAGATTTTGCATGTGATCTTAGTTCATTATATGCTTATATATATTTGATAGAGTACCCTATGTGAGTTTAGGGTCTAAGAAATCTATAAGAAAAGAAAAGAAAGATAAAGAAAAAGAAAAGAGAAGGCCAAGGCCTTACGAAATCCCCAAAAGTCAAGACTTAGGGATTTGGGCACACAAGGTGTTCGATAAAATGCCAAGGCATTTAAAGATAAGAAAGAAAAGAGAGAAAAGCTATTTTATTTTCTAAGGCCAGTACCCGACGTCCAAGGGCATCGTTAAAGAAATCCAGGTGTCCAATTCCAAGGTCTTGGCCCTGGTAGACCAAGGTCTGCCCTATTAGGATTGGTGGCTCGCTACCCCAACCTTTTAGGGAACGCGCATAAGATGGTACTTACGTCTTAAGTGGATCCAAGTGAGTTATTATTTTAAGTATATGCGTTAGCAAGTTTTCTAAAAGTTAAAGAAAGATTTAAAGTTAAAGAATTGCTAAGTTTCAAGTTAAGTCAAGGAAAGTAAGTTAAGAACTTTAAAGCTTGTGTATGCATGTTCTCAGTTTTACATGTTTAAGCATCTATTTTAAAAGCATGAAAGTATCCCATTTATAAAGTATATTTGCACATTTCGAGATTTTGTGAGTTAGATAGTACTTGCTAAGCTTTATGCTTAATAGTTGCATTTTCCTCTTACTGCAGGTAAAGGCAAGGGCAAGCTATTCTGAAGGAAGACGACAAGGAGGTGCTGGGTGATGTGTGTGTGGTGGCTGATTTGGGAGAGGTCCTTGGGATGAGACAGTTTAGCTTATTTGAAATGCAATGTTTAAGGTTTCCAAATCCCAAGTTATTGTGTTATGGAGTTTATTAAACATTTATGCTTCGGATAGTTTTACATGCTCAATTTTGTAGAATGAAGATTCCATGTCATTTCAATTAGTATGCATACTTTTGTGAATGTACTAGATGAGCAAGGGCATGAGTAGTTTAGCATGTTGATACATTGAATTTTAGACTTATTCTTGAGCTTATTATTCCCTTTTGGACTAAGTCCTAATTGTGCTTAAAATGCTTGTAAATTCGGTAGAAAAGTAAGATTTACATTCTATGAAGTTCTAGAAATGTTATAGAATCTTATAAGTGGAGTTTGGATAGGTAGAAATGCTTAGACTGACTTTATAAACTCACCTCCCAGGCGTGCCAGTCGACCTGGATAAGCTAGGTCGACTGGAACATCTAGGTCGACTGGACAAATAGAAAACAAACAGAATAGTAGCACAGTTGGTAGGTCACATGAATTACATGGAAGAGGTCTAGAGTTCAAACCCTCTTGCCTGCATATATGCATTTCTTGTGTTTTTAAAGGGAATAAGCTTGCAATTACCTTGTGCATGATTAGTAAAGTTTCAAATTGATATTCTTAGACTTTTAAAAAAAAATAAAAATAAAAATAAATAAATTCCGCATTTTGTCATTCACTTAAAGTAAGTGAGAAGTAATAAAGTAGGGGTTCGCCTAAGGTAGAGAAGGCGGGGCGTTACATGTAGCTCACATATATGTAATGACATACAGGGGCTAAGGAATAGAAGAAGACTCGTCAAGGGAGAAACGAATCTGCGAGTTGGAAATGGAGCAAAGATTGCTGCTGTTGCCATCGGAACATATTTGCTAAAGCTTCCTAATGGACGTGTCTTAGAATTGGATAATTATTATTTTGTTCCTTCGTTAATAAAGAACATTGTATCTATTTCATGCTTGAATGAAAAGGGTTATCATTTAACTTTTAGTAACAATTGTTGTTACATAACTTTAAATGGTGTTCTTTATGGGACCGGAACTTTGTGCAATGGTATCTACACGTTAGATTTATCCGGTGACATTTTCAATATCGAAGTCAGCAACAAACGTGCTCGAATAGATAATCGAATAGACTCCTATACGTGGCACTGTCGTCTTGGCCATGTAAGTAAGAAACGCATAACCAAATTACACCGATGTGGAATTCTGGAATCATTTGAACCCGGTTCATTTGATACATGTGAATTATGCTTAAAAGGCAAGATGGCCAAATTACCCTTTTCCGGAAAAGGTAATCCAGTGGGAGAATTGCTTGGTCTAATACATACTGATGTATGTGGACCAATGTCAACTCCTGCACAAGGAGGCTATAGCTACTTCATTACCTTTATCGATGATCACTCACGATTCGGGTATGTGTTCTTGATGAAACACAAATCTGAAGCTTTTGAGAAATTCAAAGAGTTCAGAAATGAAGTAGAGAAACAGCTTGGCAAAAGTATTAAGATACTTCGATCCGATCGGGGTGGTGAATACTTAAGTCAAGAGTTTCAAGATTATCTTAGGGATAATGGGATATTGTCTCAATGGACTCCGCCATATACACCACAGTATAATGGTGTATCTGAGAGGCGTAACCGAACCTTGATGGACATGGTTAGATCTATGATGAACCATGCAACTCTTCCAAAATCCTTTTGGGGCTATGCACTTAAGACAGCTGTTTACTTGCTAAACAGAGTCCCGACCAAGGTAGTCTCTACTACTCCATATGAGACGTGGAATAGTAAGAAACCTCATTTAACTCACCTTAAAATATGGGGTTGTCCTGCTTATGTGAAGCGGACTGTATCAGACAAATCGGATGTTAAGTCTGATAAATGTCTATTTATTGGATACCCTAAGGAAACGAAGGGTTACCAATTCTATCATCCCTTGGAACAAAAGGTGTTTGTTTCAAGGCATGCTGTGTTTCTAGAAAAAGAATTTCTTTTACAAGAAAACAGTGGGAGTGGCATTGAACTTGATGAAGTTCAAGAAACTCCAATAGACATTATAGAGACACCTAGTCTAGACCCACAACCGATAACTCATAATGATGAGCTATCAGTTGAACCTAAAACAACACCACCTCTTCGTAGGTCTGATAGGACACGCAATATTCCAGAGAGATACAGATTTCTCATAAGTGAATCAAACGACGTGTTACTCATAAGCGATGACGAACCTATCAGTTATGAAGATGGTCTGAAAAGTTCAGAAAGGGACAAATGGCTTGAAGCCATGAAGTCGGAAATGGATTCCATGTACGAAAATCAAGTATGGGACTTGGTTAACCCACCTGAAGGGATTAAGCCCATAGAGTGCAAGTGGGTTTTCAAGAAGAAAACCAACATGGAAGGTAATGTTGTTACCTTTAAGGCTAGATTAGTGGCAAAAGGATATCGTCAGAAACAAGGAATTGATTATGACGAAACCTATTCGCCAGTAGCTATGCTTAAATCCATTCGAATGCTCCTGGCCATAGCAGCTCATTATGATTATGAGATATGACAAATGGATGTGAAAACAACATTCCTTAATGGAAACCTACTTGAGGATGTATACATGATACAACCTGAAGGTTTCACATCGATTGATAAAACCAAAATATGCAAGCTTCGACGATCCATATATGGACTGAAGCAAGCATCCAGGAGCTGGAACATCCGTTTTGACGAGACAATCAAAGAGTTTGATTTCTCACAAAATCCTGACGAACTTTGTGTGTACAAGAAGGTTAGTGGGAGTGCAGTCGTATTCCTAGTACTATATGTCGATGACATATTGCTTATAGGAAACGATATATCAGTCTTATAATCAGTTAAAATTTGGTTGTCCAAAACTTTCTCCATGAAAGACCTGGGAGAAGCAACCTATATCCTTGGGATTAGAATCTATAGAGATAGATCAAAACGGTTGCTTGGTCTTTCGCAGTCTACATATATAGACCGAGTGCTAAAAAGGTTTAGCATGTCGGAATCCAAGAAAGGTTACCTTCCCATCAGGCATGGGATCAACCTTTCAAAGTCTATATGTCTGCGCACAGAAGACGAGAGGATTTGCATGAATAAGATTCCTTATGCATCCGCGATAAGATCTATCATGTATGTCATGTTATGTACTAGGCCCGATGTATCGTATGCTCTGAGCATCACGAGCAGATACCAGTCTGATCCAGGAATGGATCATTGGGCGGCTGTCAAAACAATCCTTAAGTACTTAAGAAGAACTAAGGATGTGTTCCTAATATATGGAGAAGGAGATATGGTAATACGTGGGTATACAGATGCCAATTTCCAGACAGATAAGGATGACTCCAAATCTCAGTCTGGATACGTATTTACTTTGAATGGAGGCGCAATAAGTTGGAAAAGTTCCAAGCAAGACACTGTAGCGGATTCTACCACGGAAGCGGAATATATCGCAGTTTCGGAAGCAGCAAAAGAAGCAGTCTGGATCAAGAAGTTTGTCTCAGAACTTGGTGTGGTTCCAACCATTGATGAAGCAATACCAGTTTACTGCGACAACAATGGAGCTATTGCACAAGCAAAGGAACCAAGGTCTCATCAGCGATCCAAACACGTGCTTCGCCGCTATCATCTGATCAGAGAGATTATAAGTAGGAATGACATACAAATTGAGAAGATTCCCACTGAAAGGAATTTAGTGGATCCTTTAACTAAGGCCTTGCCTCAAAGCAAGTTTGAGGGTCATGTTAGAGCCTGTGGTATTGGATACCGTAGCGATTGGCATTAGGCCAAGTGGGAGTTTGTTAGTAATATGAGAGAAGTGTCCTAAGGCAATCGCCTTATGATTGTAATCATTTACTTTAATAAATAAAAATTCACTATTTGAGTATACATGTTCATGTATTTGATTGAGATTTTGAACTCATTTACTGAATGTCCGTAATACAATTCACAGCATGAGAGAATTTGTGATAAATTCACAACTAGTGATTATCTCTACATGTGCAATTGTGAAGTATTGAAATTATCCCTAGTCGATGAATTGATAAATACGGACACTATCAATTCTGTTGAGACTAGCATGGGTTATTCTCTAATCAGCTGATTCTCACTGGCTGGTGACATTGGGATGTCCGGAGATAAACATGGATGCTAGTTAAGGGAACTAATTCATTGGAGTGACTAGCTGTAAGACTTCATATGGTAATCTACATATAGATATGTCAGTGAAAGTTCTTACTGCAGCTTAAGTGCGATGTTCCTTTGACTTGCGGTGTTCAAGTCATCTTGGTCACGGAGACTTATACTTTGACATCTTAAGCAAGCATCTCTAAGGAGGTGTGGACCCAGGATGGTTGGGTATAAGCTGAAGTGCCCGAAGATGTTTGAACAGCCTACAAAGGATTCACCACTCCTTGCGAGGAGATGTATACCCAAGGCCTATCGTCGGATTGTTACTCGAAGCCTCTGGCCAGAGCACAACATGTTCCGAGTATGAATCTCTAGGAAATATGAGAGTAATTAGAATTCGTTGGACGAGAAAGACATTACTTGGGCTAGGTGTGACATAGTCAGCCTAGTGGGGACTGACACACATAGACCGTGTCCTGAACCAACTGGGTATAAGATGGTGAAGGGAATGAGGCATGATTCATTAGAGCAGCTGAAGAGATCAGAATTATTTTTGAGGTCAACCGTTGATCTTTCGATTAATTGGGGGTCATGATGTACTACTAGGTGCCACTCATGATCGTTCTATAATTGGTTGATTATAGACGGCCAACATAAATCGAAAGCCTATTTAGTCACACGCACTACGAGTAATCCGAGGGATTTAAAATGAGTTGAAAATTGGATTTTCCAATCAAGAGAAATAAGTCGAATCTGAATTTATCAGAGGCGCATCGGAAGTTTAAAATGGCTAAGTCTTTTGAAGGCTTATTGGACGAATTAAATGAGTTTAATTCGTAACATTTTTGGCTTGGTGTGGCCGGCCAAAGAGGGTGTCCACCCTCTTTGGTTTGGCTGGCCACAATAAAGGAGGGAAACCAATTTATTTGGTTTAAATTATAAAATAAATCAAGCGCGATTTGTTTTATAAAATTATGGATAAATAAATTTATATAAATAAATTTATATAAAGAAATTTATATAAATTTATTCTTTTTTATGGAAATTAAAATGAACCATGGATTGGTTTATTTTATTTTATAAAATCAATTATGAATTGATTTTTCCATGATAAGAAAAATTTATATGATAAATTTTTGTGAAAAAATTTATTCCATAATAAAAAGGGAGATGTGTTTGTTTTATTATAAAGTTAGTTATAATAAAACTTGGCATAACGGAATAATTCATAAGAAAATTATTAAGATAAATTTCTTATGAAAATTTATTCCGTTAAGAGGAGACTTGGCGATAAAGAGGCTACTATATAAAGGTGCATAGGCAAGGCTTGGAATTTAATTCAAGTGATCAAGGATTCTTGCCTAGCCTCTCCTTCTCTCCCTCTCCCTCTCCAAGTGGGCGCCGGCCCTAGAAGTTCCTCCTAGGGTTGCCGTGAGCCAACTCCACCAAGAAGGCGCCGAAGAAGAAGAAGAAGCGGGTCGCGACTACTTCCTTCCTTTCCCCGGAATCTTGATTCCGTTACTTGGTGGTTAGTTTCCATCTCTCTCTCTCTTGATATTCTTGTCGTGTCTTTGGAGAATCTAGTAGTTCTTGTCGGCATGAAACTCGTGGCTTTGCGAAGTCATCCCGAAGGAACTCGGCGTGGACGTGAATAGAGGCGGAGCTTCCAAGGGACGCTACGGTTAGATCTCGTCCCTTACTTCGAGTTACGCGAGGTATTGAGTAAATTAGTTTACTTTCTGCAAAAAATTTTAATTTATGATCATGTCCACACATCATAAGGTTGCATGCTAGATACGTGGTTAAAAATAATTTGAGAAATTATTTATGCTAATTCTTCCGGTGCACGTAATTATTTTTTTAAATTACGAACCCGTATCCATGTCAACATGCACCCGGTCCCAACAGAAGCTAGGGAAGAAAATGGAGAAGAGAAGAACTCTCCTTTACCAACACCAACCGACCAACAAATCCTTCTCCCATGCGCCGCCGCCTTGCACCGCCGCCTCCTCCTTGCGTCGGTCGCCCGTCCACCTCACCTCCTCGCCGCACACAACAAAAGGAAGAGGACCACTCTTCCTTTGTCTTGTAGTAGCCGGCCACAAAGTAGAGAGGTGATGGAAGAGAGAAGAAGAAAAGTATTCTTCTCCACTCGCCGGTGCCCTAGGAGAGAGAAAAGACAGAGAGGAGAGAAGAGGCTTGAGGTTCGATGATCAATTGGATTCCTTGGTTTCAAGATACCATGGGGTATTTATAGGGCTACAATAGGGACCATAAGGAGGAGTTGGGTTTTGGCCTGCTAATGGATCCAAACCCGATCCATTAATGAAGAACCATTCCACTAAAGGTTCTCCATTGAACTACCTCACCAATCCCCATATTTTCAGATGGGCTCTACCTATTATGAGTACAATTTTTCCCCGTGTTTAAGATATCAAATATCCATTGATTAATTTAAATTACTGACAATTTTAATTAATCAACCTCTAACTCCTTGACTAGTACCACTCATCCTTATCATCATGTTAGACCAAGTCTACTTTCAAGATTTAACATGATGAACCTTATGAGCTTATCAAGAGGGCATCATCATCCCGACTCACCAGTGTTAGGATCTTACCGTTAAGCTAGAGGGGGTGAATAGGTTTCGTTCGATTTTCTACCTGCAACGTTAGCGTGCGCAAGCGGAAACAAGAATAACAAAAACAAACAAACACTAACACGTCACCTTTACATGGTTCGGAGATAAAGCTCTTACTCCACGGCTGTCCATAAGGTGGACGATCCCGATCCGTCGGTGGATGACTCACCGGATGCCCTCCAAGTAGCTCGTGTAGCTCCTTGTGGGTGGAGAAACCTCGCCACAACCCGAACGACACTTCTGTGCACAACATACTACTAATGAGCTCTAACCAAGCTCATTTCGTCAAAGACTCTCAGCCAAAACCGAGCCCCTTTAAATAGTGCTCAAGGCTGAGAAACCCGCTACCAGTCGACTGGTCCATTACCAGTCGACTGGTCCCACCTAAATTCGACCGTTACAAACTCAACGTTTGAATTTCCAGCGACCACCAGTCGAGTGCCCCATTAGCAGTCGACTGATCTTTCTGTGGCATATACCAGTCGACTGGTCTACTTCTACTCCTAAGGTTTCCCCTTCCTGAGTATATTTCTCTCAGCACTCGAACCCTAGGATTTCCCGAGTACACTTCCCTCAGCACTCGAACCCTCACGACCCAGCTGACTCTTCACCAATAGCCTCTATCTGTTGTCTTCACGCCCTCTTCGTCTTTAGCTCCCGTCCCTCAGATGCGCACACAAGCCCTCGGCTTGCCTCCATGTCATCCTTCACGCATGCCTCGAAGTCCGCATCCCTCGGCCCATCGTCCCTGCTTTGTCCATGATCCCTTGGATGCGCACACAAGCACACGGCTTGCCTCCATGCTATCCTTCACCGCACCCGAAGTCATCTAGCCAAGTCCATGTGTATCCTCAAACCTGCATACTCAAATACACATATCAAATACCAGGGTGAACTGATAAGTGCTATTTTATTGATTATTTCATATGTTAAAATCCATGTTTGACCCACATTTTACATGCGTAACATTGAATTTACCCTCGGTTCCATAGATTAGTTCTATTTTGAGCTTTATTGCAAATCTTTATACATTTGAAATATTTTTGAATTTATTTGTCGATCTATTTTTGTAGGCATGAAAGGATCATGGACCGAGGTCAAGAATGGTCAGGATCAGGTTCAGATCAAGGCGATCAAGCTCTGGAGAACTGTGAGCCGTCTATTCAGAAGTTAAGCAGATCTCGATCACCCAGGGCAAATCAGGTGGATCCAAGCTGAGGAAAGGTAGATCTGATCATCATAATGAGATTTGGAGGTTTAGGGGTAAATTGGAGAAGATCCAGTCGTTGGATCAGACAAGGGAATCTAGACCATCCATTTGAGAAAAGAGAAGATCCGGACCATCCGCCACTGATCTAGTGAATCCAAGCTGGGATTAAGGTTAATCAAGCATTTGGATCAAGATCTGAAGGTTTTATCAAAATCAAAGATCAGTTGACCGTTGGATCGAGCTCGGGAGGACCTAGACTGTCCATTCAAGATCAGGTTGATCTGGGCCATCCATTGCAAATCTGGAAGATCCGAGAATCCCCGAGGTAGATCCTGACCCCTGATCAACGTCATTAAATTTTGGGTTCAATCAGAGCAGTTTCAACCGTTGGATTCATCCAAATCAATCTGGGTCGTTCACTGCTAAATACTTAAAGGAAATTTCCCACAGTTTCAGCTTCGTCGCGTCTTCGCCGCAATAGTTTCCTTCTTCATTTGTTCTTCGTGTTCTTCAAGTTTTTCTTCATCTCCGGGGCGTGACCACTCCATTCCTTTGTTAGATCGAGTTTTGGATCATCGGGATGAGGTTTTAGTGAAGTTTCCAGCTCTCATTTGCCCAAGAAACAGAGCTGAGTGAGGTTTCCTCTGTTTTGCTATTTGCTTCCTTCGATCTCAGTTGCGCTCAATTTCCGTCCACCGGAGCTATCTGGAGGGGTTCCCTAGATTGCTCTGACCATCCCCAAATCACCAGCGCACTTGGACGCAGCTGAATTGAAGGAATCAAATGGGAATTTCAGATTGAGCAGAGTTGAGCTCGGATTCGATTCGCAGAGACTGATTCTCGATGGTTTGTGGAGCTTACGGGTTCGAGGCTTGCCCTTGTGTGACGAACAAGGAGTTCTTGAGCTAGGGAAGGGATTGAGGAATTGTTTACTTAGTTAATTTCAGTTTTTAGCTGTAATTTCATTTCTGCAAACATTTCTGTTACTGTCTTTCGTATCAGCTACTTTAGTTTCAATTTATGAATTGTTCCAGTTTAAATTAGGTTTCAATCTTCAAGTTAAGTAGTTAGGAAGTTTGTTTAGTGAACAATCAGATTTAATTCCAGTTAGTTTACACTTTATTGCTTGCGTATCAATTCTACACTTGCGTATCAGTTTTTCCCCTGCGTTTTAGGTTGTTTTTCTGCTGTTTTTGATTTTTGCATCAAGCTAGCTTGGTTTTAATCTTTTGAATTCATCTTGCAGTTTGTTTCATTTACCTAGTGATTGAATTCAATCTCTGCACTGGTTTCATTAGTTGCGTATCAATTTTCAGTCCTTCTTCCTGCGTATCAATTGTTTTCTGTTTTCTTTCTTTGCGTAGCAATTTATTTTCTGCATATCAACTTCTATTTCTGAATGTTGCAGCTTATTTCAGATTCAGCTTTGCACTAGCTTTAATTCCTGAAACTTGAGATAATAATTAGTGTGCCAATGTATTAGATCTAAGCTTGCTCTGCATTTCATTTCAGCGCATCACTTCATTTCTGCAAATCTGGTTTTATTTCTGCAAGTATTGGTTGTCAGGTTTCTAAATTGTGCATGAATGAGCATCAGATTCTCGAAATCTTTTCTGAAACATTAGATTGTTGCTTTGAATCTGAGTTTGTTCTGCTTGTTCTTGCATTTCATCTGTTGCTGAATTTCTGAATTTCATGTTCTGAATTCCTGCTTTCAAAAGCTGCATTTAAGTTCATTTCTGAAGTTATCCATCCTTGGTCTGAATTTTATCCATTCATTTCTGCAAGGGTTTTCACTGATAGCAAGGTTTCCAAGCCTAGTCGATTGTTTTCATTTCAGAATTGTTAGTATTAATTTAGGTACTCCATATCAGTTTTGGCACATAAGCTTTCTTCCCTTGAGTATCAAGGTTGTTTCACTTTTTCACTTTGTATCAAGATCAGTTTTGGCATCAGTATCAACCGAAAATTTCAGCCTTGTTTTAATTCTTTTGCTTAGCATTTGGTTGCTCTTGATATCAGCTTGATTTCCTGAATTTTGCAAAGTTGCATTAGTTGATTTAATTGTCCATTGGTTGAGCTATTAATTGCTATCACCTTGTTTGGTTCATTAGTTTGGTTTTTTTTATTTTTCATTGTGATTTCATCTCTGAATTGCAACCCAAACCCAAACTTTATTTGAAACCCAAAAATAATCAACGACACATAAATTCAAACATCGAATCAAACCATCTCAACTAGCCCTAGGAAAAATACGACCTGTGGCCCCTTTACTACGTTACCATCTCTGATAGCAAAAAGGGTTTCTAGCTTTTCACACATCTAAATTTTGAGACCCACATTCGTGACATCTAGTTAGGGTTCATCAAAATTTTTGGCGCCGTTGCCGGGGACCAACTAGTTGATTTGTTTGATTTTTGCTTGTGCGTTTATTTCACATTTTTCTTGATTTATTTTTTGTGCTTACTGCTATATCTGGTGATCTGATTTTATTTGTTTCATCTTTCTTTATCTACTTTTACTATGATTTGTTTTTGGTTTTATGACCAGGTCTACAGGTGGTGATCTTGAAGAATTTGACCTTGAAATTGAGAGGACTTTCAGAGCAAGGAGGAACCAAGGCATACTTTCAGAGACCATTGATATTCCTTCTCTTCAGTCTATTCCCACTCATTTAGGCAGTATCATGGCAGACCACTAGAAGACTATGAAGGAACTCGCAGCACCAGATGCTACATTTCAGTATTCCAGCATTGCTTATCCAGAGCTTGCTGGTGATTTTGAGCTTAGATCCGGACTCCTCCATTTGCTGCCCAAGTTTCAAGGATTATCTGGAGAAGATCCAAATAGACACCTGCATGAGTTTCACATTGTATGTTCCACTATGAAGCCTCAGGGCATTTCAGAAGAAGATATCAAGCTGAGAGTTTTTCCCTTTACACTGACAGGAGCAGCAAAAGATTGGTTTTACTACTTACCTACTGGGCACGTGTCTAGTTGGATTTCTATGAAGAAAGCATTTTTGAAAAAAATATTTTCCAGCCTCTAGAACAGCAATCATTAGAAAAAGCATTTGTGGCATTCAGCAAGTGGTAAGTGAGACGCTTTATGACTATTGGGAGAGATTTAACAAACTTTGTTCAAGTTGCCCACAGCACCAGATCAGCGAGCAGCTTCTGATTCAGTATTTTTATGAGGGATTGTTGCAGATGGACAGGATTATGATAGATGCTGTAGCTGGAGGAGCCTGTAACGACCCGGAAAATTTTCTCAATATTTTCTTTAAAAATATTGACCATGCCTAGAAAGATTCTCGAGGAACATAGGGACACTAGTATAAACCGTAGCATGATGATCCATGATTTTCAATATAGAATAAGAAGTTAAGTGCTAATGGGCCTTACATGGGGTTTTCTAGTACCATGGTTATTAGTGGATTTTAGGTAGGATTTAATATAAATAGAAATGGGTTTAAATTAGGAATATTAGCATGGCTATTGGTAGGCCTTAGGGGGCATTGCCGAAATTAAAAGAAAAATAAAATAAAATAAAAATAAAAATAAAGTGCATGCACCAAGGATTGAACCTTAGACCTAGTGTAACACCATGCATGCACTAACCAATTCACCTAGCAAGGGAGTGCTAGTAGAGAATGAAGTGGATTTTGGTTAAGGCTTAAGGAAGTGAAGAGTCACCATGTGAAGAAGATGAAAATGCACTTGTGAAGAGACAAAAGGGCATTATAAATAGATCTCTTCTTCCTCCTTCCTCCACCCCCCACCGAAATCCCATCTCCCTCTTCCTCCTTCTTCTTGCCGAAAATCACCAAGGGGATTCTCCCTTGGAAAAGCTTCACAAAGGACTCCATCTTGAAGATCCAAGGCCTTCTACAAGGCTACAAGGGCTAAGGAGAAGTTTAGGGTCAAGGAAGTTTCTTTTTACTTTCTATTCAAGGTTTCTAAGCAAGATCAAGGAAGGTAAGACCCCCTCACCTATGGTATGATAGCTTCCAAGTTGTTTGCCATGATCTAAGTTCTTGTTGGCATACTATGTTGGGAAATCCATGGTTAAGGCTTGTGAGGGTTTCGGCCAAGCAAGTTTTTGAGGCTAAAATCATATTGAAAGCCCCTATTATGTTTCCTAATGTTTAATCATGATAAGTTAAGCATAAAAGTATAATTTTGGAAATATTGTAGCACCCTAGAACCCCCTTAGGGTTTCGGCCACATCAAGGAACCATGGCTAGGTGTAAACTCCAACCCTTCAAGCATGATTAGTATGTTTCCTATGATATCATATGGGTAATAATGGTGATTATATGAATTTTCCTATGGGCTTATTACCCTTCTAGGGTTTCGGCCAACACATGGTTTAGGTCTAGGAATTTAGGGTTAAATCCAATCAAGGGTTCAAATGGTTTTCCATGGCATGATATGTAAGGTATTGGATGTTAATCATGACCTATGTGAATTTTCCATGGACCCATGGTCCTTTAGGGTTTCGGCCAAGTCCCTAATCTAGGGCTTGGATTGGGCTAAGGTCTCAAGGATGCATGTTTATAAGTTACCATGATGTAAGAACATAGTTAAGCACGATGTAAGGATCTTTATATTACTAAAATATTAGCTTATGTGTTATGTAACATGACCTTGTATGTTAGGTTTTATGTATGCTTTACTCATGAATATTTAGATCATATACCATGAACATATATAATTGATGTAGGGGTATGTTATGTTAAATAGAATGATGCATGTAGAAGGTTAAATGCTTATAATAGATGTATGTGTATGAAGGTCTATGCATGTTCTATGATGAATGTCATGTACTTAAGTAGTATGCATCATGTTCATATGTATCTTACCATGCATGCTCTATGATGGATACTAGGATTATGTATGCTAGGTGAAATGTATCTTGTATGAATTGCATGTTTATCTATGTACCATGATCATGCAAGCTTTATGAACCAAGATAATGTTTATGCCTGGAGACATGATTATGCATGTATGTTATATTTTATGAATAATGAAGATGAATGAAGATGATGTTTATGCCTTAAGTATGAATGATAAGTATGAATGATGAAGGCATAATGATGTTATGAAATAAGTATGAATGATGAAATGCCAAGCATGTTTATGTCATGCTTCATGTAACAAGATTATGTTTATGTTCTAAGATATGTCAAGTATGAATGATGAAGCATGCATAATTATTTTACTTTATGAATTGGCTTGTACCGGACCGAAGTAAGGGTCCAAGGGATGGACACCTTAAGAACGCCCCGGTTCTGGACTACCGACTATGCTGTCCACGGTTCTGGGACTACCGTAGCTGTCCAACAGGGATGGGCACCTTAAGAACGCCTCGGTTTTTGGAACTACCGTAGCTGTTCCTACCCTAGTAGGTCGAGACTAGCTACCTCGTATTTACTTAGGGATGCGCACTTATGATGTATGTATGTGGTACAAGCCGGGGACCCCAATGATGTTATGATTATGTTTAAGTATTTAAAAGTATGATTTGAAATTAAGCATCCTTATGTATACGCATTTGACTCATGCATCCATTCATGTTATGCATTGTGCCCTGATAAGTATGTTTTACGCTTATGCTTATGTTAAGACTGTGCTTATGCCCATACTAAGAATTATGTTCATGAATAAGTAGGTTATGCCATGATAAGTATGTTTCATGCTCATGTATGTTAAGAATTGTGTCATGCTAAGTATGTTTTAAGTTTATGTTTATGTTAAGAATCATGTCATGTTGGTGGTTCATATGCTTATGATTTACGCCAAGACTATGCTTATGTTTTATGTTCAGAATTAGGTTATGTCAAATGCTTTATATGGTTATGTTTAAGTGACGTATGGTTTTCGTGAGTAGGAAAGGGTCTTACTAAGCCTATGTGCTTATAGTCTTATTTTCCTCGTACCGCAGATCAAGCAAGAGGTTACTAAGGGAAGCAGCAGGAGGGGCAAGAGCATGTGTGTATGTGGCGGTGACTTGGCAAAGGATTCTTTTATTTACACGTATCGCATGTCTTGGGTTTTGAAATGCCTCCTTAGATGCTATGCTATGCTTATAATGGTTATGCTTGATGAATGACTTAAGACTTATGATGTTATGGATAAGT
This sequence comes from Boesenbergia rotunda, assembly GCA_024364735.1. Taxonomy (NCBI): domain Eukaryota; kingdom Viridiplantae; phylum Streptophyta; class Magnoliopsida; order Zingiberales; family Zingiberaceae; genus Boesenbergia; species Boesenbergia rotunda. Next base: position 384,981 of record JAGFNQ010003347.1, on the reverse strand, counting down.
TACTTGCTACTTATGGTGATTATGAATAAGCTATGGAATGATTATATCATGATGTCATGCATGTCGTTAATATGCTAAGTCCAATAATACTAGGTTCATGAATGACAAATTTAGGCATGTGTAGATATTTCATGTATTAGTTGCATGGTTAAAAGCATGTGTAGAAGAAAAAAATTGTTCTGCTGCATCAAGATGTTTTATATGTACATGTATATTTAGCGTAACGCCGCATTCTCGCCACACCATAAGGTGTGGGAAAAAGGCGGGTGTTACAGAGCCCTAGTGAACAAAACGCCATATCAAGCTAGGGAACTTATTTCAAACATGGCTGAGAACTCACAACAATTTGGAAGCAGAGCATTGACCACCAGACGAGTGGGTGAAGTTCAAGTAGTTCCTAATGATCAGAAGGAGATTAAGAATGCATTGGTAGAGCTCACATCTGCGGTTAAGCAAATGGGTCTTAATATTGCAAGTCAAAATTCAACTCCTTCGGTACCTCCACAATCAAGTCAAGTGATGAGTGTATGTGGCATTTGCGCTAGCCAAGAACACAATTCAGATTCATGTCCCAACCTCCAACAAGATGAGTCACTAGCGACATTGGTTAGGGGACAATTTCAAGCCAGAAACAACCCTTACTCCTCTACTTATAATCCTGGTTGGAGGGATCATCCAAATCTGAGGTACGGGAACTCTTTCTAGCAACAGAACCCGCAGCAACAACAATTCCAGCAACCACAACAATCTTTCCAGCAGCCACAGCAACTTCAGCCCCATAATCTGCAAATTCAGCCCCAAAATCAGCCTTTCTAGCCAACATTTCAGAATTTCCAGCCACCAGTTCAAGGGATTCAACAAGGTTTCCAAGGGAATTTGAATTTTCAACAACAATACCAACCTTTGCAGCAACAATTCCAGTAGCCACAGCAAGGATTGCAGCCTTGGAACCAAAATTTTCAGCCACCAAATCAAGGATTTCAGCCTAATCAATTTCAGTCCTCGCCACAGCAAGTTCCATATCAGAACCAGAATTTTCAACGATACAATTCTCAGCAAGTTTCACCGACATTCCAGCCAAGTTTTCAGCCCTATCAACAACAATTTCAGCCCTCCTATCAGCCCCAACAGCCCTATGTTCAACAATGTCAACAACCTACTTCATCATTTCAAGGTCAATCAAGGAATTATGCTAACCAAGGAAGCTATGGTGGCTCAAATGGAGGAAATGCGCAGCAACAACAAATGATGGAGATGCTACAACAAGTTTTACAACAACAACAACAACAACAACAAAGGACTGAGCTGACCATACAAAACCTTGAGAGGCAAATGGGACAATTGGCTAGTGGGATAAATCAAAGTCAAGCTCAAGGATCAAGACAACTACCTTCCCAAGCTGTTCCCAACCCGAAAGGAAACGTGAGTGCTATTACTTTGAGGAGTGGGAAGGTTACATCATCTCAAAATGGTCCAAGAGCTGAAATTTCTGAAAACAGGGCAGCACCTCCATTTCTAGCTCAAGACAGCCCTGAAACGATTTCAAATTCAGTTGGTTCCACCCCTAGTCCGTGCCCAACTCCTTCCTCAAGTAATCCTGCAATTTTGGTGAAAAATGGAGGAGAGATCAGTGCCGAGACTCAATTCACAACAGCTACACCGCAGGGGACAGTAGTCCAAAATTCAGCCTCTCCACTTTCGGCCAAAGAAGATGAATTGAGGGTTCCCTTACCCTTTCCACAGCGGAAAACACAAGCCAAAAGACAAGTAGAGGAGGAGAAAGCCAAGGAGTACAATGAACTGGTAAAACTTTTCAGTAAAGTAGAGATTAATGTACCTTTGCTGACTATGATTAAACAGATTCCTAAGTATGCAAAATTCCTGAAAGATCTTTGTGTTCACAAGAAAAAGCTTAAGGAAAATAAATTGGTCATCCTGGGGAAAAATATTTCAGCACTTATTCATGCCATACCTCAGAAGTGTGAAGACCCTGGAGTATTTACTGTATCTTGTGAGATAGGAAGCACCATGTTCCATGATGCCATGCTTGATTTAGGAGCTTCCATTAATGTGATGTCCAGGTCAGTCTTCCAGATGCTTGGCATAGGCCCTTTACAGCCCACTGGTGTGGTGATACAGCTAGCAGACAGGAGCCAGACCCACCCAGCTGGTATGATTGAAGATGTTTTGGTGAAGGTAAAGGATCTAATATTTCCTGCAGATTTTTATATCTTAGATATGGAGGGAGATTATCTTGCACACCGTTCTCCACTTATCTTAGGAAGACCATTTCTGAAGACTGCTAGAACAAAAATTGATGTATATGCTGGTACACTTTCCATGGAGATTTGAGACACGGTGGTTCAGTTTAGCCTTTTCGATGCTATGAAGCACCCGAAAGAGGATCACTCCATTATGAGCATGGGTATTCTTGAGGAATTGGAGGATACAGAGTTAGAGGCTGAGGGATTTTTACCTAATTTTTCTGGAGGAGTTATTTATTCAGAGGAGGCTGAGGGAGTATTTACGGCCGAGACTGAGGATATTTCAGAAGACATTTCAGATACACTTCCAGTTGGAGAGATTTTTCTAGGTGTAGGGGATTGCACAGAGCCCCAAGGATCACCTATTTCTATTGAGATTCAAAGTGTAGGGGATTGCACAGAGCCCCAAGGATCACTCATACCCACTGAGGAAGGCCAGATTGAACTGAAGCCACTACCAGGCCACTTGAAGTATGCATACCTAGGAGAGGAGCAGAATTTTCCCGTGATTATTGCACAGCACTTGGAGCCAGAGCAAGAAGAGAAATTATTGCAAGTCCTGAGGCATTATAAGAAGGCAATTGGGTGGACTTTATCAGATATACCCGGTATCAGCCCAGCTATCTGTATGCACAGGATATTTTTGGAAGACAATGTCAAACCCGTGAGGCAACCACAAAGGAGACTCAATCCACTTATTTTGGACGTCGTAAAGAAAGAGGTGACTCGACTTTTACAGGCAGGTATCATTTACCCTATTTCTGACAGTCAGTGGGTTAGTCCTATACATGTGGTGCCCAAGAAATCTGGAGTGACCGTGGTGGCAGATGAAAGCAATGAACTAGTGTCCACCAGAGTTAAGAATTCCTGGAGAGTCTGCATTGATTACAGGAAGCTCAACAAGGTCACAAGGAAAGATCACTTCCCTTTACCCTTTATTGATCAGATGCTTGAAAGACTGGCAGGGAAGTCGCATTATTGTTTTTTGGATGGATACTCAGGCTACTTTCAGATTTGTATAGATCCAGAGGACCAGGAGAAGACTACCTTCACTTGCCCCTTTGGTACTTTTGCCTACAGACGAATGCCCTTCGGACTCTGCAACGCACCCAGTACATTTCAGAAATACATGGTAAGTATATTTGGTGAGTTGTTAGAGCATTATATAGAAATATTCATAGATGATTTTTCAGTATTTGGCACATCTTTTGATTCATGCTTAGAAAATTTGTCTAGGGTTTTACATCGTTGCATTGAAACTAACCTTGTTCTCAATTTTGAAAAATGTCACTTCATGGTAGAGCATGGGATTGTACTAGGACATATAGTCTCTCAGAAAGGTATAGAGGTAAATCCTGTAAAAATCAGTGTTATTTCTTCTTTATCTTACCCTGTATGCGTACGGGATGTTCATGCTTTCCTTGGACATGCAGGTTTCTACCGCAGAGTTATTAGAGACTTCAGCTTGATTGCTAGGCCCTTAACAAGACTTTTGCAGAAAGATGTTGATTTTCATTTTGATGATAAATGCAAGGAAGCTTTTCACAGACTCAGGGAGGCTCTTACCTCAGCTCCTATCATTAAATTACCTGATTGGAATTTTCCATTTAAATTAATGTGTGATGCCTCTAATTTTGCAGTGGGAGTTGTTCTAGGACAGAGGGTTGATGGAGCACCTCATGTCATCTGCTATGCCTCCAAAACCCTAGATGCCGCCCAAGCCAACTACACCACTACTGAAAAGGAGCTTCTTGCCATTGTTTTTACTTTGGATAGATTCAGATCTTATTTATTGTGCTCACATGTTATTATTTTTTCTGATCATGCAGCTCTGAAATATTTGTTGAAAAAGCCTGATGCAAAACCTAGATTGATCAAATGGATGCTCCTACTCCAAGAATTCGACCTGGAAATCCGAGACAGAAGTGGAAAAGAGAACCTAGTTATAGATCACTTGAGCAGACTTGAAGGAGATGGATCTCCTACCACTATTGGCGATGATTTCAGAGATGAGCACTTGATTGCAGTACATGGTGAGACCCCGTGGTATGCAGACCTAGTTAATTTTCTAGTTACACATGTTTTTTCCCACTCACTTTTCTAAAGCTCAAAAAGATAAACTTAAAAGTGATGCAAAGTTTTATGTGTGGGATGATCCTTATCTATGGAAATTTTTGTAATGATCAAATAATTAGGAGATGCGTACCAGATCATGAGTTTTCTTCTGTCCTTACATTTTATCATTCATCAGCTTGTGGGGGGCATTTTGGACCCCAAAGAACTGCTAGAAAAGTGTTAGAATGTGGATTATATTGGCCCACCCTATTTCATGATTCATATGTCTTTTATAAAAATTATGATAGATGTCAGCGAACTGGGAACATAGGAGCAAGACATGAGATGCCCCAACATGCTATACTTTATTGTGAGATTTTTGATGTTTGGGGAATAGATTTTATGGGACCTTTTCCTGCATCTTATGGTTATCTGTATATTTTACTTGCTGTGGATTATATTTCAAAATGGGTGGAGGTCATTCCCTCCAAGACTGATGATTCTTCTGTTGTTTGTAGTTTTGTTAGGTCACACATTTTCTGCAGGTTTGGAATTCCAAGAGCCATAATTAGTGACCAAGGATCTCATTTTTACAACAAACACATGAAGGCACTGCTGAGTAAATATGGGGTTGTACATAAAGTTTCTACATCTTATCATCCCCAAACAAATGGACAGGCTGAGATTTCAAACAGAGAGATCAAATCTATTCTGGAGAAGACAGTTGGGCCCACTAGAAAGGATTGGAGCAAAAGATTAGATGATGCACTTTGGGCCTACAGAACAGCATTTAAGATACCGATTGGCATGTCTCCCTACCGTTTGGTTTATGGTAAATCTTGTCACCTCCCCGTGGAAATAGAGCACAAGGCATATTGGGCGGTAAAGGCTTGTAATTTCGATGCTGCCAAGGTAGGAGAAGAAAGAAAATTGCAACTTCAAGAACATAAAGAAATTTGGCTAGAAGCCTTTGAAAATTTAAGGATTTACAAGGAAAGGACCAAAAATTTCCATGACAAGCACATCTTGAAAAAAGACTTCCAAATTGGTGGCAAGGTCTTATTGTATAAATCAAGGCTCAAATTGATAAGAGGTAAGTTAAGATCAAGGTGGGAAGGTCCATTTATTGTAACTAACATTTTTCCCTATGGAGTTGTTGAAATTAGGGATGAAGCTAATGGATTTGTGTGGAAAGTCAATGGCCACCGGCTCAAAAAGTATTTTGAAGAATTGAAGGAGCTAGAGGTGGATGATTTGTACATCAAAGACGCTATCTACCCAACTTAAGGGGAGTTTACTTTTCCTACACCTACATTTCATTGTATATATCATTTTCATGTTTCTAGGAGTAAATTTTTCTCTTTTTGAAGTGAGTAGTTGATAATGAATTCTTAGGCAAAATAGAATGAATAAATAGACATTGTAAATACCATGTTATTTCTTTTAGCATTTTTGTTCTTAGTGAATAAATGTATCCCTATAGGTTTTCTTCATGTCATTTTAGAATCTCTTGAAAATAAATTAAATTTGGTTGTTAAAACTTGAGGTTTGAGCTAATGGGTGAATTCTTAGATGCTTGAGTACTACTTGACTTTAAATTCTTAATTGATGACTTGAGATGAATTGTTTGCACCTAGTGAGAATTAGCCTTATTTTTGTGATACACATATGTAATTGTACTCTAGAACTTGCTTAGGTTCTTTCAAAATCATATTTCAATGATTAGATCACATCTATAGAGGCTAAACAATTTGTTTCCCATTCCATATCAATTTTTGGCAATAAGCATGATTATTCTATTTTCCTTTCCATATTTTCTACTCTTAACCACACTTTTCTATGGACTTGTTTGTTTGGAATGTTTCTTAATGCTACTTTACCCGAGACAGACAAAGGATTAAGTGTGGGGGAGTGATTAGTGTTTTGGAAATATTTGGTATCAAAAAGGCATTTCATGTCGGAAAAAAAAAATTTCTGCAAATTACAATGTGCCAAGAATGAGTTTGAGTGAGTTTGGTGTCAAAAATGAGCAAGAAGAAATGGTTGAGGATGGAAACGATTGGAGCATATAGATTCCTTATCATACTTTGAAGATCCAAGTGGCACTCTATGAAAAAAAAAAGACAAAAGACAAAAAAATCTGCAATGAAAAATGGCACACAAATGAAGGAAATCTATGCCATGTCAAAAGAGAGAAAAAGTATGTTTCTTGATGCTATGAAGCTGTTCGGCCACTCTGCTAGAAGCTGAAATGCAGCTGTTCTTTGCGGTAAAATCAGAAATACTTTGGAAGAAGCTGAATTGCAGCTGTACAGAATTTGAAAGGCTGAACAAAAGCTGAAAAGAAGCTGAAAATCTGCAGCTGAAAAATCTGAATTGCATTGCAAGGGAGAGCTTGGAATCTGAGATAGTTGACTTGGGGCTGATGAATGATTCAAGCTGAGTTCAAAGTGAATCTGCAAGAAGAAAAAAAAATTCAGATTGGTTGTGTTCCATAAAAATAGTTTCTGCACAAGTTTTGTATCAACTTAAACTGAATTTGGGTTTTCAAGGCTGTGAATCAAGGAATGAAGCCCACAAATGTGTCACAAAGTGTTGAGAGCAACCACTGCTGATCAAAACAGAAAAAAAAACAAGTGGCTGCCAGGAATTTCAGATTAAAACAGAGAGAAAAATTTTTCTTTGCAGTGAGTTGTAGTGGCCGGAACTCAATTTGAAGTGCAAGGACTGAATTCACTACTATGTGATGCTAACGGTTGTTAAGGAATCAAAGAGTTTTACAAGGTCCGAAAGCAATGTCGTGGAGCTGAAAGTTTGAAAAAAAAAGGAGAAAAGAAAGAGATAAAATTGGCACAAAATTTGAGTGTTGGCACCATGAAACTAGTGGAGAGATCATCATCCGGATCAAAGCCTTGCCCCATTTCCATCCTGATTTTACTAGAGAGAAAGAAAGCAGCTGATATAAAAAGAAATTCAATTCTGCAGTTCTTAAAAAAAAGAACAAGGAAAAAGAAGGAAGCAAGGTTGGCACAAAAGAGCAAATTGGCACATTGGAACATATAAAGTTTTTTTTCATCCAAATCAAAGGCATTATTCAAGATTGACTTCACCACACTTTTTATATCACTAGAGGACTGTAAAGAGAAGCAAAGTACATTGGAAACATTCTTGAGCAACCAAGTCTCCCACTTCATCAATTTGACTATTCTCTTGGCTCTCACTTCATTTTTACCATTTTCTATGTTTTCACTTGTTTTTATAGATGTTGATCCTAATCATGAATAATGGTGGAGAGTAGATAACAAGCAAGCCTATGGTAGTGCAAGAAGCATGTGTGTTTGAGTGAGCTCCACTTCCATCATCAACTTAGAACTTAAGAAAAGAGCCACCAAAACTTCCCTTGAAAGACTTAGTGAGTTAAATTCATCTCAATGACTCATGAAGGATGAAAAGGCTAAGTTGTTGATTTAAGGACGAGATACTAATTCATAGAGCTTAGATTTTTGAGAATTGACGACCCTAGATAATTTCTTTTCATTTGCTTGTAATTATGCTTGGAACGAGTCTAAGGGATACATATTTAGTAGTTTCGCGAGACGCTCAAGCTTAAGAGTGGGGGAGTTGATAAGTGCTATTTTATTGATTATTTCAGATGTTAAAATCCATGTTTGACCCACATTTTACATGCGTAACATTGAATTTACCCTCGGTTCCATAGATTAGTTCTATTTTGGGCTTTATTGCAAATCTTTATACATTTGAAATATTTTTGAATTTAATTGTCGATCTATTTTTGTTGGCATGAAAGGATCATGGACCGAGGTCAAGAATGGTCAGGATCAGGTTCAGATCAAGGCGATCAAGCTCTAGAGAACTGTGAGTCGTCCATTCAGAAGTTAAGCAGATCTCGATCACCCAGGGCAAATCAGGTGGATCCAAGCTGAGGAAAGGTAGATCTGATCATCATAAAGAGATTTGGAGGTTTAGGGGTAAATTGGAGAAGATCCAGCCGTTGGATCAAGACAAGGGGATCCAGACCATCCATTTGAGAAAAGAGAAGATCCGGATCATCCGCCACTGATCTAGTGAATCCGAGCTGGGATTAAGGTTAATCAAGCATTTGGATCAAGATCTGAAGGTTTTATCAAAATCAGAGATCAGTTGACCGTTGGATCGAGCTCGGGAGGACCTAGACTATCCATTCAAGATCAGGTTGATCTGGGTCATCCATTGCAAATCTGGAAGATCCGAGATACCCCGAGGCAGATCCTGACCCCTGATCAACGTCATTAAATTTTGGATTCAATCAGAGCAGTTTCAACCGTTGGATTCATCCAAATCAATCTAGGTCGTTCACTCGTAAATACTTAAAGGAAATTTCCCTCAGTTTTAGCTTCGTCGCATCTTCGCCGCAACAGTTTCCTTCTTCGTTTGTTCTTCGTGTTCTTCAAGTTTTTCTTCATCTCCGGGGCGCGACCACTCCATTCCTTTGTTAGATCGAGTTCTGGATCATCGAGATGAGGTTTTAGTGAAGTTTCCAGCTCTCATTTGCCCAAGAAACAGAGCTGAGTGAGGTTTCCTTAGTTTTTCTATTTGCTACCTTCGATCTCAGTTGCGCTCAATTTCCATCCACCGGAGCTATCTGGAGGGGTTCCCTAGATTGCTCTGACCATCCCCAAATCACCAGCGCACTTGGACGCAGCTGAATTTAAGGAATCAAATGGGAATTTCAGATTGAGCAAAGTTGAGCTCGGATTCGATTCGCAGAGACTGGTTCTTGATGGTTTGAGGAGCTTACGAGTTCGAGGCTTGCCCTTGTGTGACGAACAAGGAGTTCTTGAGCTAGGGAAGGGATTGAGGAGTAGTTTCCTTAGTTAATTTCAATTTTTAGCTGTAATTTCATTTCTGCAAACATTTCTGTTACTGTCTTTCGTATCAGCTACTTTAGTTTCAATTTATGAATTGTTCCAGTTTAAATTAGGTTTCAATCTTCAAGTTAAGTAGTTAGAGAGTTTGTTTAGTGAACAATCAGATTTAATTCCACTTAATTTACACTTTATTGCTTGCGTATCAATTCTACACTTGCGTATTAGTTTTTCCCCTGCGTTTTAGGTTGTTTTTCTGCTGTTTTTGATTTTTGCATCAAGCTAGCTTGGTTTTAATCTTTTGAATTCATCTTGGAGTTTGTTTCATTTACCTAGTGATTGAATTCAATCTCTGCACTGGTTTCATTAGTTGCGTATCAATTTTCAGTCCTTCTTCCTGCGTATCAATTGTTTTCTGATTTCTTTCTTTGCGTAGCAATTTATTTTTTGCATATCAACTTTTATTTCTGAATGTTGCAACTTATTTCAGATTCAGCTTTGCACTAGCTTTAACTCCTGAAACTTGAGATAATAATTAGTGTGCCAATGTATTAGATCTAAGCTTGCTCTGCATTTCATTTCTGTGCATCACTTCATTTCTGCAAATCTGGTTTTATTTCTGCAAGTAGTGGTTGTCAGGTTTCTAAATTGTGCACGAATGAGCATCAGCTTCTCGAAATCTTTTCTGAAACATTAGATTGTTGCTTTGAATCTGAGTTTGTTCTGCTTGTTCTTGCATTTCATCTGTTGCTGAATTTCTGAATTCCATGTTCTGAATTCCTGCTTTCAAAAGCTGCATTTAAGTTCATTTCTGAAGTTATCCATCCTTGGTCTGAATTTTATCCATTCATTTCTGCAAGGGTTTTCACTGATAGCAAGGTTTCCAAGCCTAGTCGATTGTTTTCATTCCAGAATTGTTAGTATTAATTTAGGTACTCCATATCAGTTTTGGCACATAAGCTTTCTTCCCTTGAGTATCAAGGTTGTTTCACTTTTTCCACTTTGTATCAAGATCAATTTCGGCATCAGTATCAACCGAAAATTTCAGCCTTGTTTTAATTCTTTTGCTTAGCATTTGGTTGCTCTTGATATCAGCTTGATTTCCTGAATTTTGCAAAGTTGCATTAGTTGATTTAATTGTCCATTGGTTGAGCTATTAATTGCTATCACCTTGTTTGGTTCATTAGTTTGGTTTCCTTTATTTTTCATTGTGATTTCATCTCTGAATTGCAACCCAAACCCAAACTTTATTTGAAACCCAAAAATAATCAACGACACATAAATTCAAGCATCGAATCAAACCATCTCAACTAGCCCTAGGAAAAATACGACCTGTGGCCCCTTTACTACGTTACCATCTCTGATAGCAAAAAGGGTTTCCAGCTTTTCACACATCTAAATTTTGAGACTCACATTCGTGACATCTAGTTAGGGTTCATCATGAACCTAACTTAAACTCTTTGCCCAAACATCAAAACACATGGTCACTCCAGACCATAGATTGCCCCAACAACTAGGACACGGATTCCGTCTATATTCAACGGTACACCATGTAAATAATATTATTTCCCAACTTACTAGGTCTATCGATTTAACAGAATAAATCTCGTTCATTGGTAAATCAAAGAAATAAATACTAAGTACATATGTCCGTTATTATATCGGGATTCAGAGCATGTACTCCATAATAAACCGAGATCTGATCTAATTATAAAGTCAGTATAAATTGGATCACCTCTATGTTGGTCCTCCTCAATGCACACAAAGTGCACTAGTGTAATTCTATGGTCAAGATAAACCACACATAATTATACTACAACCATCCTGATAGTTTGTCCAACTCCATCTTGGTTGTGAGCCTCTACTTATACTCTGCAAGGGACAGATAACATGATCTTCTATGTGTCACCACACACCATGTTATCTACAATGCAAAGCATCAGACAGTTTGCACATACTGTTGGTGCAGGAAGCACCAGATCGAACCTTGTTTTGATATTGGTAAAGGATTCAAAGTTAAGGGTTATTTGTTGTCTAACAATGCTGCTTGAGAGTGCAGGAAACAAAGTCCTAGCGAAGGGCTGCTAGGCACCTGACGATGGCCTGTCAGGAAACCAAGTCCTGGCGAAGGGTTGCTGGGCGAAAACCAAGTCCTAGCGAAGGGATGCTAGGCACCTGACGATGGGCTGTCAAGAAACCAAGTCCTGGCGAAGGGTTGCTGGGCGAAAACCAAGTCCTGGCGAAGGGTTGCTAGGCGAAAACAAAGCCCTAGCGAAGGAATGCTAGGCACTGGCAAAGGAATGCCAGCCAGAAGAAAAGCCCTAGCGAAGGAATGCTAGGCACTGGCAAAGGGCTGCCAGAAGAAAAGACCTAGCGAAGGGCAGCTAGGCACCAAGCGAAGGGCAGCTTGGTAACTCAAGACCTGGCGAAGGACTGCCAGGCAAAAGTCCAACTGGAGGATCCGGTTGGCACCAGGTAAACTCTCCCGAGAGGAGTAGGTGAGGACGCGTTCCCCTTGAGGGAACATTAGGCGTCGGTTCGACCTAGGGCTCCATTTTGGAGACCAAAAGTCAGAACCAAGACAGCTGAGGCTGTATAACCTATTATTTTATTGTTTTATTGTGTTTTGGACTAACCCTGGATGCAGGACCGAAGGAACGAGTGTCTGCAGCTCAGAGTGCCTCAAAGGAGTGAGGCAACAGCTGACCAGGGCGCTCGGAGTGTCCCGGGCGCCCCCATGGTGAACACAAAACACAACAAGACAAGAAGGACTTCGACAGTACATACCCAGGGCGCCCCCGCTGTCCCGGGCGCCCCCATTGCAAACCAACTCTGCCGCATCTGCGCTACACGCCCAGGGCGCCCCCGCTGTCCCGGGCGCCCCCAGCCAGACTTGCCGAGGAGACCTCAGCGCTGCGGATAAGAGTTGGCCGAGTCAACTAGGGCGCCCCCAGCGTCAAGGGCGCCCCCGTCAAAGGGTTATCCCGAGTTCTTAGGGATAAACCCTTGACCGCGCCTTTTGGGGATCAAGCGCCACGTGGGGGGCACCCCCGTCGACCAGGGCGCCCCCAGGCCCTATATAAAGGGCCCTCGACCTCCTTCTTTAAAGCATCAATTACTGCGACGCTTCCACGCTCTTCTGCTTCCACGACACGCTCCAGAACTCTTCCAACTCGAGCTGACGACGTCCTGCTGCTCCAACACTCCGATCTACACCGGACGTCGGTAACGAAGAGCTTAATTAAGTTTACTAGGCTGATTCTGTAATACTTTTTATTGTAAACTTTCTCGAACGTATAGAATTGCCCGCAGAAAACGATCAACGACCATGGGCCTTGGAGTAGGAGTCGACACAGGCTCCGAACCAAGTAAAACGACCGTGTTAGCATTGTTTTTGTGTCTTATTTCCGCTGCGCACTTACTTTTTTAAATCCGAACGATTTGCGACATTCACCCCTCCCTCTCTCGCATTTCTCGATCCAACAAGTGGTATCAGAGCGGGGTTATTCAAAGTTGGTGCAACCACCACTTTGAAAATTCTTTTCGGATTTTTTTTCTTTCGCTTTATTTTTCAAATAAATAATATCTGTGAGTGTATTTAAAATATCCTTACGCCTTTTTCAATTTTGAATTTTCATCTTTTCACCATTCATTAGAATTGATAAAACGATCAATTTTTGAAAATTTGTCATAAATTTTTTTTATTATTATTTTAATATTATTTTGCCTCGAAAATCGTGCAATATTTATTTTGGACTATTTTTCTCTTGCTCCCGCACTACTAATCCAAGACCAAGTCTTGGTACATTTCTATTTTTCTTTTTGTGTGCAAGATTTGTTCTTAATGGCCAATCAAGAATGGAACAGTACCCGTCCACCACTCTTCTCCGGCAAAAACTTCAACTCTTGGAGAAGTCAAATGGAGTCGCTTCTAAAAGCCCACATGGACCTATGGCTAATCATCCAAACGGGATTTTCTTTTCCCGTAGAAGATGGAATGTCGATCGCTTGGGAGAAATTGGACGAACCAACTCTGAGGAAGATCGAGACTGATGCTAAGGCAACAGTAATCTTGCAATGTGGTCTAACCAACGAGCAACTCAATCTAGTAGGTCCATTCAGATGTGCTAGAGAAATCTGGGAAAAACTGATTAACCTTCATCAAGAGATCTCAGATGAAGAAGAAGATCAGGTAAATTATCTTGCCTTTTCGGTCCAAGCACAAACAGCCGAGTCAGAGTCTGAACCAGAATCAAACGACGAACTGACAGAGATGGTAAGTAATTTTAAATGCTTTTCAAAATTAGAATTAAATAATCAAACAGATACTATAATGGTCGAGGAAGGTATAATTTCTATTGCAGGGAAATCTTCTAAACAACTACCAAAGAAGGAGCTTCAACAAGTACCCGAGTCCGACTCAGACACGGAACCAGAAGATGAATCTAGATCCGAGACAGCAACAATTAAGGGGGAGATTCCCAATAAGGAATCAAAAGGTAAAATTACAAATTTAAATTTTAAAAATCATATAATTTGTTACATATGCAGGAAGAGAGGGCACTACCAAACTAAATGTCCTACTCGTAAGATTCAAACGATACCACCGACGGCAACAAAGAAACGAGCTCCAAAAGCACGAAAGAACAAGAGTCGCATTCAATGCTTCAAGTGTCAGGAGTTTGGGCATTACAAAGAGGAATGCACAGATAAACGTTACAAAGATCCAGGGAAACCAACCAAAATGGGTAACTGTAATTTACATCCAAATCAACTCTTTACCTTGAATACTGATAGTTTAATTAATCTCCCTTGGTCAAATTTAGATATGGATGCATGCTTAGATAACTTAATGAAATCATGTATATTAGCAAAGTCAAAATTCAAAATGTTAAGACAAGAAAATGAGACTTTGAAAATTAAAATTGATATACAAGAAAAACTGATTAATAATTTTGCAAACTTAGAAAATCCAGAAATTTCTCCTCACTATGACATTATCTGAAGTTTTGTTTTGGCTATTCATAGGACTAGATAGCTTAAGGACTTAACCAATTACTTGAAATTTGAAAACATAGTATTGGGAGTAGGTGAGATGATAGTACGTTGGGGAAACCAACTCTAATAAAATCAAGTCTACTTGGTCTCTTTAGACTGGTGAAACCAGCCGAAGCTACCGATCCAAGACCCAAGCTAGTTAGACCAGAAAATGACCTAATTTAATTTGAAAATGAAATTTCATTAAAAGGCTTTGTCAAGGAAAGGGTGGATGATCCCATAAGGCTACGGCCAAAGAAGGCCTAGTGCCTCGCCAAGACCTGGAAGCCAATTTCTGAAATTCAAATTCAAATTATCTTTTGTCAAATTCGAATCTAACACAAATTTCAAATAATTATAGATTCTAATCTGTTTTCAAAAATTCTATTTTTCAAACTTATTCTGTTTCAAAAATCACTTAATCAGTGTTCAAAATTTCTGCTTTCTAAACTTATTTTTTTTCAAATCTGTTTTCAAAATTAAATAACTTTTTTCAAAATAAATGAAAATTCCTTTTCAAAATCATTTTTACCTTCAAACCTGTCTCACAAAACCCATAAGGTTAACATGCTTGATCACATAGAACTGGGTGAGACATCTAGGAGCTAAAAGTATGATTCAGTTTGCAAGACTTATTTAAGCTTACCTTTTTTTTTGTACCCTACTTTTCATTCCTAACATTTTTTTTAATATGAAATTTCATGTTAAATATCTCGATAGACTCATTTTAAATATAATCTAGGGCTTGTTTTGTTTTAGTTATTGATTGTCAAACATTATCAACTGAGTCAAACTTGGTCAAAACAGTCAACCCTAGTCAACATAGTCAAACCTGCTCAACACTGAAATCCCTTAAGGAATTTAGATAAAGTCAGTCTGTGTCGGATACAGGGGAGTTCCTCTTAATCTTTTTCAAAAATTCAGATTTTTCAAAAACCTCATGCTCTAAAACTTATTATTATCTCAAAATAAGGTTTTCAAAAGTTGATTCAAAAACCTTAATATATTACTATCGCTTTGGAAAAATTATTATCATTTCAAATTTTTTTTAAACTGTGTTATTATTCCAAATTGAGTTTTCAAAAATTTATCTCCTTGAAAGTTATCATACTCAGAAGATTGTTCAAAAGTGCTTCTTTTGATCTTGACAAACCCTAAAGACACAGAGGAAAGGTCCACTTCATGATCTTCAAGGACTCCTAGGATGTGTCAAATTAAGGGGGAGTCTAAGTCAAAAGAAAAACTTCAGAAAAAGTTTCTTTTTACTTATGTCTTTGTTAAACAGTTCTTTCTAATCTGACTCAAACCTTAAGACTCAAAGGAAGAGTACTTGTGGTCAACAAGCTTCCCAGGACTGAGTCAAGTTTACGGGGAGGTCAAAATTAAAGAAATTATTTAATAACATGCTTTATTTCAAACTCTTGCAAAAATCTAAGTCTTTCAAAATACTATTTGTTAGAATTTGTGTGACTTATGAAATTGTTTTCGAAATAACATTTACTTAGGTTGGAAAATTTCCAGGACACTTAGGAAATGTCCTTGTAGTCAACAAGGTTTCCTAGGATGGTGTCAGACTGGAAAATGAACCAAGTTAAGTAAAACATTGAACCTTCAAAAGTTCACACACTTTTTTAGAATATATTTTTAAGTACTATCATTTTTTTTTAAAATTTACTTGAGTTTGAAAATTTCCAGGACACTTAGGGAAATGTCCTTGGAGTTAACAAGGTTTCCTAGGATTGTGTCAGACTGGAAAAGAAACCTAGTCAAGTGAAATATTTTGTTTTCAAAAAAAAAATCTAATACTTTTCTAAAAGTACGTATGTATTTCAAATCATAATTTATCTCAAAAGTACTTGAAAAATCTTTTCAAAAATCTTTTTCGAAATTTTTTTTACAAATACAAAATATTTTTTTTTGCATAATACTCTTCAAAATGGACTTAATCTGGAAATTTAAGCTTTTGCTATGCTTTTAAGAGTTATACCAAGTATTTTTATGTTTTCAAAACTCATAAGCTCTGATACACAATTTCTTCTCAAAACTTCTTTCAAAACATATTCCGTTATTGATATATATCCAGGGGGAGAGATTGGAAAGAAGAGTGAGAATCAAAACTTTCAAATTTAAATTTTTTTTCTCTCTTCAAAAAGTATTAACTTCTTTTTCAAAATGTTTTAAGTACTTACTTAACTCTTTCAAAAACATATTAAGCACTTAATTCTTTTTCAAAAACATATTCTCCCAAATCAAGTTAAATACTTAACTTTATCATTTTAAGTATTAAATAATATTTCTAAGTACTTAACAATTCTTTTCAAAAATCATTCTTTTCAAAAATCATTTCTAAGTACTCAAGTATTTAACGGGTATTTTTTTTACCTAATTTTCTCAATCAAGTATTTGACACTTAATTTTCAAATTCTTCTAAAAAGTACTTGCTCCAAAGTTTAAAAACTTGTTAAGCCTGAAAAATCCTTTTCTTGAAAATTTTCTAAGCGTGAAAAATTTCTTGAAAAATTTTCTAAGTAAAGTTTCCTTTTCTAAAAGTTAAAATTTTTTTGGAAACTTGGAAATTTTGCCTAATTTTTTTTTCCTTATAAAAAGTTGTAAATTTTTTTAAGCCTGAATTTTTTTTCATAATGGTAAATTATCTAAGTTTTGAAAATGCTTTTACTCGATTCTTGAAAAATACTTTGTCAAAAACATAAAGCACTTAGAAAAACTCATAAATCCCTGTTAGATACCTTGTTCACCCATGCTTGTTTTTGATATATGTCAAAGGGGGAAGAAAGGTCAAAGTTAAGAGTTAAGTTAATTATTCAGGGGGAGAATGAGCATGAGAAATTTTTGTTCTCTCTCTCTTTTCACTGTTCAAATTACATTTGGGTTTAGACTGTTACGAATTGATATGTTTTATTAGTCTTAACCTTTATGCTTAAACTGCTATCTTTTTCCTTAACTTTGAATTGTGTTGCCATAATCAAAAAGGGGGAGATTGTTGGTGCAGGAAGCACCAGATCGAACCTTGTTTTGATATTGGCAAAGGATTCAAAGTTAAGGGTTATTTGTTGTCTAACAATGCTGCTTGAGAGTGCAGGAAACAAAATCCTAGCGAAGGGCTGCTAGGCACCTGACGATGGGCTGTCAGGAAACCAAGTCCTGGCGAAGGGTTGCTGGGCGAAAACCAAGTCCTAGCGAAGGGATGCTAGGCACTTGACGATGGGCTGTCAAGAAACCAAGTCCTGGCGAAGGGCTGCTAGGCGAAAACAAAGCCCTACCGAAGGAATGCTAGGCACTGGCAAAGGAATGCTAGGCACTAGCAAAGGGCTGCCAGAAGAAAAGACCTAGCGAAGGGCAGCTAGGCACCAAGCGAAGGGCAGCTTGGTAACTCAAGACCTGGCGAAGGACTGCCAGGCAAAAGTCCAACTGGAGGATCCGGTTGGCACCAGGTAAACTCTCCCGAGAGGAGTAGGTGAGGACGCATTCCCCTTGAGGGAACATTAGGCGTCGGTTCGACCTAGGGCTCCATTTTGGAGACCAAAAGTCAGAACCAAGACAGCTGAGGCTGTATAACCTATTATTTTATTGTTTTATTGTGTTTTGGACTAACCCTGGATGCAGGACCGAAGGAACGAGTGTCTGCAGCTCAGAGTGCCTCAAAGGAGTGAGGCAACAGCTGACCAGGGCGCTCGGAGTGTCCCGGGCGCCCCCATGGTGAACACAAAACACAACAAGACAAGAAGGACTTCGACAGTACATACCCAGGGCGCCCCCGCTGTCCCGGGCGCCCCCATTGCAAACCAACTCTGCCGCATCTGCGCTACACGCCCAGGGCGCCCCCGCTGTCCCGGGCGCCCCCAGCCAGACTTGCCGAGGAGACCTCAGCGCTGCGGATAAGAGCTGGCCGAGTTAACCAGGGCGCCCCCAGCGTCAAGGGCGCCCCCGTCAAAGGGTTATCCCGAGTTCTTAGGGATAAACCCTTGACCGCGCCTTTTGGGGATCAAGCGCCACGTGGGGGGGCGCCCCCGTCGACCAGGGCGCCCCCAGGCCCTATATAAAGGGCCCTCGACCTCCTTCTTCAAAGCATCAATTACTGCGACGCTTCCACGCTCTTCTGCTTCCACGACACGCTCCAGAACTCTTCCAACTCGAGCTGACGACGTCCTGCTGCTCCAACACTCCGATCTACACCGGACGTCGGTAACGAAGAGCTTAATTAAGTTTACTAGGCTGATTCTGTAATACTTTTTATTGTAAACTTTCTCGAACGTATAGAATTGCCCGCAGAAAACGGTCAACGACCGTGGGCCTTGGAGTAGGAGTCGACATAGGCTCCGAACCAAGTAAAACGATCGTGTTAGCATTGTTTTTGTGTCTTATTTCCGCTGCGCACTTACTCTTTTTAAATCCGAACGATTTGCGACATTCACCCCCCCTCTCTCGCATTTCTCGATCCAACACATACTAATATAAACATGCAATAGTGATGTTGTGATTCTCTTTCAAAATATAGATATTCATACAAAAAAGACAAGACTTTTAGTATACATCCTAACAAAGTGGTGAATGTGGATTGTCGGAGGTTCTTTGGATATGGACTCTCCCCTCTAATCCAAGCGGGAGAGATGGAAGATGGCCTCCCTTCCTCCAAATCTGGAGGAAGGGAGATGGAGATGGAGAGACAGCTAGGGTTGATGGAGAGTGGCTGGAGAGATCCCCTCAGGTGAACCAACATTTGCCCTTTATACTCGCCCTTAAACCACTCAAAAGCGAAAATCAAACCTAAAAATTACAACTTCTTGTGTACTGAGGCATAGTCGTGCTTGTGGTTCCCTGACTATGCCTGTGGGTGCCTCCTAGCCATGCTTGGGGCTGAGCTCCTGGGCATGACCCGGTCGTGCCTAGGGATGCCTTCCTTGTCAAGGGGTTGATCAACTGGTAATGGAGTTTGGCCATGTCAAGGAGTTTGGTCGATCAACTAGTAAAGGAGTTTGGTCGTGTCAAGGGACACAACTAGGTTGTGTTCCTTGTTGAATGAGCCTTAAAACTCTTTGATATGCTCTTCAAATGTCTTACAAAACAATGTATGTATCAATTCAAGTATTAGGGTCATCAATTAAATGATATTTGCATCAAAGCTCTAGATAATTCAGTGCTCATAAAGCATGGTAAGTCATGCAAATAAATTGTACGAGTAGATTAAAACATCAAGTATAAGAGAGAAATCATATGTCAAAGATTTTTTTATCAATCACAGCATAAGCTTGTCCCCTTAATGAGAATATGTCCTCACCGCCTTCTTTTCAAAATGGCCTCTCCAATCTAGAAGTATACCTTCCTTACCATTTTGCCGAACATCCAGTCTACTTACTTATTTGGGTTTCCTCTGCTTAGCGTCTGATCCATCAACCCATCAGGTTTCTTTTGTCTTGATGTCTAGTCCTCTGACCCATTAAGTCCTTCCTACCATATGTTTGGTCTTATTTACCATTCTAGACTTCCTTCTAGATGTCCAATTTTACTGACCCATTTGGACTTCCTTTTAAATGTCCAGTTTCACTGAACCATATCGACTTACTATGTTTGGTGTACAATCCTCTTGATTTGTTAAGACTTTCATTGCCTAGTATCCAGTCTACCTGACCTATTAGGACTTTTCTATTAAGTCATGCACACTTAACAAAACTATCAAATCACAATGACTAAATTTTAATTATTTTGTCAACATCAAAATTACAGATTTGATTATTTAGTACTTCATGTGCCAATACTATATGAGGTAAAAGGAGGTGCATGCCGTCCTCACGGGATGGACTAATGGTTAGTGCGTGGGTGTTGCCACCAAGAGGTTTGGGGGTCAAATCCTGACAAAGTCAGTATGTCCACCCTCCCCATGCGCTAGCCACAGCATCTGGGCTAGTAGTCCCCGTGATTTACCTCCTTCGTGTTGACTCTGGGACAGATTGGTGGGGGCGCTGGAGGCGAGCGAATCGCCTTTGCCGCCACCAAAAGGGGGTGCATGCTCGATCGTAATACGTTCCTAGGAGATCAAGGATATGACTCTAACATAATTAGGCTGGTCTTAATCAGAACCTTCACACTCTTGGAAGGAGGAGCGCTGACATAGCCCAAGGCCTCAAAAGCCCAGCAACCTCCCCACCTCAAACTCAAGTCCTATATGGACTTTCCTATTGAATGCTTGCTATTTAGGTCACTTTAGTCGCCATCGCAGTATCCAACCTTCGCCTCATTATCATCCATCTTCTACTCCACGTTAGGGGCGAATTTCTTTCAGAGGTGGATTTTCGCCGCAGTGAATAACATTTCTATTATTTGTGTATAATCTTTGATAATAAATGTAGACTCATGATTTATATTTTTGTAAATATATGCTCTAAGGGATTCAACTTTTAGGCTTTTTGAAAATCTACATTAATATTGAAAGGTAAATGGAATTGTTAAAAAAAATATTAATGTGTTGTAAGGGTATATATAATAGAACAAAACCCAATAATATTATTATGTACAAAACTATATTTTACTTACAATATGATATTACTTATAATTTGTTTTTTTTTTGAAAATTCATATATTTGAATCTTGGACTCAATTAATCCGTGAAGTGGACAGTTTTTCCCGGATTTGTTCACGTAATAAATTCTAGAAGCACAAACAGATCCATATTTAATAATTGAGCAATGATAGAGAAAGTAAAAATAAAAGAGTAAAAATCATAGTGAATAACGTGACATGATATAATATTTTATATGCATACGTCTGATTATCGCTTGGACACCATCGGCGGCCTTCGGCCGTCACCCCGAATCAAACTATATCTTGGGAGGCACGGTGAATCCGTCGGAGATCGTACATGTAAAATGTCACATCATTCATTATGATTTTCACTCTCCCATTTTCACTTCCAATTATTATTCTTAATAATTAAGTTCCTAGATTTCTTATTCTATTGGAAGAAAATATCTTGTAATATGTCTAGATATTTGTAATATCTTCTGCCGCTGCACAAACCTTATCACCGATATTTATGAAAATTATCGTTTTAGATATTTAGAAATTACAAAATCTTACTTTTCATCAAAACAGATTCGATGCAAAAAAAAAAAAAAAAAAAATTGAGACTCACGATACAAATAA
Source organism: Boesenbergia rotunda (assembly GCA_024364735.1). Taxonomy (NCBI): domain Eukaryota; kingdom Viridiplantae; phylum Streptophyta; class Magnoliopsida; order Zingiberales; family Zingiberaceae; genus Boesenbergia; species Boesenbergia rotunda. The sequence goes on along the minus strand of JAGFNQ010003347.1, from coordinate 363,602 downwards.
TTAAATATTGATCTAAAAATATGTCAAAGCAACATTAATGATTAATTTACATTTAAAAAGTTGATTCATATTTAAAATTTATATACAAAAATTAGAGATTCATGGCATTTTAGAAATTAATTGAAGGAACTTGTTTCGACAATATAGTTTTTTACAAGATCCTATATATTATGAATAATAAAGTTAGATTCAAAATTTTAAATTTAATGAAATTTATATTTTAAATTCGTTCGACATTTTTGAATTAATTTTCAAGGTTACTATTTATGTAACCTCAATAAGTTACACTCAGGAATTTTATCTAATATAACTAAAATTTATTTATTATATTTAAACCTACTCTATTGTAAAAAATTATTCATAGTTACACCAAAATAATTCAATTTACAATCAGTTTGTAATACACTATGCGCATGCACCAGTACTCTTATATGAACAAAACAAAAGGTTAAGGAAACACATACAATGCATCTGGCTAATGGCTGTGGCTGCTGCTGTGTTAACGTGGGATGACTTGGAGATGACCAACATCACTAGGGGAGAGGCTGTGGCTGCTGCTTCTTGTTAATGTGGGATGACTCAGAGAAGGTCAACATCACTGGGGCAAGCAGACAGGCATAGGTAGACACAGTTTGTGTGATTGGATGTATAGATCACAATTGATAGCAGACATTAACTTTGCCTGGCAAATGCACAGGGAAAGGTGGTTAGTGACCAAATGAATCATTGATGGATGGATGGATGGATGGATGGGATGGATGGCAATGTCTATCCAGAATGAGTCTCAGAGACAATCTTTTCCTCCTTTTGATAGCCTTCCGGTGGATTAGGATCTACAAAAGCAATGAAGATATGCCACTGCAATGGTATGTGGGGTGCCCTTTAATCTCAAATGGCCCACGGGACTTGTTGGCCGATTTGATCAGAAAAGTAAAGAAATAGATTGAAAGCGACTGAATTGCTTATTCTGCAACTGCTGGTACTCTTGCGATCAATTGTGTCATTATGGCTGTGGTTCAATTCAAACCTGTTATTGTAACTTTGGATTGCTGGTAATTGAGAGAATCCTTGGAGCTACCCAGATTTGACACCAATATGAGATGTCCACTTTAGCACCACAGCCCTTCAGTGCATGAATTGGTTGTGGTGAATCAATTCTGGTGGAAGCCAATTCTGGTGGGTCCATGTAATTGTAGTGGTCCATTTCATATTCAATTCCTGTGACATGACAACATTTTGAGTGAGATCAGACTTTTCAATACAATGCTGTGGTGCAGAAAACTTACCATGTAGGGCTGGTCCATTTCATATTCAGTTCCTGTGACATGACAACATTTTGAGTGAGATCAGACTTTTCAATACAATGCTGTGGTGCAGAAAACTTACCATGTAGGGCTGGTCCATTTCATATTCAGTTCCTGTGACATGACAACATCTTGAGTGAGATTAAACCTTTCAATACCATGCTGTGATGGAGGAACTTACCACGTAGGGAAGAAATGTGATGAATGTTTGATATCATATGGCGGAGGAAGAACATTACTTAAAGCAAATTTGGTCTTTTTCTTTTCTTTGTTCCAACTAGTAGATGATCTAATGTTATTATTTTTGTCAGTTTGACCCTGCATTTCCCTGAAACCTATTACATCAAAATAGGCTCACAAGAATCAACAAAGCAACATTTATTAGAAATGGAGCTAAACAATACTCAATTTAAATACAAACTCAAAGATTTTCAAAGATCGACACACTTAATCCAACAGAAATTTTTAGAAGGGCATTGATTTCAATTGTGATGGTGGCCAGCGAGTTTCATATATAACTGTTTGTGCTACACTTGGGACCAAAATATTAACTGAGCTAATATTTCAATTGCAAGTGGCTTAGTTTCTTGGAGAGGCGTCTGTCGAGGATTGCCGCCTACGTATTCTTAGAGAACCAAATTTTCCAGCACCCGGCGATGAGCCTTCAAAAATGTAGGGTAAGTAGCCAGTAGCAGATTTATACCTTTTCTGAATCTGAAATTATCAAACATCTTTAATCAGTTACCAAGAGTTGCAGCAATTGGCATCGAAGAGGATAAACGGCATCCTAAACAATCCATAACACGATAGAAATGAAATGGAAGATTGACATCAAATAATAATGTTAAAGATTGCAAAGTATAAAAGATAACTAATTCACTGTAGCAGTGGGATGCTATTGTAGCCCATGAAATTAAGTTCATGTTCATGATAGTTATTTGCCCAGAACTTGTGTTGGACTAAACAGGTATGCCATAATCTTCCACTTCATCATCATGGACTCAGACTTCATTTATTTAAGCCTTATAGATACCCTAATGAACCTTCCCTCAATCATCATTATGGTCATCAAACAAACCATGTCCCAACTATTTGAGATCAAATACATAACTCTTAGTGCTCCATTTACCTCTATGATTATATCAATGGCGATGACCTAGTCTTGAAAAATATAATGATCTAGAAAATTTCTAAAATCTTCCAGGTGGCTTAAAGTAATCATCTAGACTTGGAGTCTACATTAGTATGTCATGGATAAACTACAATTTTCTCATACAACAACAAGAAAATCTTTGAGTAAAGTTATATAAATCTTTCTATGTCATTGGGCTCGATCCCTTACTATAATGATATTTATACTTAAATAAATTTTATCATGTTTTATCGTTACTAAGTCTTTTTGCCTCCTTTTCCTCGATTAATGTGGATATATATGTCACAATCACAAATCGTCTAACTGGGGCATTTATTGGTACCTAAATACATGTTCATACATCTTAAATGCATCTCTAAAAGTTTTCCCTAAATATACACAATCCCAACTTTCTCTCCCTAAGGTTTTCATTTATTATTTTGTTCATCCTTGTATATCCACACATCCAGTTTAATATCTTCATCTTTCCCTCATGTGCCTGATTCATAGCCTAGCATTCAACTCCATATAATATAACAGATATAACTGTCATTTTATAAGGCTTCTCTTTAAATTTTAGAGGTACCTTAGAATCACAAAGAACACCTAATGCCCTCCTCCATTTCAATCATCATACTTGCATCTAATATAAAAAATCTCCATCAACCACTCCGTCCTTTTGTAAAGATAAACCTTGATACTTAAAGCTCTTAATTACAAATAACACGTCGTCGCCTATTTTAACAATTGCATTGTTGCATCCACTACTACAACAACAACAACAACAACAAAGCCTTATCCCACTAGGTGGGGTCGGCTATATGGATCCTTTTACGCCATTGAGTTCTATCCCCTACTATATCATCATCTAGATTTAAATAAAATTTATCTTGTTTTATTGTTGCCAACCAAGTCTTTTTTGGTCTTCCTCTCCCTCTTTTAATGTGCGTATTTATCATAGTTTCACATCGTCTAACAGGGGCATTTATTGGTCTTCTAAGTACATGTCCGTACCATCTCAAACGTGTCTCCCGAAGTTTTTCTTCAATAGATGCAACTCCGACTTTCTCTCTAATACTCTCATTCCTTATTCTATCCATCCTCGTATGTCCACACATCCACCTTAACATCCTCATCTCTGCAACTTTCATCTTTTGCTCATGTGCTCGAGTCATAGCCCAACATTCAGCACCATATAACATAGCAGGTCTAACTGCCGTTTTGTAGAACTTCCCTTTAAGTTTTAGAGGTACTTTACGATCACATAAGACACCCGATGCTAATCTCCATTTCAACCATCCTGCTTGTATTCTATGTAAGACATCTCTCTCAATTCCTCCATCACTTTGCAAGAACGATCCTAAATACTTAAAGTTCTCGATTTTAGACAGCTCATCATCTCCTATCTTAACAATTGTTTCACTACGTCTAGCATTGCTAAACTTAAATTCCATATATTCAGTCTTTACTCTACTAAGCCTAAAACCTTTCATTTCTAGAGTTTCCCGCCAAGATTCTAGTTTAGCATTTACTCCTTCACGTGTCTCATCTATCAAAACAATATCATCTGCAAACAACATGCACCATGGCACTGTATCTTGAATGTGCCTAGTGAGTTCATCCATGATTAGTGTAAAAAGATAGGGACTTAAAGCTGATCCTTGATGTAACCCTATCCTTATTGGAAATGCTTCAGTCAATCCACCTGAAGTCTTCACTCTAGTCGTTACATCTTCATACATATCTTTAATTAGGTCAATATATGTTACGCTAACGCCTCTCTTTTCTAGAATTCTCCATATAATTTCTCTTGGTACCCTATCATAAGCTTTTTCTAAATCAATAAATACCATGTGTAGATCTTTCTTTTGCTCCCGATATTTTTCAATTAATTGCCTAAGAAGATGTATAGCTTCTATTGTCGACCTTCCAGGCATGAACCCAAATTGATTTTCGGTTACCGTGGTCTCCTTCCTCAATCTTTTTTCTATTACTCTTTCCCAAAGCTTCATGGTATGACTCATTAATTTAATACCCCTATAGTTTGCACAATTTTGTATGTCTCCTTTGTTCTTATATAAGGGAACTAGACTACTTACCCTCCATTGATTAGGCATTTTTTTTGTTTTCAATATTAAATTAAATAATTTTGTAAGCCATTCAATACCTTTTTTCCCTAAACATTTCCATACCTCTATTGGGATATCATCCGGTCCCACGGCCTTTCCATTTTGCATCCCTTTCAAAGCTTGTTCTACTTCTGAAGTTTGAATTCTCCGATGAAAATTAAAATTTCTATACTCATTTGAAATACTTAAATTGCCTAAGTCAAGTTGGTCCCCTAAACTTTCATTAAAAAGTTGATGAAAGTAAATCTTCCACCGCTCTTTTATTTCGCTATCATTTACTAGTACTCTATCGCATTCATCTTTAATACATCTTATTTGACTAAGGTCTCTTGTTTTCCTTTCTCTTGCTTTAGCTATTTTATAAATGTCTCTTTCCCCTTCTTTTGTATCTAAATTTTGATATAATCGTTCAAAAGTTTTATTTTTTACTTCATTCACTGCTTTCTTAGCCTCTTTCTTGGCTATTGTATATTTTTTTAAGTTTTCCTCGTTCTTACAAATATATAATTCCTTATAAGCTATTCGTTTTTCTTTCACTTTCTCTTGTACTTTCTCATTCCACCACCGAAATTTCATACTTGGTGGTGCATGCTCCTTTGACTCACTGAGTACACCTTTAGCTACTATTTTCAACTTTGATATCATCTTATCCCATGTCGTATTAGCGTCACTATATATTTCATCTAATGCTTGTATTCCTATCTTCTCCTTTAATATGTTTTGCTTCCCATCAATTAACTTTTACCACTTAATTCTAAGAGTCATGTATATTTTTCCTCTATTGATATTATGATTAAGGCGTATATCCAACACTACTAATCTATGTTGGATAGTTAAGCTTTCTCCAGGGATAACCTTACTATCTTTATAAATCTTTCTATCTCTCCTCCTAATCATAAAATAGTTAATTTGATATTTATTAGTCCCACTTTTGAATGTGATCAAGTTTTCTTCTTTTTTTTTAAAAAATGTATTAGCTAGTATAAGGTCATATGCTATCACAAAATCCAATATAATTTGTCCTTCTTCATTTCTTGGTCCAAACCCATAATCCCCATGTACCCTCTCATATTCTTCATTTTTCACTTCGATATGTCCATTTAGATCGTCTCCTATTAAAATCATTTCATTTGGCGGAATATTTTGTAATACCTCATCTAAATCGCCCCAAAATTTTGATTTAGTTTCTTCATCTAATCCTACTTGAGGTGCATATATGCTAATTACGTTCACAACTTCTTTCGCCACTACTATCTTGAGAGCTATAATTCTATCCCCCTTTCTAACTACACCAACAACTTCATCTTTTAAAGAACTATCTACAAAAATACCCACTCCATTTCTTGTTTTACTCTTTCCTGTATACCATAACTTAAAACCCGAGTTCTCTATCATTTTTGCCTTCTCACCTACCCATTTTGTCTCTTGCACACACAAAATACTAATTTTTCTCCTAATCATTGTATCTACTACCTCCATTGTTTTACCAGTGAGAGTTCCTATATTCCATGTTCCAAATCTGAGACTATTACTTTTCTTATAATGTTTATTCTTAGTCCACCTATGGTGTGAGAACTCTTGCCTATTTAACACTACACCCAAGTTCTCATGGAGATGTAGCGGTCCTTGCCGAGACGTTACAGTCGGACCCTGCAACGCGAACCCTTGCATATTTAGCACTACACCCGGGTTCTGGAGATGTAGCGGTCCTTGCCGAGACGTTACAGTCGGACCCTGCAACGCGTTCCTTCCGGGGAACATCCTAGCATTAGCATAATACTTTAATGGATCCATTCATTGAGTATTTGCCATAGTTTTTTTACGCTGGCTGGCAACCTAACGCAACCCTCCTCCTTTATCCGGGCTTGGGACCGGCCATGCCATAGTTGCATCCACTACTACTAAACTTAAATTACATATTTTCTGTCTTTACTCTATTAAACCTAAAACCCTTTACTTCAAGTGAATTCTATCAAGATTCGAGCTTAACATTTACTTCTACACATGTCTCATCAACCAAAATAATGTCTTCTACAAACATGGTGACCGGTGGGAAACTTCCGTGGGGCCGGGCCGGTCACCCCAGGTTCAATTTGTCTGCTGCCTGGTTCATCATTTCTACAAACAACATGCATTGTGGTAACACAACTTGGATATGCTGTTCATCCATGACTAATGTAAAAAGATTAGATTTAGAATTAATTATTGATATAATATTATCTTTATAGGAAAATTAATCGCCTAAAGTTTCATCCACGTCCAATGAGTTCACTTTTGTCATTTAATCCTCATACATATCCAAGCATGAACCTAAGTTGATTTGCAATCACCTTGTTTCCTTAATCATTTTTGTACTACTCTTTCTCAAAGTTTCATGGTATGACTTATTAACTTAATGCTCCTATAATTCACACATTATACATCTCCTTTGTTTTTAAATTGGGACTAGAATACTTACCTACCAGTGATAAGACATTTGCTTCGTTTTAAATAACTTTGTAAGTGATTCAATACCTTCCTTCCTTAGGCGCTTATATACCTCTATCATCCGGTCCAACTGTTTTTTCATTTTGAATCTCATTTAACACCTATTGTAGTTTTGAAATTTGAATTCTCCAATAAAAATTTAAATTTCTATACTTATCTAGCCTACATAAATATCCTAAGATAAGTTAATTACCTAAACCTTTATTAAAAAGTTTATAAAATATAGCTGTTGCATCGGTCCTTTATTTCCTCATTCTTCACTAATACTCTATTGGATTTATCTTTAATGCATCTTATTTGGTAAGATCCCTTGCTTTATCTTATTTTAGCTATTCTATAGATGTCTCATTCCTCTTCTTTTATATCAAGCTATCGTTACAAGCATTTGAAAGCTTCATTTTGGCTCACTCATTACTTTCTTGGGCTTTTTTTTATCTATTGCATACTTTTTAAAATTTGCTTCATTTTTATAAGTGTATAGTAACTTATAAACGTTTCTTTTCCACTAAGATTTTATATTTGGTCGTGTCCACCTTCTTGACTCATGGAGTAGGCACTTGGCCACTGTTTTCAACTTTGATGTGATATTATCCCATGTCGCTATGTATTTCTCGTAATACTTATGTTGCTACCCTCTCTTTAAAGATGCTTTGTTTGTCATCCTTTAACTTCCACCACTTAATCGTAGGAATTATACATGTTTTTCTTCTACCAATTATGCCCGAGGTGTGTATCTAACACCACTAACATATGTTAGATAGTTAAGTTTTTTTGTAGGAACGACTTTGCAAACTTTACAAATTTTTCTATCCCTCTTCCTAATCAAAAGAAAATTAATTTGTGATTTATTGGTCTAACCTTTTAATGTAATTAGGTGTTTTTCTCTTTTTTGAAAAATATATTAGCTATTATAAATTTATATGATATTGGTAAATCCAATATTACTTTTCCTTCTATACTTGTTCCAAAATCATAGCTCTCATGTACTCTATCATATTCCTCATTTTTTACTCCTATATGTCCATTTAGATTTCCTATTAAAATCATCTCATTTGTCAAAAGTTGTTGTACCACCTCATTTAGGTAACTCTCTACAATTTTTCTCATATTTAATCTTAATCTGGTTTAAAATATTGAGTAACAGCATTGATACCATAAAAGTTATTGTAAAACATATCAAGCATCAATGAAACAGAAGGTTCATTTTTCCAAAAAGGGAAATGGCAATTCAGAAGGTGTGCATCTAATATGGTGAGCCTTGGAAAGAAGCTAAAGCAGATCCATTGGTACCTTGACTCTTTATTTACTTCAAACCTATGTTTGACTGACACTTTAGTACCAGAACTATACATAGATACGGGATATTTCTATCGAGCGTGTAAATATTTTTGGAAACAACCATGTCTAGACACTTAGATCTAAACCCATATTGGATACTCTCACCCAAACCGGGAATTTTGTAGTGCCACATATCACACTAATCTACTGGTTCAAAAAATCATAAAATAAATTTCGTATTCAGAAATTTTATTCTTAAAATAACTGCATTTTAGCAAAAGCGGTTGTTTTTGTACACTTATCAAAAAAAAGTAAGGAAGTTTATGACAATGAAACTAAATCTTATAGAAGGTCACTGGCATACTGATGAAGAATCTGATTCATAAGTTTATTCATCCACAAAGGGATACAAGCTGTATGTATGGTAAGGATTACTCAAGGTTCTATGCAAATTCCATAAAGAAGTGTGTACTATCACGTTTCCAGTAAAATTGGATATGTTTAAAGCCCAATCAATTTTTACCTCCAGAATTTCTTCAGTACATTGAATGCAATTCCTTCCAATAACACAAACTGACCCACCAGAGCCTCCCCCAGTGATTTTTGCACCGAATAAACTTGCACTTCCATCTTGATAGGATTTAGAGTGCTGCATTTCTTGCACCAGGTTTACAAGCCTATCTGTTCCATCTGAGCCAAGCCCACACTCATTGTAGCTGTAATGACACTATCACAAGAAAAAGTATATGAATGCATACAAATATTTTTGGCATACATATTTAATTGAATCATGCACTACAACATTGTTGTTCAAACAGGATCCAGACATTTTTTTAAAGAAAAAATAAAACGGCAACTGACTATGAGAGAAAAAAAGATACTAACGAATTTGTCATATCATTGGCAAGAGATATTCCATTTACTATAGAATTAGAAGATTGATAAATTTTTTTTTTTCAAATTCTTTATTCTAAAAGACCAAAAAGTGAAATCATAGAACCCGAAAAACTTTGCACAAACCACATAATTTAGATCAATAATTTATCAAAAAAAATGAACCCTGAGGTAAAAAAGTACCTGATACATCAGTTCCCCAAGGGAACATAGTTGCTCATCAGTTTGGGCTGCAGTTAGCAAGGCTTTAAAAGCCTACAGGAACAACAGAAAGATAATTCAATTCAGGATTGAATTATAAAAAACTTATTTTTCATTTCTTTGGGTCTAAGATGCAATTGTTGAATTGGTTGTAAAAATATTTCACAGAAAAGACAATGGAGAGAGACAATATGGCCAACTGAAGGACATGTTTTGGTGCAGTTTATACGATTGTAAAACTAACAATATCATTTTCAAGCCTAATTTATCCTGACTACTTAAGGATAACTAGTTGGGGGATGATATACCCCCAGTCCTAGCAAAAATAGGAAATTGGCTTTTCAAAGTTTTTAGATTTGTAAAAGTTTATTTTGGTAGGTTCTCTTTAGAAGAATAAGTTACTAAGCAAGTCTCAAGTTTGTAATTGCAAGGTTAACAAACTTGGCCAGTCCTGATACAGATGGAAATTCTGAATTGTGATGTGCATTGGCTTATCTGATGCAGAGGAGCTCTATAGTCCTACGTGTCCTGTAGGACAGAAAGTCATGATAAGCTGTCAATCAAAGTCAAGATGAGGTGGAAGTCAAGATGAGGTAGATCCAAACATTTACTCTGGCTCCCTCTCAGTCTTGGCAACCGACTCTCTCTCAGTCTCGGCGACAGACTCCCTCTCAATCTCGGTGAGACTCTCTCAAGGCCACTCAACATCAAAATCACCCTTTTTTCACCCTCAAAATAGGTCTATGCCCTACATGGTTTGGCCAACAATGACTGCAAATATTTCAGGACACATGGCATCCTAAGATGGGAGAGTGATTACTAGGTTGTCGGATCTAGTCTCCTAAATGCCTCCCTACTAACACGTGGAGCTAGATGAATGGGAGGCAACCAATGACTGTCAGATTTGGTCCTCTCACAGGCTCCTACAATGATGATATTTCAGCCGACATAGAAATGCTCTCCTGACAACTATAGACTCTCAAGGTAACACCAAGGGGATACCTAATTCCAAACTCTCCACCAAGTTCTCTCCTTTCTCTCCATCTTCTTCGTTCTACATATTGCATCAATTAAACCCTAACTTAAGTCTCGGAGTGGCCCCAGGATCTGTCCCCCGGTCAGTCTAACCCTTTGTTGTAGTGCTTTCACAGGCTCCTCATCCTCCTCGTCGACGACCTCTGGAGAAGCATGTACGTCAATGAGTTCTTTGATTGGTGGTTTTACCATCTACGGTATTTATCTGAAACAAATTGACGTCGTTTGTGGGAATTCTAAATTAAGATGCTACGATGGTTAACATTAGAAGGACTGCCAACTACTCCATGGGAGAAAGAAATCGCGGTAGAGTGGTCACTATCACGCAAGAGAACATAAACGCAATGGTCTCCAAGCCATTGCGCAACAACACCCATTCCCCCAACCCCCACTAGCGGGAGGCCTCCCTCCCTTGGCCGGTGCACCCCCTCTTATGGGTAAGATGCCTCACCCTTCATTGGGGTCTCGCCAACCGTGGTCTCAATCAACCGAGGCACTGAACTCACATGTGAAGATTCACATGAATCACAAGCAGGGGACACCTATCTCCCAACCGTGAAGGAAAAGGTCCTACCTCTAATGAAGGAAGTGTCGCCCTTCTCTAGAGGAGTCCTTGAACAAGAACTAACTCACAATTTTCAACAACCATGACTAGGAGAATACACAAGGTCATCCGACCGAAAGACCATATGTGTCAATTTAAAAATGCTTCCCTGTTGCACCAATACACTGATAGTGTTTAAGTGCCGATTCCTATTGACTACTTTGTCAGGATCGACCTAAAGGTGGTTTAGTTGACTCCCTCCTTCGACGACTTCAAGTCACCTTCCTTCACTAATTTCCCAAGAGGTAACAATGACACCTCTTAATCTATTTACCATGAAGCAAAAGCCTCGAGAAACTCTCTGAGAGTATCTGCAGCAATTCAACCAACTCATCTGGGACGTCCCAGCCAGTCCCTTAGAGTTCCTAACAAACGCCTTTTCCCAAGGCCTAATAAATAAGGATTTCTTCAGATCCCTAGTGAAGAAGCCTCCTCTAAACTATGAAAAACTACTGGAACATGTTGAGAATAAAATTTTGTACAAAGGCGAGGCAATCCCGGCCTCTCAGTCGGACAAGAAGCTTCTTTAACCTCCAACGAAGAATAAAATTCTACACCAAACCGCAACTATGTCCCGATTCATGGAGAAGGGAGATCAATGCAAACCGTAGACTTGGTTGCCACATTTGCAATAGCGTTGAGCCAACTATCCCAAGAGGGAGTCGTTCACTTTCTTATCACCAATCGCACTCCTTTGACACCCAGGAGTGTCGACAGCTCGCTCAAGAAGTCGGTCCAGTCATAAATGAACGACATCAGGGCGGGACAGCATTGTCCGTTGCTGTCAAGTGTTCACCGGTCAAGTATCCTCGATGCAATGACTCGAGAAATCAATCAAATCAGCACAGGAATAATAATGTTTCCAACCGAGAGCCAAAATCCCCTCGTTGCCGCTCACCAAAACGCCGAGACAATCGCCAAGATGACCGCCGAGACAACCGCATAGACAATCGCTAAGCTCCTCTGGACGATACTCCTCTTCTGGGTGATGTCAAAATGATCTTAGGTGGCTCCACTTATAGATATTCCAACTGAGCCAGAAAGAATCACAGGCGAAGGTTAGCGAATTACAATGTAAACACTAATAGGGGTCGAGGGACTAGCCCGTCATAAGCTTCGAGCTTCAAGACTTAGAAGGGTGGTCACTCCACATGATGGCGCCTTAGTAATCCATGCTGTGATTGCTAACTACAATATGGCAAGGGTGTTCATTGCCACAGGAAGTTAGTGAATATGCTATATAAAGAAACTCTCGATCAAATGTAGATTGACCAAGATGAGTTACGACCCATGTTGACCGCCCTGTTCGGGTTTACAGGTCATGAACTACAACCACTCGACAGATCCATCTTTCCCTCTCATTAGGTGAAGAGCCTTTGAAGCAAACCTAAAGCACCAACCTCACAGTGGTCGATGCTCCTTCCTCCTAATAACGCCATCCTTGGAAGGTCGACTCTCAGCTCCTTTGGCACAGTGGCCTCGACCCTTCATCAGAATTTTTCCTTTGTCGATCAGGTTAGCTCAGTCAACGAAGATCAAAGCGCTATCCATAAAGGCTATATTGAACCGATCTCCAGAAATTATGGAGGACTTAGAAAAAAGGAGTGCATTCCTTGCAGGAAGTGTCTATGCCTCAGCTAGTTAAAGAAAAAGAAGAAGCTTCCATCCTACCCGACCAGCCCAATCGTGTTAGCAACTAATTTAATGCTAGAGTTAAAAGAATGATGGCTCGCCTGCCTCATTGAAAGTAATGACATCTTCGCTTGGTCACCATAGGAGGTCATAGGAGTGGCACCTATTGTAATGGAGCATAAACTCAACATTACTTTGGAGTTTGGCCTAGTTTGGCAGAGGAAGTGGCACTTCTAAAACAAGACAAACCGTCCACGCCGAAATCACCAAACTTCTAGAGGCAAAGCACATCCGAGAGGTCTAATCCCCTATTAGCTGACAAACGTGATTATAGTGCCCAAACTAGGAGCCAAATGGTGGGTCTGCATCGATTGCCGAGACATCAACAAAGTCTACCCTAAAGATTGTTATCTCTTCCCCTAAACGGTCAACTCGTAGACTTAATGTTGTGAGCTCATCTGCATGCTGGACACGTATCAAGGATATCATCAGATTCCTATGGCTGTGAAAAAGGGCAACCTGGTGCATGAAGCTCCCAACACGTGGGGTCCCAGGGAAGGGTCTATGGTATGCAGCCTTACCCTACTTTTGTAAGAGGTTGTTTCCAGGACTCGAACCCGTGACCTTTTAGGTCACTAAGGTGGTAACTTTACCATTGCGCCAAGGTTCCCCTTCCTTTGGCTGCTGAAAATCAAGAAAAAGTTAGTTTTGTCACCTTTGACAAAACTTTCTGTTACACTGCTACGTCATTAGGACTAAAAAATGCAGGAGTCACCTATCAACGACTTATGGACCTGAGTCTTCAAGCACCAAATAGGTTGTAATGTTGAGGTCAATGTTGATGGCATCCTAATCAAGTCAGATCGAGCCGAGAATTTATTTAGCGACATGGAGGAGACATATAACACCTTGCGAAGGTACGACCTCAAGTTGAATCCAACCAAGTGTTTATTCAACGTCAAGTGGATATTTCCTCGGCTACGTAGTCACTGAGTGAATGATAGAGGCTAATCTAGAGAAAGTTCAAGCCTTACAGAACATGAGGTCCCCAAGAAACACCAAGGAAGTACAAAGACTGGTCGGGCAAATCACTGCATTGTCACGGTTCATCTCTCAGTCAGCCACGAAGAGTCTCCCATTCTTCAAGGTGTTCGGCAAAGCCCCTCGATTCTCGTGGGACAAGAAATGTGAACAAGCTCTCATGGAGCTGAAGACTTATTTGACCAACCTATTCATTCTATCCAAACATATGGCGGGAGAGCCTCTGTGGCTATACTTATCGGCTTCTAAGGGGACCCTTAGCTTGTCCTAGTACGATAGGAAGTTAACACTCAACAACTCATATATTTCTCAAGTCATTATTAAAAGATATCAAGACTCGTATAGACACTCAAATAGCTGACTCAGGCTCTAGTATTAACTATCCGCCAACTTCAACCCTACTTTCTGTTGCATCCTATCACGGTGTTTACCGGTAGAACCTTGGGTTGGGTACTAACCAATCTAGAAGCTTCTTGATGCCTAATCAAGTGAACGAACTAGGTGAATATGATGTACAATATCAATCAAGGACATCCATTAAAGCTCAAGCCTTGGACGACTTCCTAACCGAGACGTCCTGTCAGGAATTACAAGACCTGGAAAATCTTCGTGGATCGATCGACCACCAAGAAAGGAAGCAGAGTCGGAGTTTTATGTGTTCACCTTAGCGGTCACTATACAACTAGCGATAAAACTTCATTTCAAGATCTAAAATATGAGGTCGAGTATAAAGTCTTACTCGTTGGCCTACAAGTAGCCAAGCATTTGGGGGCCACTCGAACTCGTAGTTAGTAACGCAACAGCTCAAAAGCACTTTTGAAATTTGCAATGACCAGCTCTGGTGTTAACCTTTGAGGAGCTAAAAATTAACTTTCAAGAGGACATCCTCCAAAAAAAATGCCTAAAGCATAGAACCAAAAGACAGATGAGTTGGCTAAAATAGTTAGTGGCTTGGCAACTTGGGAGGTGGAGGAGCCCAACCCATAATACAAGACCAATTGGTCGATCAAATTTAGCACAAGCCTCACCCAAGTGACCAAACTGATTGGAGAACCCCCTCATTTCCTTCTTGAGGCACGGAACCTGCAAGATAACTCTGAGCATGCTCGAACTCTCAAAAGGCGTGTTACACAAATCATTTTGGTGGGAGATGCCTTGTATAAATGTGTCTTCTCTTGCCCTCTTCTCAAATGCTTATATTCTGAAGAAGCTATGTCATGAGAGAAATTCATCAAGGCTGTTTGCGGAAATCACACTGGGTCGGAGTTCGGCATAGAAGGTTTTCTTGGCTGGTTACTTTTGGCCTATGTTACATGCTCGAGTAGTTGGCACAGAAGCATCAACCTTTACATTATCGACCCATTGAGTTGTTGAAGACCTCCACAGTATCCTGCCCTTTCAACTAGTGGGGAATGGATATCATGGGTCCCTCACCAACCGGGTTGCACTAGAAGAAATTTCTCTTGGTCACGGCAGACTATTTTTCAAAGTGTGTAGGAGTCGAGCCCTTGGCTCTTAGATCATAGAGGTCGTCCTCAAATTTTTATGACAAAACATAGTATGTTGGTTCGGCATCTCTCGCAAACTAATGTCAGATAATGGCTGACAATTCCAAGGCTTTAATCTTGGTGTTGAGGTTTTAACATTCAGTAGGCTTTTACCTCTATCTGTTATCCTCAAAGCAATTGGTTACACAGAAGTGGTCAATCTGGAGTTAATCCAAGGATTGAAGAACAAGCTTGACTATGTCAAAGGTCGCTGGGTGGAATAACTTTCCAATATGCTTTAGGCTTATCGACAACCTCATGCGACAATACCAGGGCAACTCCTTTCCACTTAGTCAATAGTGGAGAAGCAGTGATCCTAATATAGATCGACCTCGAGTCAGTCCGGATCAGCGCATATGGAAATGTTGAGGATAACTCAGGCAAGAGACTTCCGAGCTGGACCTTGTCACAAAGACCTGGGAGATAGTAGAGATATGACTCAAGGCCTATCAACAACGCATGTGCCAGGCATACTACAAACGTGTCATCCCTCACTCTCCATGTCGAAGACTTAGTCTCGAAGATAGTGTAGACTATGGAAGATGTTGACAAGCTAGAGTCGCGCTGAAATGGACCCTACCGTGTCACTCAATGACTCGACTATGGGTCCTACCATTTAAATGATCCCCAAGAAAAATAACTTAAGTGGCAATGGCATGCCACACATCTAAAGTCTTATAGGGACTAATCTCGGGTATTACCGTTCTATGTTCTTTCTTTTCTGTAATTCATGCTTGTAAGCACTCATGCTCTATCAAGTAAAATTACAGTCGCTTTCTTGTCTGTCTCTTCTTGCAAAGCAACCCTATGATAGGTCGGGGAGTAAGGGGCCCCTTAGCCCCACTCATTAACTGCTCAGCCTTATGATAGGCATGGAATTCCTAGCCCCTCGCTATTGGCCCAGCCTTACAACAAGCTCAATTTTGATATCTCTTCATTCATTACTTAGCAATTTGAGATTATCAGCTCAAGTCATATCAACATATAAGCCTACAATCGATTCTATATAATTTCAATTCAATTCATTCTCTCTATCTCCCGTAGAGAGTGTCATTGCCTAAAGCTATTAACTCAGTCTTACGACAGACTAGGATCTCTCAGCCCTCTTACCCCCACTCGTTAATGGCTTAACATAGAAACAATAACCCTCTTAGCCCCACTCGCTAATGGCTCGGAAAAAGATAGCCCTCTTAGCCTCACTCACTGACGGTTCATGAGGTTGATGCCCCTCATAGCCCCACTTGCTAAAGGCTCAACCTAAAAGTGATGGCCCTCATAGCCCCACTCGCTAATGGCTTGGAAGCAAATAACCCTTGTAGCCCCACTAGCTCAGCCTAAAAGTAATGGCCCTCTTAGTCCCACTCGCTAATGGCTCGGAAGCAAATAACCCTCTTAGCCCCACTCGCTAACGGCTCATGAGGTTGATGGCCCTCATAGCCCCACTTGTTAAAGGTTCAACCTAAAAGCAATAACCCTCTTAGCCACTCTCGCTAACGGCTCGGAAAAATTATACCTCTTAGCCCCTCTCGCTAACAGCTCAGAAGCAAAAAGCCCTCTTAGCCCCACTCACTAATGGTTCAAGAGGTTGATGGCCCTCTTAACCCAACTCGCTAATGGCTCAACCTGGAAGCAATAGCCCTGTTAGCCAACTCGCTAACGGCTCAACCTATCAATTTCAGTCGCCAACACTCCTAGTGCCTACACCTCAGACCTGGCAACCTATCAGTTTCAGTCGCCAACCTATCAATTTCAACCTCAGTCTTAGTCGCCAACACTCTCAGTGCCTTGGCCTCAAACATGGTAGCCTATCGGTCTTAGTCCCTGTAATAGTTACCGACACCCTCTATGTCTCTATCTCAGGCTTCGGCTCTGGCTCCGACTTCGTTACCATCACTCATCCTTGCACTAATAAGACTTATAACCCTCTTAGCCCCACTCTCTAACGCCTCAGAAGCAAATAACCCTCTTAGTGCTACTCGCAAACGGTTCAGTAGGTTGATGGCCCTCTTAGCCCCACTCGTTACAACTCAATCTATAAGCAACAGCTCTCTTAGCCCCAATCGCTAACGGCTCAGAAGCAAATAGTCCTTTTAGCCCCCCTCACTAATAGCTCAGTCTTACGATAGCCATGACATTCCTAGCCCCTCACTAGTGCCTCAGCCTTATGGCAGGCTCGGCCTCGGATATCTTATCTTTCATTACTTGGCTGCTTGAGATTATATATGTCTACAATCAATTTTATATAATTTGAATTCAATATATTTCCTATATCTCCCATGGAGATTCTCTTACCCTTGCTCTAATCACTCAGCCTTATGGCAAGCTCGAAGCTCTCAACTATCCCGAAGCTCTCAACTATCCCAGCCCTTCGCTAAGGGCTCAACCTTGCGACAGGTTCAAACGAGCCTTACTACAAGCCTAACACCTGACTCCGGATCTAGACATCACCCTACCCAGTCTCGGATCCTGATATCATCTATATCGCTGCCTTAGCCACTATCCCCACATCTCTCACTTGAGCAAGCCATAAGAATACACAACCGACATATACAAGCAGGCCAAATTTCAAAAAGAGAAATCTATTCATAACAAGAGAATTTCTTCATAACATTACAAAGTAAAATACAACAAGGCAAGAGTCAAAGATAGAAGGAGAGAGAGGATGCAAGATCAATCAGCCTTTTCGAAGGAGGGAACCTCATCCCAAACTTTCTGCAAGACCCCTTGGGAGTTAGCTTTGCTTCAATGCATTGGCCGAGGGCGTCTTTAAATTCATACCTCAGCATATTGCTGTTTCTATCTGAGTAGATCATAAAACACTGCAAAGACTAAAAACAACCTCCTTCTAATTTTTTCGGCGATTCTCTTTGCTCGTTTGATAGTCATGCAACTTCTGCTGAGCAGCCTCCTATCCATCTTTGGAGATTTCTAGTTCAGCTTTGAGGGTCTCCAGCTCAGACATCATTTCATCGCTCTTTTCTCCTCCTCGGACAATTGTAACCTCAGCTCCTCCTTCAACTTCTTGCTTCTTGACGTATTTTACATGATTCGTCCTATAGGAAAGTTAACTAGAAAAATGGCTTACTCAAGTAGCCGTCTAGTGCCACTGCATTTGGGCTTAACTAGGTGAAGTAGAGCTTCGTTGTCCACCAACAGATTGTTGTTGAACTTCAGCTGATATCCAAATACACCGATTCCAATTTGTAGTCGCCCAACACTGGTGGAGTCGATAGATCATCTAGCTTGGGCATCGGCCACGTATATGGTTGTGGCCGCTTGTCAAAGATGAAGCGGCTCTTCTACCCCTTATTTGAAGGGGAGTATTTGCCCACGAAGCTACACCCTATCCTATCCGCGAAGCAAAAGACCCAAGCTCTATCTGCCTAAGATAAAAAAGGTAGTGGAAGATGGCAGGGTCAAGTGGAATGTGATACAATCGAAAGATGATGACGGCGCAAATTAAACAGTACAAGTTGGGGACTAATTGGGACAAAAAAAAAATTCAAAATAATGGGCCAAGTCTTGAAGGGATGGAGGGGAAACCTAAGGTCAGCGACCAACTAGCCGAAAAAGCACCTATCTTGGAGATGGCTCATGTGGTCACTGCATCTGCATTGAAATTCTAATCTTATAAATAGACGGGGTACTGAAGGTATATCAATGTTAGTGGTCTATACCCTTGGTATATATGGTCCGTTGGGACTCATACCACTTATCTGAGTAGTCATCGGTGGTCATGTACTCAAGAAAGAAGAAGAAAGGAAGGTGAAGAGAGTCAAGAAGCAGAAGAAAAAAGAACGATGAACTTACTGAAGGCAAAGATGTTCAAGGCAAAAGCAAGCGAATGAAAACGACATCACTTCTGGTTAACCTAATATACCTTGGTGGGGGCATAGTAGAAATGTTGCTTCAATTCAAACCATTGGATGGCAAGATCTCTTCTCTAAAAGTCAGAACGTTCGGATGGATGATCGCGATCACAACCCATCTTCACCATTAAAGCGCAAAACTGATAAGTTATGAGGTGACGTATCCATCTCCGAGACATATGAGTTTAATTGAAATCAGATTTTTAAAAATTTACTTTTTAAGAATTAATTTTATGAGTTTATTAACAATGAGATTTAACTAAATCATATTTAATTTAATCAAAATCATATAAAATTGTCTAAATCAAATTTAATTAGGATGTAAAATATTTTAATCATACTTATTTTAAATTAATTATTTAAAATATGATTCAATTATATCTAATTTGAAAGTAAAATAAAATCAAATTAATTATATTTGTTTTAATCAATTAATTTAATTTAGTTATTTAAAGCAGATATAATTAAATCCATTTAAAATTCAATTAATTAAAATGCAATTTAAAGTAGTTAAAATCAGATTAATTTAGTCAAAATCATATTAGATAAATTATAAAAAGGGCAACATAGTACACGAAACTCCAACGCGTGGTCCCAGGGAAAGATTTATTGTATACAACCTTACCCTACTTTGTACAAGACTATTTCTACGACTCAAACCCATGACCTCAAGTCACACGGCAAAAACATTACATTTGCGTCAAGGCTCATATTTGTTTAATCAATTAATTTAATTATTTTGATCAGATGTAATTAAATCTGATTAATTAAAATACAATTAAATTAAGATGGGGTTAAGTGAAATTAAAATCAAATTAATTTAATTAAAGCACATTAATTTAATTGAATTCAAGTTAAGTAATATCTGTTATTAACTTCTAACGAATTCAAATTTGGTTTAATTAAATCACTAATAAGAAATATTTCATATGTTAAATGAAATTTTAAGTATGACTATATATGATATTCAATGACATATAAGGTGCAGCACGATGAACAAAGTTCCCGCCAATGCAAGATCCCAAAAAGGGTTATATTATACGCAGTCTTACCTACGTTGCAATTGTCTATTTCCAAGACTCGAACTCATGACCTCAAGGTGTAACAACTTTACCAGCCAAGGATCCCCTTTATGACATATAAGATGCACCATTTATTATCTTTCATATTTTTGTTTATTTTATTGAATTTTTTCCTCACTGATTCAATTCCTAACAATATACCAATCTGATACCGCAAACACTTATAGTTTTATGACATATAATACTACTATCAGTATTGACAATCATGGGTCATTGCATTATTTAGGATAGTAGTTGAAAAAAGTTTAATATAATGTTGTCGATTTCCTAGTTTGTAATTTGATTTACTTAAAAGAAATGCATGCATGCCTAAGTATGCAAGCATTTCTTTTAAATAATATTTTAGTTTATTTTTAATTTTGTTTAGTGGGATCCTTAAAAGGGCACCAATTTCCCCATGTTAATCACAATCTACATAATCATATTTCTCTTTATGAATTTTCCTTCTAATGACAATTATTGCTTTCATATTACATAACCCACATTACATCTGTTGCGCAAAACGGGGGCAACAACCTCACAACCTCTAACGTGTCGCAGAAGAAGAGGAAGAGAGAAAGAGATCGTGTGGAACGAGACAAAGATACACAATAGAGAGAGAAAATACGATAAAGAAGTAGAAGAGGACAGAGAAGAAGGAGAAGAAGAGTTACCGTGGTTCAGCGGCATGTCTACTCCACAAAAAAGCCGAAGCTTTATTAGAATTCTCTCTACACAAGAGAATACACCTTATTCTCTTGATACTAATGTTGATGATATAATGGCTTAAATGATCCCTATAAATAATCCCTAAACCCAAATCCAATAAAACCATAATAAAATTTTGTTAGAAAAAATCTTAACAAAATTCTATTAGAAAAAATCTTAACAGAATTTTATTAGAAAAACCTCAATAAAATTCTGTTAAGAAAAATCTTTACAGATTTTTCTTCCATGACAGCTATCATTCAGATATGAACCACCCATCAACAATCTCCACCTTAGCAAATATTCACCTCATCGAAGAACACGAGTATCTGAGCAAAACTCTACCTGGAACTCTAGATTTGGGCTTCCTTTCTCTAGCATCAAGAGACATAGATCATGTTCAAGCAATGCTTGAACTTTTCTACGATCACTAGCTTCGTCAACATGTCTGCAGCATTGTCTACAGTGTGAACCTTCTCAAGTTGAATTTCCCCGAAAGCAATCAACTCTCTGATCTTGTGAAACCTTATATCAATGTGCTTGGTTCTCGCATGATATAGTTGATTCTTCGCCAAATAGATAGCACTCTGACTATCACATAACAACTTGACTCCACTTTGCTAAACGCCCAGTTCTCTGACCAACCCTGTAAGCCATAAAGCTTCCTTGGCTACTTCAGCTGCTGCCATGTACTGACTCTGTAGTAGACAATGCAACAATAGATTGTATCACAGACTTCCAACAGATAGGTCCTCCTGCCCCAATGAACACGTATCCTGTAGTAGACCTTCTGTCATCTAAATCTCCTGCATAGTTTGCATCTACGTACCCAGCAACCGAAAAATCTTCTAGTCGTCTACTGATCATGATGTCATAATCAGTTGTATTTCTCAAGTATCTAAATATCCACTTCACTGCATCCCAATGCGGTCGACCAGGATTTGAGAGAAACTTGTTGACCATATTAACTGCTTGCGGCAAATTTGGTCTCGTGCAAACCATGGCATACATGAGACAACCAACTGCACTAGCATAAAGAACCTTTGGCATCTCTTGGATCTCCACATTTGTCTTTGAGCACTATGTACTGGATAACTTGAAGTGATGCGCTAGGGGTGTGCTCACTGACTTTGCATTCTTCATGTTGAATCTATCCAATACCTTCTCCACATAGCTACATTGAGACAACCATAATCTCCCTACAGCTCTGTCTCTGTGAATTTCTATCCCAAAAATCTTCTTGGCTTCGCCCAAATTTTTCATGTCAAATTCCTTACTCAATAGTCTCTTTAATTTGTCGACATCTTTCATCTTCTTAGCAACAATGAGCATATCATCCACATATAAAAGTAAGAAAATCTGTGATTCATCTTCAAGGCTCTTCATATAAATGCAACAATCATACTCACATCTCCTATATCCATTTTGAATCATGTATAAATCAAAACGCTTGTACCATTGCCTAGGAGATTGTTTCAATCCATAGAGCGATTTCTTCAACTTGCAAACCAATTGCTCTTGTCCAGGCTGACTAAATTCAGGTTGTGACATAAAAATCTGCTCCTCCAAATTACCATGAAGAAATGTCGTCTTCACATCCATTTGCTCTAGCTGCAAATCGTGATGTGCTACCAAACTCAACACCGCTCTGATTGATGTATGTCTCACCACTGGAGAGAAAATCTCATCATAGTCAACCCCCTTTCTCTGTGAGTATCTCTTTACTACCAAACGAGCCTTGAACGACTTTACTTCTCTTTCCTCTAACATTATCTCCTTTTTGAATACTCACATCCTATAGCTCGTTTTCCCTCAGGAAGCTCCACTAGATCCCATGTTTGGTTCTTATGCAATGACTCCATCTCTTCCGTCATAGCACCCATATACTTGTCCTTCTCAATGCTATGTACTGCCTCCTGAAAAGATATAGGGTCTTCGCTACTAGTGGTAAGTGCATAAGACACCAAGTCCTCAAAATCGTATCTGGTGGGTGGCTTTATGACTCATCTCGTTCTGCCACCAGCTATAGTGTGATGCTCTGTGTGCTCTGAGCTAGAATCATCAAAGTCATAAGTCTCTAGCTCCACCTGCACAACCTCTTTCTCCTTGTTGCTCTATAGTGTTTCCTTTCCTTCTTCATGAGTACGTTGTAGTATGACTTTCTCATCAAACACCACATCTCTACTGATCACCACCTTGTTTGCCTTGGGATCCCAAAGCTTGAAGCCTTTAACTCCTTTCTGATACCCTAGAAAAATGCATTGTTTTGACTTCGCATCCAGCTTTGATCTTTCCTCAATGGATATGTGTATATAGACCGGACATCCAAAAACTCGAAGATAAGAGTAATTTACTAGATTCTCTGTCCATACTTCCTCTGATACTTTGCCTTCTAGTGTTGTCCTTGGTGATCTATTAATAAGATAACACGCCATGTTTACTGCTTCCACTGAAAAATTCTTTGCTGACCTTGCATTTAACCTGAGACATCTTGCCTTCTCAATGATTGCTCTGTTAAACCTTTCTGGCACACTGTTTTGTTGAGGTGTCCTACGAACTGAGGAATGCCTCATTATTCTATGTTGCTCAAAAAATTGTTGGAACTTTGAATCCGTGTACTCTGTCCCATTGTCTGACCTAAGACATTTGATCTTCCTTCCTATCTGATTCTCCATTTCAATTTTACATAGTTTAAACTTCGCAAAAGTTTCTGACTTATGATGCATAAAGTATACCTAGACCTTTCGTGAGAAATCATCAATAAAACTCACAAAATATAAGTGTCCTCCACGTGATGCTACACTAGCTGGTCCCCAGAGATCTATATGCACATAGTCTAGAATCTCCTCCATCTTGTGTATTGCCGTCTTGAATTGCACTTTGCTCTGTTTCCCAAAGAAGCAAAATTTACAAAGTTCAAGATTGCACGTCTTGACGCCTTTCAACAAATTTTTCTTGTGAAGCTCCAGCATCCCATGTTCACTCATATGCCCTAACCGTATATGTCACAAGACTGTACTTTCTGATTCAGACTCTACTAAGGCGACACCACCTACAATTGCAGTCCTTATCAACTTGTAGATGTTCCTTGCTACCTTTTGTCCTTTCATTACTGTCAGAGCTCCCTTGTTGACCTTCATCACCCCACTCACTGATTTGTAATTGCAACCTATACCATCTAGTGTGCCTAGTGAAATCAAATTCTTCCTTAGATCTGGTATGTATCTGACATCACATAAAGTTCTGATCACACCATCAAACATCTTGATTCTAATGTTCCATATGTCAATGACTTTGCAAGACGCATCGTTTCTCATCAACATTGAACCAGAATCCACTGCCCTATAGGTGTCAAACCACTCTTTGTTTGGAGTCATGTGATATGAACATGCAGAGTCAAAGATTCATACATCCGTCAACTGCTCTGAACTCGACATAACTGATAGCATATCTCCATCACCGCTCTCTAAATTTTCTTCAACTATGTTTGTAGACTTTGTCAAATTACCTTTATTCTCTGCAACATGTTTCTTTATCTCTAGACAATCTCTCTTTATATGACCTTTGCCTCCACACTTGTAGCACGTGATTACCTTCTTCCTTCTCGACTTAGAACGAGTCTTATTGTTGCTGCTTGATTCGTACCGAATTTTACTCTTACCACGCTCTTGGTTACTATTCATACAAGTCCATCTCCTTGAGAAACTTCGTCACTTGCTTTCTTCCTTTGATGAAAGCCCAATAAAGCACCTGTGATCTCCAATTTGAGATTTTCCTTTTCCCACAACAGAGTAGTAACCAAATTCTCGTACATAGGAGATGAAGGTAGAGAATTCAAGAACATCAGCGTCTTGTCTTCATCTTCGATCTTCACATCAACCCGCTTCAGATCGCTCACAATTTGGTTGAATACGTTGATATGCTGGCTCAGATCGGTTCCCTCTGTCATCTTCTGCCTGAATAATTTCTGCTTAAGATACAGCTTGTTTGTCAATGACTTTGAAATATACCGGTTTTCCAGCTTTTGCCAAACTGCCACCGGTGACTCTTCATTCATGACATGATACATCACATCATCCGTAAGACAAAACCTGATTGTTGCAACTGCCTTGGCCTGAAGTTCTTCCCAATCTGATCTCTCCATGCTTTCCGATTTCCTTTCTCCTAGCATCTTCGCCATGCCTTGTTACACCAACAAGTCCTTGACCCTCCTCTGCCATAATCCGAAGTTTCCGGATCCGTCAAACTTCACCATATCAAACTTCACAGAAGACGTCCCCGACATGTTGAAAAAATCCGCCAAACCTTGCTTTGATACCAATTGTTGCGCAAAACAGGGGCAACAACCTCTCAACCTCTAACGTACCGCGGAAGAAGAGGAAGAGAGAGAGATCGCGCGGAACAACGAGACAAAGGCACACAATACAGAGAGAAAATACGAGGAAGATGTAGAAGAGGAGAGAAAAGGAGAAGAAGAGTTATCGTTGTTCGACGGCGTGCCTACTCCACAAAAAGGTCAAAGCTTTATTAGAATTCTCTCTACACAAGAGAATACACCTTATTCTCTTGATACTAATGTTAATGATACAATGGCTTACAATGATCCTTATAAATAATGCCTAAACCCAAACTCAGTAAAACCATAACAGAATTTTATTAGGAAAAATCTTAACAAAATTTTATTAGAAAAAACCTAAACATTATACTCAGTGAAAAAACTCAATGAAACGCTCAGTGAATGATGTGGCACTTTGTATGCACACGTCCGATTATCGCTCGGACATCATCGGCGGCCGCCTCCCCGAATCAAACTATACCCTGGGGGGCACGATGAACCCGTCGGGGATCGCTGCATGCAAAGTGTCACGTCATTCACTAAGTTTTTCCTTGAGATTTTTCACTGAGCATATCATTTTCCCAGAATCTTATTAGAAAACCTTAATAAAATTCTGTTAGGAAAAATCTTAACAAATTTTTTTTTCCATGACATCTATTATTCAGATATGAGCCACCCGTCAACAATATCGAATTGATCAAAAAGTTTGTGCGAATTTTGATTTGTTTGAATGCTACATCACCAAGTACGTAATCCCATTACATCTAGGATTGCGTATATACAACATAAATTAAAATTTATATCACAATGTTTATTCAACCACATAATATAAGTTTGAAATGTACAAGCTATGGGCTAGTAAAAAAAAATCAGGTACCAATCTTGCCATTTTCAAATCATTTTAAAATGCATTTTTACATTACATAAATTTCAAAGTATTACATAAAAGTTAGGAAAATTTTTCTCTTAAAGGTTTTCTTTTAAGAATGGAGGCTTAATATGAGGGTGTGGTTTCTCTCCCTATGTGCTAATCCCTCTACTCTCTTGCACCTTAACACCATTTTGGTCAACCATATTGATCAATCTTGCAATGAAACCCTAATATCTTCCACTCAACAATATATTTTCCCTTATTGCTCCCCATTCTCTTGGCGCCGACACATTATCCTCAATAGTGTCCTACATGTAAGCAACCATGAAAACTAAACTTATCAATACACACTCAATTTGCACCATCCACACATTTAAAGTGTGGTTGGTGGTCTCACACTATGGTCTCTACTCTTTTACATCTCCACAATTAACCGTCATCCTCCTCCCTCACTCAAACTGTAGACCATCCAAACTCCCCACAAATGGAGAGAACAATTAGCAGCTGAGTTGCTTAGATTTAGTCGATCATCTGCAGGTATAATCTGGTGGCAAACTGAGATCCTTAAAGTGAATTGGATACTGCTTTGATGTCTAACTAGGAGGATTTGTGGTGTTTGGATGGTGAGGTTATCTCTGTTCTGTTTGTGGTTGGAGCATATCTAGGCTCCATGGTTTATATCTAAGTTTAGCATTGTTGAATTAACCTTGGATCCAATGTGGCCAGGAAGATCAAGAGGTTATCTTTTATGGGACTTTGACTTAGACTTGTTGAGACAAGGTATGGGGCACAAGGCTAAAGTTTCATTTGTATCTTTAAATATGCAGTCTATAGTTTTTTTTCTTCGAGATAAATTTCTTTTTGGGTTTTTGACTTGATTACAATCATTTGTAAGAATTGTTGGTGAAATCACCCTTGATCCACGCTGACCAATTTAGTCAAGGTTGATCGTAGTCTAGGGTTCTAAAATTTGAGCAATATGGTTGAATATGTTAATTGGTTGTGAAAGTCCAAATGGATTAGGTAAACTAGACACTTGACATCGGTTAAAAGTCTAACCGGTGTTGACATTAGAAAGTCTGGGAAGGTCAAAGCTGATAGGATGTTGTGTAATTGTGGAAGTCCTAGAAGAGTGAACTCTAGGCAAGTGAAAAAATATTAAAAGAGTAGTACTGGAGGAATAAAATGTAGGCAAAGGTGAAAGTTGTGAAAGTCCTAGAGAAATGAACTCTAGATAAGTGTGAAAGTTCTAGAGGAGTGAACTCTAGGCAAGTGAGGAAGTCCAAGAAAAGTGAACTCTAGACAAGTGAGGAGTACTAAAGGAGTGAACTCTAGTAAATGGATGTCATAGTAGCAAAGACTGAGAAAGTGGAAGTCCTCATATTGACACTAAGCAAGTGAAAGATGTGGTAGTGAGGCTAAGAAATAGGTGAAGTCTCAGAGATATGTGGTCTCTTGGTACAACATAGATTCAACTCTAGTGTAGTTAGAACTTAATCGATTAAGTAGTAATTTAGTTGACTAAACACTTATATTTGTATTTATCGAGTTTTATTATGTTTATCAGTATTTGAAAATAAATAAGAAAATAGCAGGTTAGTCTACCACATGAACAATATTGAATTGGACACAGTTGCATGGTCAAATAGATAAATCGGTAAAAAGCAGATAATTCTGAGATGGTCAACCACATAAATAGCATTAGTCGACCACATGAAGCGTTTTGATCAACCAGGTGCTAAGTCAGCAGCTATGAAGCAAGGAGTCTGTTGATAACCGAATCCCTCAGTTTGATCAGCCAGGATGGACAAATTGATCAGCCAGATCATACCAAACAACAATTATAAATAAGGGCTCAATGTTGTTCATTTAAACACATATCTCAATTATAAATAAGCAATAAAGCTCTCATTTTCTCATCTAAAAGGAGAGTGTTGGTTCTAGGGAAAGTGTTGTTGCACTTCAAGGCAACTCTGAGAAATCTACAGCAACCAAAAGTCATTCAATTGAGTAACATATTTTTGCATTAATTTTTATTTTAGCTTGCATTTTGTTTTCTTTGTATTTGTTGTAAGAAGATGGATTGTAAGAGGTTTCTCTGTCTCTAGGTGTCTAGAAATGAGAAAGATAGCAATATTACTGAGGTTGACCCACCAAAGGGGATTATAAGCTTTAGAGTAGGAATTGGGATTCTGAACCATGTAAAATTTACATCTTGTAGATTTGGTTATAGATAACTAAGGGGGCATTGTATAGTCGAGCAAATACAAAAATTGGAAATTGTACCCTTAAGGTGGATTGGATTTTCTTTCTTGTTTCATTACATTTAGCTTGTGCATGATTTAATTTATAAAATAAATCATATAATTATGCACTTGTCAGAGACAATTATTTATGATCTTGATCAATATTCTTGTTTTTTACATTTTTCTTCCATATTGCTTGTCCTTTTATATTTATAATGGTATACCTATTTTGTCTATTCCCTTTTTAAAACCAAGATGAATTAAAATACATAATTAACCATGTGACTAATAAAGTAATAGATACAATATACTATAGAGATTTTGGTGCTAAGGCAAACCACTATGCAGATATGGATGTGCATAATAAAAATTAAGGTAAGTGACATCCATCATAAAGTCTATCAGGGGTAAGGGAGCAAATTCGGGAGGGGAGATAGGATTGGCAGAACGGAGTGACCCCCTAATAGAATAATAGATCGAGAACCTTCATGGATGGCTCGTGTTTTCTCATATAATAGCATGTATGTTGACTCCTTGATAAAGTAAATCAAGAATACTTGTACGAATATAAAAGAGAAAACACAAGAAATGAAAAAAATTATTTTAGAGATTATTATTTCTAAACTACTAAAACTGATAATCTTGGTTATTTACTATTTCATATGATTTTATAGAATTATTTTATGTCATGCACTTCTCTTCTTGTACTTCGCATTTTTATGCATGTTGTGGAGTTTTGACCTCCTGATTGCTGCTATTTGTGCATAGTACCAGTGCAGTTACTTAAGAGGTATACACCTAGTTAATTTTAGGTAACTGTTGTCTATATTTTGCTCTACTACTATTACAGTTCACATGCAGTGAGGAAAGCTAGTTTCACAGCAAGCTTAACTGATGCAGTGCATAACACTAGATGACAGAGAACTCGTTTTTTGAACTCACTTTCAAGTTCGAAATTGATCTTATTTGTTTGTATCACGGTGATCTAATTCTTGTACCCAACATTCATCTTCATGCTCAACTAGGGACGTAGTTGTAGCCCTAATGAGATCCCAAGTCTAAATTGTATCCAAGAAAAAAGAAAAGTAGTTTAAACGGGACAACATGTATATATATATAGAGAGAGAGAGAGAGAGAGAGAAAGGAAGATGGAAAAATAATTAGAGAATTTAAGAAATAGAAAGGTGCAAAATGAAAAAGGGTAAGTACCCCGAAAAAAAATGGCAAACGATGGCAATGGTAAAATAAATCCAAATTTAAATGATTTAATTTTTGCTATTTTCCTTCAAATTTTTATTCACTAGAGGTCTCCAATTGATAAAGCACTTCATTTTTTATCTCGCGATCTTTTGATCTTTTGTTTGTCCTTTGATATTGTGTGTATAATTAAGATGCATTGTCATAAAGAAATTCTCACCCGGTTAGCATTTCTCCTGACATCTCTTTATAAGATACAATAGTGTGTTTTCCTTCATTTTTTATCTGATGATCTTTTGTTCGTCCCTTGATATTGTGTGCATAATTTAAGATGAGGTCAAAGATAAATGTTGTCTTAAAAAAATTCTCACCCAGTTAGTATGTCTCCTCACATCTCTTTATAAGATACATTAGTGTGTCTTCCAATATCTTCAAGTGTCTTACATTGCTTGAGTAGATTAAACATTATTCAATCTCTTCCTTGAGATCTTCTTGGACTTCATCAAATAGCGGAACCATAATCTACCACAACCCTTACAATTTGTCTATCTACATTAGGAAACTTTTTTATAAATCAATGTACCTTCAATTTTAGTATAGTCAATGAAAATATTGCATTAAAAGGATTTTACTTGAACGTCAGATCAACAAATATCTC
The DNA here is from genome assembly GCA_024364735.1 of Boesenbergia rotunda. Lineage (NCBI taxonomy): Eukaryota > Viridiplantae > Streptophyta > Magnoliopsida > Zingiberales > Zingiberaceae > Boesenbergia > Boesenbergia rotunda. Next base: position 333,372 of record JAGFNQ010003347.1, on the reverse strand, counting down.
CATGAAGTATTTGCAAATATTAACTCTATCTAGAGTGTTGCCTCTTTTCCAATTGTGTGACTTTTTCTATGAAACACTACAAGTTGAGAATAGTAATTTCTATGCTTCAACTTAAAAGGGAATATTACCATTGAACTGAGATGTGTACTATGGGTATATCACCTATATAAAGTATCTTTTATTAGTCCAACAATTTATTTTTCCTCTATGCTACTTTATATGATCCATTTTGTGATTATCTATCCGCAAACAAAATACACATGGTTCTAGCATTTAACAAAAAATTTGAAGTAGAAAAGGATTGGAAGAACATCAGGTCAAACAAGTATAAATCCTCTATGCTACTTTATATGATCCATTTTGTGATTATATATCTGCAAACAAAATACACATGGTTCTAGCATTTAACAAAACATTCGAAGTAGAAAAGGGTTGGAAGAACATCATGTCAAACAAGTATAAAAGGACAGCTTGAAATTACCTCAACACGGAAATTCTCATAAATTGGATGTTTAGTAGGAGCCTTGATTGCGTAAGTGCGCTTGGGATCAATAATGGTTACTACATCATTGTGATCCAAAAATTTTGCCAAAAATTCCTCTCCACTTATGCATTCTGGAAGTTTCTTTGTGTACAGGCATTCATATCTATAATGAATTGAATAATCATGTCAGTTTATTGCAGGATGGCCATTTTCGGCAGAAAGATGCATAAACATTTTGTTGTTCCAGATAAGATTACACACACATGGTTTTTCTCATAGGTCTAGAACAGCAATTTGATACAGCACTAAAAGCAATCTGCAAGTTTCTGAAAAAGGAAAATTCTAAATTAAAATTACCGGTGTGTTGATATATTGCACAAATAATCCAATGATGCTTCATCTTTTAGTATCTGAATTCCATGTCCTTCAGAATCATCAGGAGTCATTTTACCAACTTGTTGAGGCTCGATACCCCCTAGAGAGTCTGACAGCAAAGAAGAGGCTTCAGACTTTATCATCCTGCGCCCCATAAAGGCGCCTATTCTAACAGATCCATAGTCAGTTCCACCAACACTGCATGCACCAAAACTCCCTGAGAACTCTACTTTGTAAAGGAACTAATGTAAATACTCTATTATTACTTATTGGAAAGGTGTTCCCTTTCTTTTTCCTAAACTGATAATTAAAATCTGCAGGCACTAGCACTTGCTAGAAAGGCAAAGATATAAAAAGAGGTATCAAGAAAAAACTAGTGTTTTAGTTTTTGAGAATTTGAATGATCTTTTGAGATAAATTGATATGGTGTATACCTGTGACGGATACCAGAATCAAGACCCCAGACTCTTATGTGAGATGGAATTGTGACAAGTTCTTTTACTTCTGCAGGCTACACAGTCAAATAAGATGGGCAAGTTATAATGGTAACTAAATGGGAAAAGTGAGACAGTCAAATTTAGTGAGGCAAACCTGGCAAACCATGGCTAGCAGTTTGTTTGCTTCCCCACATGCAGATGTCATTTGGTCCATCACTCCACAGGGAGCTCCAACAACATGATTCTCAACCTGCTCAGGTCTAACTTATTAGTAGTAAAAGAAAAAAATACAGCTGATTATATATGATAAAAATAGAAGTTCATCATATGTCCCAACCTTTTGACAAAGTAATGCAATATCCCTTGGTTCAATACTCAGATCTACATACAGCGAAAAACATTGAGATATTTTAGAGCTTAAATAATCTAACATCTCTCAAAAAAGAGCTTACATATTCAAATTTGAAACCCAACCATTTCAAACTGGTATATCAAGTCCATGATTTCATAACAGGTATTGACTGATTAGATAAAGAAGAAAAAGAGTTCAGATTACACAAATGTCTGCATCCTAGTAAAGAGTGACAAAACATAAACACTAAAAATTTATATTTACAGTGATAATTATCCATATTATTCTCTGACAGAGCAGTACATGTATCTTCAATTATTTAGATGCATAAGTATTAGTCTATGGCAAAAGGTAATAACGCTCACTCCTGAAGGCCTAGTATCAGAGATGCATAAGTATTAGTATTCCATATCCATGCGGCAGATAAATCACATGAATATTACAAACTACCATAAATATGGCAACAGTTCTCATGCAAAGCAACTGTACTTTGACAGAGAAGAAACTAATTTGCCAGAACTTTTGCTATCGTTGATGCTCAAATATGACCTCTCTGAAATTCATAATCTTCAATCTATTATGGCAAAAATAAATATTTTGCATACTAGTAATGAAAATAATGTAAAACACAATGTTTTTTAACAAAAAGGTAAAGTTAGGGATTTCTGTGGCCCAGAGAAGGTGCTATTATCCCATAAAATGGCTGGCTTAAAAAAAATATACAAGGATAACAAAAACTAACCATGAGCTGCAGCAATCGCACACATAGTAGCCACTTCAACTGCTGCAGAAGAGGAGACGCCCTTGCCTTCTGGAACAGCAGAAGAAACCTAATTTAATCATAAAAATCAGAAAATAAATTAGGTTTCTTAGTAATAAAACAATATCTACCTACGATAATAAAACAGAGGAAACTAGAACTCTCTTAGTGCTCCTTAACATCTTGGTCATGGTTGAGATTGTACCAATAGGTGTAGCTATTTCTCTATTTCAAATAATCGGTCGGTTAACTCATTGCATAGCACTTTACCACCAGATATTTTCAGTTTTAAACAATGTGACTCTTTGCTTCTTCCATTGATACATCTCATATTGCAGTTTCATATTAAGTTCTCACATGTGATCTCTTCATTTCTGCTCCCAAGACTCACTTAGATGCTTTGGTGCTTTGGTGCATACGAGATGTTGGCCTTGGGTTTCCTCAGGTTCTCTTCAAGATGTGCTTTAGTGTTAATGTTCGCATTTCTAATTTTCTCTCTATTAACATTCTCGATATGCACAAGAAGAGGAGGTAACCACAACAATGATATGAGAAACCCTACCTCCGAGACGGCTATGACATAATGTTGGAACCAAGCAATAGAAATCCTACCATCAAAACCGCTATAATATAATGCTGCACCCGGGTGGAGGGAACCCTATCTCGAAAATTATTGTGATAAATAAGTTATAACTAGCCGAAGAAAATGCTATCACCAAGATCATTGTAACAACCTCCATAACCACATGGAGGCAATCAGAACTAGGCAAAGGGAAGACTATCAATGAAGCTAATATGGCATACATACTAGAATCTGATAGAGGGAACCCTACCGTTGAAACCACTATGACATAATGCCGAAACTAGGTGAAGGAGAGCACATCTTTCCTCACAACCCTACCACCGAAATTGTTACAAGGACAACCAGACAACAATTGCGCCTCACATGGATGCAAGCACAAACACTATAGTGTCCATTTGTGAGTCCGCAACCTGTCAGATATATCAATTGATTAAGGTCAAATGGACTATTACTTACGTGCACTATTATTTTTCTATTTTTATGATTTATTTTGCCGGGGTACAAATAGTATGATTATCATTTCATAATTGTGAATCTAATTTAAATTTAACTAATTAGAGTTTCCCTAGTTTATGTATCAAGCTAGCCAAAGAGAGTATTTACACTCTAATTTGAAGGGCTCCCATTTGAAGGGAGTATTAGATAGAAATAAAATATAACCCAATCTAGGGTAATACTTAGTCTAATGCCTATATTTTTTAGATATAATTAGTCATATTTAAGGTTCTTATATCAAATTTATATATTTGTGTAATTATCCTGTGTAAAAAGTATATGCAATGCAATTACTCTATTTTTCCTAATATTTCTACAAGATCCATCTACTAGTATTTACAGCACTTAAATTCTTTATATATCCTCAAAAAAATCTCTCTATTTACTAACATTGTTACTGAGAAGCTTCTGCACACTTTATTCATCATTTTTTTCTTTTAAATCACAGGATTTTATCCAAGAGACATGAATGATAATAGATGAAGTGTGAAAACACCCGTGTCTAATTTTGACAAGCATAAATGCAAAACTCCTTCCTGACAAGTAAAGGATGAAAATTTTAAATACATTCCTGATTCCTAAAAGTTATATATCATTCAAGTTGCAGATTATCAGGTTGAAAAAGTCTTACATGCTATGACAGAGAATAACATTAAGCCATAGAACCAAATCGTGTTTCAGCATATGCAAGTTTATAAGAATATAGGCATCACCAACACAATATGTATGATGAACAATGTGAATGCAAGTCTATAATGATACACAATTACAGATAACAAAAATTCACTCTGAGAGTCAAACAAGTCAAACTAGGGATGATACACTCAATTTTAAGATCTTGTAAAAGAGGACAGAATTAAATAGGACTGAACTTATTTGAAAAAAATTAAACTAAACCAAATGTGTTGATCTGATTTGGTTGTATTGAATAAAATAATTTTGAAGTAATGTTTTAATTATCAATATATTTAGCATAAAAGTACCATATAAAAAAAAATAGTTTTAAATTTAGTCTTGGGACTCTCTTTGGCTTGAACTTTCCGAAGAACCATACTAAAATTTTACTTCAATAAAAATCAAATGAAACATAAGTGCAAAATGAACAATTTTAATTCAAATGTCCAGCTCAGTTTATCGGGTTGCCCCAATTAAGTTACTTGCAACCTAGGTTTAAGAAATGATTTAGCGTCATAGTTTTGGTTGGTAAAAATGGTACAATATAGGTACTATGCTATGCCAACACTCGTCATGCTTCAGCATGTTTCATAACATACCAAGGTCAAACTTAAACAAGTTTTGATCTTACAATCTTCTACCATTTAGCTCCTTTTTACCTATAAATTTATGCCTATAATAATTTGAGACTCAATTGATTTAAAATTTTATAGAAACAAGTTACAAATACATGATAAGTATCTCAACCAATCATTATGTCTTACTAGTACTAAAATGAATGTTCTTATTAGTTCTGGTACCATCCTAGTGAAATTAGCTTCATAATTTTATAGCACTAGGATGTGTTATATTTGAGAGATGTTTTAAGGCAATCCGCCTTATGATTTGTACTATTTATTAGATAAAAAGAAATTCACTATTTGAGTGCATATTCTTTATGTGTGTGATTGGATCTTAAATTCATTTATTGAATATCCGCAACATGGTTCATAACATAATAGAACTTGTGATTAGATCATAACTGGTGAGCATCTCTACATGTGTAATTATGAATGTATTGAAATAATCCCCAGTCGATGAATTGATGAGTTCCGACATTATCGATTCTGTGAGACTAGCACATGTTATACTCCTTATTTTACCAAGCAGTTGTTGCTTATTGGCCGGAGACATTGGGATGTTGAGAGTTATGGATGTTAGTTATGGTAACTAGTTCAATGAAGTGACGTGGCATAAGACTTCATATAGTTCTATACATCTATATAGATATATTAATGAAGATATTGTTGTAACTTAAGTGTGAGTTTTCTTTAACTTGCAGTATTCAAGCCATCTTGATAGACTTATGCTTTGAGATGTTAAGCACACATCTCCAAGGAGGTGTGGACCCGGGATGATTGAGTATCAGTCGAAGTACCCGAAGGTGTTTGGTTAGCACACAGAGGATTCACCGCTCCTTAAGAAAGGAGATGTACACCCTACGACCACTTGTCAGGATTGTTACCTAAAGTCTTTGGCCAAAGCATTACATGTCAAGAGTATGGTACTCTTGGACACATATCTAAGTAATTTGAATCCACAAGACAAAGAAGTAAGACTTGGAAGGTGTGACATAGTCAGCCTATGCCACCCACACCCTCACCCAACACTATCGCCCGCCAATGCCGGAGCTACTATAGCCCGGTCATCCTCGGGTAGCAACAGCTAAGGTTGGGTCCATCCGTCGGCATTAGATGTCGGCAGCCCGTTCTTGCAGCACGACGCCCTCAAAGAAACCCCGTTCTTGCATCCGTCGGCATTAGATGTCGACAGCCTTTTGGAAGGGTTGTCCAACCATCAATCGGCCAATTCCAACCCCCCCCCCCCAAAAAGCACCTACTCTCCAACTCCTCCGTGAGCCACCGGATAGCGAGGGGGGGGGGGGGGGGGGGGGGGGGGGCATACATGTATTATGCCACCAAGAACAAACTCATACAAAATACAATCACGTGATGTCTACAAAGCGCCAAATATGTATAGACTTTGTGAAACATCGTCTCAACAAAAGGTACAATGTTCTCAAAACGACATCGGTTACGTGTATCCCATACAAAATAAATCATCGAAAATACAACAAGATATCGTGCCTTAATGGGCCATCCGTTCCCTTTGTAGTGGAGCTGAAATACATCAAACAATCTGCTCATGCTAGTGATTTCAAACCTAATGTCCAACCATCTCTTCACCCTATCAAAAAGAGACTTGCAATAACACAATCAAAGAAGATGTGGGCATTGGACTCATCATATCGGTGGCATAAGGCACACATCATGCAATCTGCTCTCCTTGTTGCTGTCGTGACTCTTCAATAGCCGGAAAAGGTTTCCAGTCGCTACGAACTCGACGGAGCACCTGCTGCGAGTCACCGGAGTCCTGTCGTGGACTGCCCTTCACTCCGGCAGTTAACAGTTGACCATCGAAGATTGCGCAGCCGGTGAGACCGCCAACAATTGTGTAATTTCACCCGGAACTAGGACAAGGGTTGTTGCCTTCACCTCGCTCTGTGTCGTCGAGTTACAAACGTCGTTGTGCATCAAAGCGAGTGGGTAACCTCTATCTTTGGTATTTTCTAGTTGTGTACGCCGTCGGATACCGAAACCTAGGAGGGATCCTCTCTTAGATCAATCTATTGTCAATCGTTGGCTAGTACCGAGGACGAAGACGCGACTCGTGGCTTTAGAAGCCATCTGGACAAGAGCTTGGCATGGATACGGATAGAGGCGAGGCTTGACAGCGTCACTCGGATGATGTCATTCCCACTCCGCGTCATCCGTCAAGTATACCTAGAATAAGTGTTATTCGTAAAACTTTAATATGCTATGTCTTGCACTTGTTGTATCCTATATGCATGTGTTGAAATAATTAGTTGTAATTATGTCTTCCACAACACATCGGGCTCCACCTAACAGGATGAAATAATGCTCCTAGAAATATTGGAATTAATTTCTCCAAGTGTCTGAAAACATATCTTGGTTAATCATTGAGAACTGAAACAGGAAAATTGGAACGAAAGATGCATAGAAACAAGATAACCTTCAATTTTTTGGTGAGTGTCACATATAGAAAGGATATCCAGGATCCTGCAGATACATGTATATAGGTCTTTAGGTATCTATTCAAATTTGATACAACTCTCATGTTATACATTTTGGATACATGATATACCACTTTTACTTATCCAAAAAAAGGTATCATGCTTCTGAATTTGTCATTTCAATGTAACTCCTCTTTGTTACTCTTGATGCTCCAATTGGAGCTTCCCCTCTTCCCTTCTTAAGTATTTCATCTTATTCTTATGACAGGCATAAAATTGAAGGATGTCATGGCTAGCTCCAGGTGAAACCTTCCCTGATTACATATGAGTTGAGACAGACCTACTATCCATCATTACCACTGAAGCTGTGTTGGCATGAGTGGCACAACGATATTCACCTTGCATTGACAAATTGGTATAGATTGGCTAGAACAATATGATGCTTGCAACTACCGAAACAAGTTATGCTAATGAAACAAAAATTGTAACAGAATAAAAATAATTATGAGAAATGGAAACTTAATACTAGTTCAAGCTGTGGCAAATGACCATCACTAACAAAGAAAGATTCTTTGGCATCACAGCTAAAAATTACTATACAGAAAGAACATTCACCAGCTTCTTAAAGTCCTCAGCATGTAATTAATAGGCATCATAAGATTTTCTTAACATCCTATAGAAAGTGCAATCTATGAGATTTGTGGTGTCAAGATTTGCTTTGATAATGTAGGCATGTTAGACTCTCAAAATTTATACATAGAAATCAAATGAACATTTTCCTCAACAAAGCTAAATGGAAAAGAGCATTCCTTTCCTCAACAAAGCCAAATTCATATTCTACTTGCTCTCAAATTTTTAAATACCTACCAGTATGCTTATACTTTGTGTAAATCTAACACCAAGCTCAGCCATCAAGACTAGAACCGTTCCAGCAACATATGCTGCCCACCTGAAATACAATAAAAGGTTAGCAAAATGAATAGCATATCAATATATATTATCAATTTTTTGATCAGTTTCACACACTTCTGAGATGGATCTTGTGAAAACAATTGGCGAGCCTTTTCATATGACATTGGTTGTTCTCCATCCATTAAATCGGAGAGGTCAATGTCAAAGGTCGGTGCGCGATTGCTCAACTCTGAACCGAATGACACCTAAGTCAATTAAAAGAAAAGATAAAAATGTTAATTTATAAGATCGGTGAAGTGATATATCTATAAAAATATTTCAATACTCAGATATTTCGGTTCCTATGCACTCATGCTGACATGGCATGACCTTGGTAAGATCATGCCATATCAGACACTTGGATCCCCTTAACTCTTGTTCCTGCAGTAGATTATGTCAAATACTAAGATCCATGCCCACATAAGATACTCTAGCAAATCCTAGCAATGTTATTAAAATAAGGGAAAATTGCAATTATTCTGTGACAAAATAACCTAATAATTTGCAAGCAAACAAGGTGTCTAATTGCAAGAATAAGGAAATGTTGCAAGTTACAAAGCCTTGCATTTGGAAGAAGCACTTCATAAGAATTGTTCATCTTGATTAGATTGTGTAACAGGATATTTATGAAAACAACAATATTAACCAGAGAGTTCAGCAAAATAATTACAATTTGCAGCACAGAAATAGACCCTAGTCCTTTTGCCTGCTGCCGTGCTTGAGCATGCTTCCAGAGTTTCTGCTTACTAGGATGGTTCTTTTGCACAGCAACATGGCACGCTTCTTTGATAGGCATCTGTCATAGAAGGATATGTCAAACAGGTTAACAGAATGCTAATGATTAGAAAGCCGATGAACATCTACAAAGTCTTGATGCCTCCATCACTTTGAATAGCAACGCCAGAAAGTAATAAACATTAGTTAATTCTAATGCAAGCTTAACAAAGTATTGGTGCATTTGATATATTCCATAGATTGTGGCATCTAAAAGAAAATTGGAGAATTGGAGTTTTCACTATAACATTAGGAAAAGGAATTTAAAAAAATAAACCATGAAAGAAAACTGTAAGAAGAAACCAGAAAAGAAAGAAAACTAGCAGGCACTGAATCAAATATAGTGGAAAGTTAAAACTGCACTCTTATTATCATAAACAGCAAATTCCCAGTACTATTAACTGTGTGGAGACTAATCTTCAGCAGTTTTTTTTCTTTTAGAGAGCAATTTTAATCTTCAGCAGTTAACAACCAAGCATACACTCTCAACAAATATACCTTCATGTACTGTATCGCATAGAAGCCTAAAGTGTGGTCCTATGCAGATACAATACTGACTGTATTGTTGATCACCTTTATTACCTGTAAGACAAGGCTCCCTGAATAATCTGCAATTCCTCCCATAACATCCAACCTCCCAGGTGCTCTTGCAACATAAATCTCCTCCTACAACCATCGCAAAGTAAAATCATGTCAGCACTTCAATGCAACTTTAGAAGGATTCAGCACATCTTTGTCCTGCACAGCCCAACAAAGAATCATTTGATATAGTAACCTATATATAAGAATGCACATGTAGATAAATATTGTTGGTGCATGATTCATCATTCGATAGAACCTAAGTTTTGATGTTAGCAAAGGGTTAAAAGTTAAGTATGTTTGAGGTTTTGATGTGCTCATCAAGTGTGCAAGGAAATCCTAGTTGATGCTAAGCAAGGAAGCCCAGGTCGGTGGGACTAGGCAGGAAGTCTTGGCGGATCGAGAACATCTTTGAGTAAGAAAATATATGCCGCTAATATACTAATTACAGTTAATCTATTTTAGATATATACTAATTCTAGATAATCTATTTCAGGTAATAATATATACACAACTAATAGCATAATTAGCATGATTATAGTAAAATAAATTCCATAATTAGTCCATAATCTTTGCTACTGATATCCCCCCTCAAATTGATGTTGGGTGAACAACAAGCATTAATTTGTCAACAAGAAAATGATGGCAGTATCAAGAGAGAGCCTTAGTAATAACATCAACAATTTGAAGCTCAATGGAGATATGTGGAAGTGATGACATGGGCATCATATGCATCACGAATAGAGTGACAATCCGCTTCAATGTGCTTGGTGCGCTTGTGAAATACTAGATTAGCAACAATTTGAATAGCACTAGTATTATTCTCATGAAGTGGCATAGACTCAATTTAGGGAAACCCAAGCTCCTGCAGGATCCTACGGTAAAGATGCTTGAGATACTAGAATGACCTATAGAATGTGTCAAAGGGCATTGAGATAAATGGGAATGTCGACCCTTGGGCATTAACAGATTAAGGTGAAATTTATCAACAGTAAAAGCTGAAACCGTCATCTCGGCAGCTCCTCCAGGATGGTCAAGGGAGATAAATCACGGGGGACTTCGCCAAACAACAACAACGCATGCAAGGAGGGGATGACGCAATTGGGCAATCTGCACCAGCTAGGAATCGACTGTAGGCCTATTAACTGCAACACCCTTGAATAAACCAACTGCGTCGGCCGGTGGGGGCTATTAAGGTGAAATTTCATGAACATATGGGAAATGTTAAGGTGTGAAATTGATATTCAATGGTATAAGATATCAATTAATGAGTGCAATGCAATTTTGGTTTGGCAAATATAATTAATGGGAATCAAAATTAGGACTTTAGGTCAAAATTCAATTAAACCACTTAGCTAGTTTGAATTTTGTGTCAAACTTAGAATTGGTAAGGATTTATGGACAAAATCTATTTTTCTCAAGTAGATATGGATTAGACAAACCTCTTTGTAAATTTTAGGAATGTTTAGAGATTTGTAGAATTTTAATTGAGTTTTTGAAAATGACACAATTAAAATTTTCAAAAGCACAATCAACTGATTTAGTTGATTGATATTATTATTCGTCAACTAGACATAGTAGAAAACTGATACATTGGTTGAAAGTTCAAACAAAATTGATCGTCTCTAAGAGAGCAATCAACTGTACTTTGCTAGAGAGGTGAAATGGGGTTTCAGCTTTGGGGAAATAACTATAAAACTTAGTATTCATGTATAGAATGCTTTTGGAGTTTCAATACAAGTTTAGGGTCACTCTAGATGCATAAGAACAATTATTTGGAAAAAGTTGGCCCAGCTTTTTATGTATGTCAAAGGAGAGAAGAAAAGGTTTAAGTGAGAAACCTTATTGTCCTCTTGGGAGGTTCTCCTATGTTGAAATTAAAAGGAATCTGATTTAAAATTAGAGGGAGAAGAGAAAAGGTTATTACAATCTTGTCCTAAGTGGTCCGGTGCGACCTTGCATTTTGATGCTTGGGTAAAGCATTTAAGTTAGACTTTGCCTAAATATTTGACATGTGTTTGAGTGTGCAAGGGCGTGCAAAAGCACATAAACCTCGGTGAGCTCGTATGTCAATGAAATCAAGTGATGACTTGTTGTGGCTTGACATGGCTGAGGTGGTACACTTAGTGCTTGGATGGGTGATGAGATCATAAAGGATGCACATCCGAGGGATAGTAAGATGAGGAGTACTGAGGTAGTGTTGGAGTATATATGGAATGATGACTTGGCATTGCCGCAATTTGGTTGGCAGCTCAATGGCTTGAGGCTCGTACAGATCAAAGAAGTTGTATGAAGCAGCCTGAGGGACTGCAAGAGGGAGCATCGAGGCAACAAGAATGACAGTCGATTAAGGCAAACTATATATGCAAGAGCCGCAAAGGATGGTTATTGAAGGAACCAAGGGCTCAGGTGTGTCCGAGCAATTTATGACATGACGCGAGATAGCAAATGGTAAAGACAAGTTGCAAAGAATATTACTCTGGTAAGCTAAGTGTTGGGTGATCTATATCCATAAGGACGAGTAAAGAACTCAACATAGGTAGACTCAACCTTAGAAATGATTATAGTCATTGTCAACAGTCGATTGTGATATATAGTGGTAGACTAGTGACTAGGAAGTCTATTACAACAAAGTGATTCAAGATTCGAGGTTTCACTAGTCGATTAGTATGGAATCCAATTGATGTTGACCGACAAAACAGTCCCAAAGTTGTTATAAGCAAGAGTTTGTGATTTGTGATTTGAAGCAACTGAATAATGTGCAACTGAGTCGATTTATAGATCAACTGATTCTTTTTCTTATGTTTGTGACTAGGTCAACTAGAAGTTGATTGATGGCAAGCATTTGACTAATGATAAGTTTCCATCGACGGATTGGTGCGGCAATGGTTAGATCGCAATGGAACAATCGACCTAATGGTGCAAACAAGTTAAACGTTGGGCAATAGGGCGGCAGATAGACTAATAGCAAAGGTCTCCAAGGTTATAAAAGGAGTGGTGGAGGTATCAAAGGCTAGCGACAGAGTTGGTTAAACTCTAGTAGAAACATTGTTTTTCTTTATGCTTTCCTTCTCTTGTACTCTTGTAATCCATATGCATATGAAAGGTTTCTAAGAACTTTGGTTGATTTTGATATGGTCAACCGAGTCAAGTTAGGTCCTATGAGGTTTGATCCTTGTGTCTAAGTGTGCAGAAGCTTAGGAGCGCAAGAAATCGAGAGGAAGATGCAACAAGCGAGAAGGATAGCACAGGAAGGGAGCCGACAAACTCGGTGTATCCGAGGGATGAGAAGCTGTAGAAAACTACATCGGTAAACTGAGAAGGACATATACAGCGTCTAAGGGATGAGAAGCTAGGGAGGGAGCTCATTCGAGGAGAAAATCAGAGTTGGGTTCGGATGAACACAACTTCGGATGACAAAGAATCACCCAAGCAAGCGGAGTCCTAAAAGGTCAACTCGGAGGTTGACCTTGAAGATTCGAGGCATCCTACTTGTGATTGAGGGTGCCTCGGGTGTGAATATTGGAGCTACTGTGGAAAGACGCAAGGGTGCCTCAATTCAAACTTAGGGCGCACTAGTTTGGAACTAAGGCGCCCTCGGTCTAATCCAAGGTGCCCTAAGTGAACAGTAGTCGTTAGGCTACCGTTACTGTCGTGGATAAACTTTATCCATGTGGAGGCGCCCTAGATCACATCTAAAATGCCATAAATGCTACGTCAGCAAACGGTCACTTTGACCGTTGGGCTATAAATAGCTCCCTAGAGCTAGGATTAAAATACAAAAACTTATACTCATTCAACCTAGTCTTTTTTTTAGCTATCAAAGTTTATAAGAGGCTTCTCCGCCTTTAACAAAGGAGAATTTTAGTAGAGTTTTTTCAACACTTTAGATTAGCAATCTTCTCAGTTGCAACCAAGTAAAATTCAGAGCCTCTTTCTTTTTTAGTTGTTTATGATTAATTTAATTGCTTAATTAATTGTGCTTCTTTGCTAAGCAAAAGCGAGAGATATTTTCTAACTTTATTTATAGGGCTATTCACCCCCCGCCCCTCCCCTCCCACCCTAGACGACCTACTAGGTCCTACAAGTGGTATTAGAGCCAACTTCGCTTTTTGAATGACTAACCGCTAGATAAATCAACAAGACGATGGTCGGACCGAGTATCCACCCACTAAAGTCGCGATGTGTAAACATCAGATGGAGGGTTTTTTAAAACCGACTTCGAATTATTGTTAACAATGAAAAACGATTTTATAGCGCCGAAAGACAAAGAGGAGCAACTCTAGACAAAGAAAGTGCAAATCGACTTTATAATCAACGGAAAAGCAGAATTCCATCTGCTAACCGTGTTATCGGCTTAGAAAGTCAACCGGATTAGCGCTTACACGTCGACAAAAGAGCTGTGGGAAAAATTCCTGGAACTGCATAAAGGGACCTCGAAAGCGAAGCTAGCACAACGAGATCTACTTCGAAATTAGCTGACAAACTTCTGAATGAAAAAAAGAGAAACGGTGGTCGAAATACATGCGAAGATCAAGGAGATGATCACTGGACTCACAAATCTCGAAGAAACAGTAACAAACCGAGATTCTCTCAGGTACACTCTAAATGCATTTCCGAGAACACCGAAATAGATATTAATAGTTGACTCCTATTACAACTCAAAGGATCTCGAGCTAAGTACTTTAGAGAATATATTTTCTACTTTTGAGCTTCACGAATCTAAATGTGCAGGATCGAAAAGGGAAAAGCATCAGAACTTAGCACTGAAAGACATGATTAACGAACCAGATTCAAACACCTCCCTTGACGAGGATCAAAAGACATACATGGTAAGAAAGTTCAATAAATTATTTAAAACTAATAAGTTCAATAAGTCACAGGCTAAGAAGAAAAAAGAAAGCTTAGATGCTATAACTACCAAGAAGAAGGGCATACTAAGGACAACTGACCAAAACTAAACAAGGAAAACGACAAAGGACTAAGATGATCGAAGTACAAAAACCTAAAAGTTACGTGGGATGATTCGTCATCAGAGTCCAAAATCGAGGCCTACACTAGACTTGCACAAATGACAAGTCACCAAGAAGACAATGAAAGCTCGTCCAAGATGAGGATCGATGAAGGGGGAGATACATAAGAAGGAAGCAGCAATGAAGGGGGTGCATCCAGTTTCGAACACGATGAAATGGTAAGTGATGTATACAAACTTCCTCCAGATAAGCTTTATTCGGGTATTAAAGTTATGACCAAATCTTTATGTAAATTAAGATTTAAATATGTAGAATTAAAAAGAAAATTAGCTATGCCATGTCTTTCAGTACTCTATGATAATCTAAAAAAATGCAAATTTGAAATAACAAATAGAATTATTGAAAAAAGAATCAGCATTCAAATTTGAATGTTTTACAAAGTCCAAAAATAAGATATACTGAGGGCTTAACTAGTATTTACGAAATCATAGAGGCCAAATTACAAAAATACCTAAAAATTATAATTCATCAAAATTTTTGATAAATTCAATAGGTAGAAATTTATATTAGGTTCCCAAATCTGTCTTAAATTGTTAAATATTTTTTTTGCTTAGTATTTAGGATTGAATAAATTACTTTAGAAATTTTGATTACTTGAAAAATCATTTCGACAATTCATTTCTGGATTTAATTAGTTTTTATATTTTTTCTGTGATAGACACAACTCATATTTATCCACGAAAAATTTTTGAGATTTTTTCAACCATTAAATGAATTTTAATGAATTTATTTATCGAATATAAATTTTTAATTTCAAAAATACTTCAAAGATTATTTTTTAAAAAATTGGATTTTTCAGAAATTGACCGTTATAGGTTGACTGTTAAGAAAAATTATCAAATTGTTTGAAGTCGAAATCTACTTTTTGAAAATTATTTTTCAAAAATTTTCAGTTCTGTAATGAGAATTTTTTCAACGCTTAGAAAATTTAATTTTTTGTGAAAATACCATTTTTACTCTTTGATACAAAATTTTAAAATTTTCTAACAACTGGATGAATTTTTCTTTGAAAAACAAATTTTAAATATTAACAAATTTTCGGAGATAGATTTTTACAACTAAAAATTTTAAGTGACTCTCTATTAGATTTTATATCTTCAAAAGAATGAGCAACTTTTTTTTAAAGAAGAAAAATATATTTACAATTACTTTTTAAAAAATTAACTACTTTTGAAAAGTTTTTTTTCCCGAGATTTGTATCCTAAAAATTGGTTAAGTTAAAAAAAATCCATAGAATCTAGATTTATGTTTAACTACCCATTAAAAAAATTTCAATTTTTTTTCTAAATTTATGTTATTTTTTAACCCTGTTTTTTTTATATGTGATCACAAGGGGAGAGTTTGAGGGTTAAGTTAAGGGGGTGGTTATTGCAAATGTTTTTGTTAATTGAATTACAATATTTCATGCACTTTATTGCTTAATTGGTTTTATTAATTTTCTATAAACAATGCTATTTTTTTATTTTGATTTGATGCGCATCAAAAAAAAGGGAGATTATAAATATCCCAGGTTGATTTTGATGTGATTAGCCTAGTCAAGATAGGGCTCGCGAGGTTTGATCCTTATGTCTAAGTGTACAGGAGCATAGGAGCACAAGAAGTCGATGGAAGACGCAGCAAGTGAGAAAGATGGCACGGGAAGGGAGCCGACGAGCTCGATGCATCCGAGGGACGAGACACTTGAGAGGAAGTCCGTTCGAGAAAAAGGTCGGGTGAGTTCAACTCCGGATGATCGGAGATCAAAAAGGTCAACTCGGAGGCTGACCTTGAAAATCTGAGGCGTCCTATATGTGATTGAGTGTGCCTCGGGTGCAAATATTGGAGTTGTCATGGAAAGGTGCGAGGGCGCCTCAGTTCAGACTGAAGGCGTCATAGTTTGAAACTAAGGTGCCCTAAGTGAACAGTAGTCATTGCTACCATGGATAAACTATATCCATATGGAAGCCCCTAGATCATATTTGAGATGGCCCAAATGTCACATCAGCAAATGGTCATTTTGAGGGCTATAAATAGCCCCATACAAAAACATGTACTCATTCTCCTAGTCTTTTTTGAGCTATCAAAGTCTGTAAAGGCTTCTCCGGCTTTAATAAAGGAGAATCTTAGTAAAGTTTTTTCAATGTCTTAGATTAGCAACCTTCCCAGTTGCAATCAAGTAAAATTCAAAACCTCTTTCTTTGTTAGTTGTTTGTAATTAATTTAATTGCTTAATTAATTGTGCTTCCTTGCTAAGTAAAAGCAAGAGATATTTTCTAACTTTCTTCAAATAGTTAACCAAGAAGAAAAACGATAGTGATGCTTTCTGAGAGTGATCACTTAATGGATCATTAGTAATGGAGGAATCTAGCGACTGTCTAACCATGTTAAACAAATGTGATAGTTATTATGGTAAGTGTGATTATTTGAATGTTTTATTTCCGTTGCACTTATTGTGTTGACCTTGCTAGTTTAATAGCAAGAGTAACTAGAATCACATTTGCTGGTTTCAAATAACTATTCACCCCCTCTAGTTGGACGCACTAGTTTGAACAGTTGACATGTTTATCGCAACCCATTTTTAGTCAATAACCCCTCTCTCCATAATTTCGGTTTCCACCAACCTCATGTGATTCCTTTGCCCTATAGCACCTACTCTCTAAGTACACCATGTGTGTGTCTTTTGGCCTCCACCCTCTCCATGCTACCTTCAACACAGCGATTAGCCCCAATCCCCCCCCCCCCCCCCCCCCCCCCCCCCCCCAACAATTGACCATCTTTGATCTTTCTATTGCTATCCAACAAAACTCCAACAGAGATGACATAAGATGCCTTTATCATAGCAACATAACATGAGCAAGTCTCTCTTTACTTAAAGAAAAATTAAGGGGAGTGACTCCTATAGCAACATTGTTAAAGTTAAGTTGTGGGATGTTCTCCAAGACACTGGTGCAAGGGTTTCTAAATTATGAGAAGCTTAGCTCTTTGATCTATTGACCAAGTTCAAACTTCATGGAATCGTAGGCATTAGAAAGTTAGCATAATTTTTGTAAATTTGCAGCTTCTATATCCAAAATTATTCCTATGTATTTAGTTAGTAATTTTCAATTTCTTACATTTAAATAGAGTTTCTCATAAGTTTCTATATATAATTGTACATTATTCATCAAAAAAAAAACACACACACAAGAACTATCATATAGATAGCTTCTAAGTTGTGTGCTCGTCATCAAAAGGAAAAAGGTAAAAAATTTTTTTTTTTTTATTTTATATATTTTTTTTTTTTTTTTTTTCAAAAAAAATAAAAAAAGAAAAAAAAAAAAAAAAAAAAAAGGAAAATAAAAAAAATAAGAACAACGTAAGATCCTTAGCATCCGCCTTTACATGCATTTTATTTTTTTTTATCATACTATTTTTCTGCATTGTATTTAATCTATCGCATTACTTTCCTCTATAATCACCAACATTTATCAATAATCTAAGCTCAATTTGATGATAGGAAAGAACACAATTGTCCCCAGATACATTAGCTTAGGAGTGTGAGATGATAACCAGGTTATGCGTAGAACAAGCTTAGTTTCATGAAAGTTAAAACAGGCTATGCAAATGACTAATCATAACATACACACTAGACTTCAATCACATTAGCCTATGATTAGGGAGAAATTAACTTATAGGCCTAGAAATGTTAAAACATATAGGCATTTTGATTCTAATATATTTTTATATTGGATAGTTACCGTTGAAGATTATTTTCATTGAATAACATGATCTCTTAGGAACAAACTAGATTTGCTAACAATAAGCACGTTGGAGTCATTAGAAAATTCTAGCAAAGTGTTTATAACTACTATTACATGATAAGCATAGAACTCAACGGACATTAGGATGAAATGAAAAAAAAATAATAATAGAAAAAATATCTTCCACTATATTTTATTTCTATGTGTTATATAGTTTAGTTTGGTATGTTAAACTTTGGTAGGATTATCTTTTAATTTGATAGTAGGTTAATGATTACCATTTGATTTGGTAAAAATTTATTGGGACTAATTAGTGTTATTTCTTTGTAAATTTATCTGGTATTTAGTCTATTAAAGTATGATATGCCTGTGTATTCTTCAGCCTTCAATTAATCAAATATTTTTATTTTCAATCCTTGTGTGAATCTTTGTAGAGCTTCTTTCTTATGTGAGATAGTTATTCTGTGATTGATCAATTTCGTCTTAATTTTCTGTGATTTGAGGATTCAATTTTGTGCAACATTAGGAATTTAGATTCAAGTCATTGAATGTCAAATTATAAAGATCTTATTTGTGAGTCATAGTCCTCACGGGGTACCTAGTTGGATAGAGGGTGACAGATTTGTTACAATGGTATAGGGATCAATTCACAGCGGGCGCAAACCCTCAGGGAAAAAAAACTCCTCTCACCCCTAGCCACTCAACGGTTAGGCTGACCCGTGATTTATCTCCCTTCACTTAACCTGGGAATGGTTGTGAGCGTAATCACCTTTTACGATAATTATTTGTGAGTCATATCAATAAGAATGATATAAAAGGGAAAAAAATGAATGGGCTAAGGCATAACCTCCCAGTCAAAGAGTGCTGAAGCAGCAACACGCTCTCGTATTGGGCACTTTTGAGGGCTTGAGTCAGCTATTTTAGCAAGTCCTGATAAGCTCTTTATAAAAGCAACCGTATCAGGCAAACCATGAAACTCTCCATGAAGTATTTCAAACTCCTCAAAGCATCTTCCAACAAAGCAAAAGGTTAATACTGAACAGCATTAAAAAGCATGAAGTTTGTCATAAAAGTGTAGAACTCACAATTTTGAAAGACTTTTAGCATTCATGTCTGCATTTGATGCCATTGGCTGAAGACCAATTTCATTCTCAGCCAAAGAATACCAATCTGGTACTGTCATATCTCTCCCTGGAACTCTTTGTAACTGATATCCAAGAACTATGGCATCCTGCAATCTCCTTGCTCCACTCAACTATATTTGCAGAAATACATTAAAAAAAAAACAATCAGCATCATTATAAACCAAACAGTATGGTTAAAGAATTTAAAATTTCATGCACAAGAAAATTGATTTTTCTCATAATCAAACTCATATATATAATATAGAGAGGTAAAAAATAACACCATCATAAACAAGATTGCCATAGGTGGGAAAACGCTGACTAAGTCATTAAAAGTAGCTGCTAAAATACTCTAGCATTGGAGATGTAAGACTAGTTTTATTTTATTGATTCTAATAACTAGCCAATTTTAACTGGTAATTCTTTAGCACATTGTACATTGCCTTTTTTTATGTGTAGGTCATATTCCTCAATTTGATATCAGACTTAAATAAACCAAACAGTATGGTTAAAGAATTTAAAATTTCATGCACAGGAAAATTGATTTTTCTCATAATCAAACTCATATATATAATATAGAGAGAGAGGTAAAAAATAACACCATCATAAACAAGATTGCCATAGGTGGGAAAACGCTGACTAAGTCATTAAAAGTAGCTGCTAAAATACTCTAGCATTGGAGATGTAAGACTAGTTTTATTTTATAGATTCTAATAACTAGCCAATTTTAACTGGTAATCTTGTAGCACATTGTACATTGCCTTTTTTTATGTGTAGGTCATATTCCTCAATTTGATATCAGACTTAAATAAACCAAACAGTATGGTTAAAAATTTAAAATTTAATGCACAGGAAAATTGATTTTTCTCATAATCAAACTCATATATACAATATAGAGAGAGAGGTAAAAAATAACACCATCATAAACAAGATTGCCATAGGTGGGAAAACGCTGACTAAGTCATCAAAAGTAGTTGCTAAAATACTCTAGCATTGGAGATGTAGACTAGTTTTATTTTATTGATTCTAATAACTAGCCAATTTTAACTGGTAATTCTTGTAGCACATTGTACATTGCCTTTTTTTATGTGTAGGTCATATTCCTCAATTTGATATCAGACTTAAAACTACAAATAGAGGGGTTCTCTTGTGGAACATTGTGCCTTACCACATTAAAATAGAGTGTTTCTCCATAGATATAGAAGAGCAACAAAATATCTTTTAAATTATGTTATAGATGGGAAAAAGAGAATGAAGATGATAAGTTGGAAGATCTATTATAAAATAGGATTGATGATGAGATACAAGCAAACTGATACTCATTCTGGGGTATGAGTATCCAAAATTGGATGTAACTTTTTGATGCCTCCTTTATTAAATATATTTAGGTGTGGTCAGTCGGGAAATTTATCTTGAAGTCAGAGTAATCTGAGCAGGATTGTGGATGTCTACACAAGTTGCAGGGTAGATAATGTTGAAACTTATATGCTCCACGTTCATTACTCTCATAAGTGCAAATGCACTAGTCCATTATAGTTGGCACCAGGTACTATATGAAAAGGGTACTAAATGACTAGTCATTTTAGGATGAAATGGACTCCATCACAATTTAACATGACATCACAGCTAGCTCATGCCTCGAGCCAAAATGGGCATGAAAGGGTTTGATGAATCTTACGATGTTCCATGTCCAGTGGTCCTATGTGGGCAAGTACAATGGGGTCCAGTATATCTATATATCATAAGATAGTAAATGACAAGTCATTTTGAATGAAATGGTATCCACCATATTCGATAGCTAAGAATGCAAGTTTCAGAGTTGAAGGAACAGATTATAATAGAAGTGAGGAGGTGAATCAAACAATATCCTAAACTTCATATTAATTCAATAGCTAGAAAATCATTATGATTATTAGTTGAGCTTGCAGGATATGCAACAGACAAATAAATTCAGGTGTATATTGAGAAAAAGATATTTAGCTAGCATAAAACTAAAGAAAATGAGTGCAGTGTTAGAAATATTGCAAAGACCGACAAAATCATATTAACTGCAGATGGATCATTGACTGCATGACACATGAGTCATTGAAAGCCTTAAAGGGGCATATGGACAGCACATGACGCATTGACTAAAAACTATTTGTTTATAAAATTATATAGAATGGAATCAATCAGTTGAATGTCTTTAGATGAAACAAAGGCTGCTATTATGTATAGTAGAGTTAATTGACAATTATCAAAAGGACAAGCATAAACTTCACAATAAAATGAGGTTGTAGGGAAAAAGTAAACAAGATAAAGACATTATGTGTACCAAGATTATTTGTTGTTGAGATAGAATTTCAAATGGTGTTAGAAATAATGGAACAAAGGTTATTTATTTGGGCACATACCTGATTAGAAACAAGATATTTTCCTTTAGCAGTATGCTGCAGTAAGCCAGCTATGATCTGAAAACAAAGTATCAAGTTCCCAAATCGAAATAAGAAACAGAAAATTGAAATATTCAAGAAAAATAATTCATCATAACAGGTGTATTTCATGAAGTAATGGCAGTCAGACAGATGAACTTAATGTTGGAGCAATCTATGGTCCGGAGTGACCATGTGTTTTGATGTTTGGACAAAGAGTTTAAGTTAGGTTTCCCCTTGTGTTTTGATATATGTATTTGAGTGTGCAGGTTTGCAGGATACATATAGACTTAGTTGGACGGTTTCGGGTCCGGTGAAGGATGATATGAGGAGACAAGCCGTGAATTTGTATGCATCCAAAGAACAGTGGACAAAACAGGAACAATGACCCAAGGGAAGCGCACTTCGAGGCATACGCGAAGGATGGCATGAGGACAAGTCGCGGGCTTGTATGCATCCGAGGGACAAGAGCCAAAGTCGAAGAAGGCTTGAAGGCAACAGGTCAAAGTTGCAAAGGAAGAGTCAGCTGAGTCGTGAGGGTCTGAGTGTGAGAGAATTATACTCGGGAAGGGAAATCCTAGGTTTAAGATTTGGGCAGTCAACTGGTAGTGAAAACAGAGAGATCAGTCGACTAATCTCTTGTGCAGTCGACTGGCGTCGGCTGGAATTCGAACATTGGGCTATATCATTCGGATTCAATAGCTGGCAGTCGACCGGTGTTGACACCAGTCGACTGGTAACAGCTGTTTCAATTGTGAGCTCTATTTAAGAGAGCTCGATTTGGCTGGACAAAGGTTGACGAAATAAGTTTGGGTAAAGCTTATTAGTAGTCTACGAGCGCTCAGGTGTGGTTGCAAGGTTGTGGCAAGGTTTCTCCACCCACAAGGAGCGACACGAGCTAGCCGGAGGTTTTCCAGGGAGTCATCCACCAACAGATCGGGATCGTCCACCTTACGGACAGCCATGGAATAGGAGTATCATCTCCGAACCACGTAAAGATCTGGTGTTAGCGCTTGTGTTGTTATTTGTAGTTTGTATTTTCACTTACGCACGCTAACATGTGTAGGAAGAAACGACGCATTTGGGGCAACGGGCTATTCACCGCCCCCCCTTCCTCTAGCCGACGCATCGATCTCCAACACTTAATGGATTACAAACAGAAACATAAAACTAAGATTCTTTTTTTTTAGGGAAGTTAAATATATATAAAGAGATCTCAAGGATCACAAAATCATTACAACTCTAGACGTTTATGAAATGAAATGAAAGACGTCATTACAAAGCTACTACCCTGTAGACATCTACGAACTGACAAGCAATATCAAGAAGCTACTACTACTCTAGGTATCAATGAAATGAAAAACATAAATCTGAACCTCGGAACAACCTCCCAACACAAGGAACATCACCCTCAAAATAGCATTTGTTGCGAGTTTGCCACACCAAAAACACCATACAAGAAACCTCAAGTATCAAGCTTTTGTAATTCGTCTGTTGCCTCGATATAGCCTTCAGAATGCCCTGAATAATCGTTGGACTGAAAAAATCTAATGGTGAAAGCCAACCAACCCAGCACCTTGTCCCAAAGCTCCCTCATAACCAAGCACCGGAAACATAAGTGACAATTGGACTCCTCTTGTTGTCGACACAAAGAACACAGTTTATCAGTTACATATGGCATTCTATCCGCTATCCTCAACCTTCCGTGGACCATCAACCAAAGCGTGAGGCGATGCTTAGGTAGCAAACCGGACCTCCAAACAATCGACGCCCAATAAACCTTGGTGGCACGAGGTCTAAACGATATATATGTGTTGACCACCCCCTTCTTTTCCCCCGCAAACCATTCTATCATCTTTATGTTCACCGCTTCTTTGCTCCCCATTCTTTGCAATAGGTCATCCCGAATATGTAATAAGCGCTTGATCAAAGGAGAATTTGATGACTTTCAATGCCAATGAAAAAAATCTGCACCTTTAAGATAGTGGAGATGCACCCATCAAACCCAAAGTGAATCCATCTTATTTTGAACATTCCAGAGCATCCGGCATAATAGAGCGTTGTTCCACGCTTACAAATCATGAAGACCATAACCCCCTTCTTCCTTCGGCATGCATATTGTTCTCATACTGTCATACATATTGTTGCCCAAGAGATCAGTGAGTGCTTAGTTGACCAAATGAAAAATCGGCACATACTATAGAGTTTATCAATCACCCCGCAAGGCATTGGAAGAATAGAAAACCATAGAATTCAACACCTTGAAGCACAGAAAGTATCAACTTAAACCAGCTAGCATAAGATAAGGTATGTTTAGGCCATACCGCAACCTTCTTCGCCACCGCATCAAGTAAAGAACAGTAGTTAGTTATGCAAAGTCTCTCCATGGCATGGGGAATGCCAAAATATCTAAACGGGAAGGTACCCTGTTGAAATCCGTTGATTTGAAGTATTTGTTGTCGAGCTTGATCATCCACACCGCCCATGTAAATATTGGACTTCAATGGATCCCACCTTGTTGCCAAAATCCCTCAACACCTACGCCAAGATAATTATAGTAGAGATATCGGCCCTTGCAAACATCAATAGATCACTGGCACAAGTTAGGTGTGTAATTTGGACACCTCCACACATAGGATAAAAGTGAAAACCAGACTGCCGTAATGCCTTCTTTAGTTTTCTAGAAAAAACCTCCAAACATAACGCGAACAAGCAAGGGTGAAAGTGGATCTCCTTGCCTCAAACTTCACCTCCCATCGAAAAACCCATGCATACCACCATGTACTTACCGAGAAAGAGACCATGGCACATTCATGAATCCAAGCTCGGAATTGCTAGGGAAAACCATAACCAACAAGTGCCAACGTAAGAAAACCCCAATCAATGCTATTGAAAGCATTCTTCAAGTCATCCTTGATCATGCATCTTGGCGATATGTGTTTGCGGATATACTTCCTCACTAATTCCTATTCAAGATTAATGTTCTCCCCAATAGAGCGGCCTTGAACAAAAGCCGCTTGCATCAGATCTAATAAAGCATCCATTACCTTCACCAACCTCCCTGCCAACACCTTTGAGATAACCTTGTAGAAGACCATACAACACAATATTGGGCGGAAGTTCAAAACCTGTAGCAAATGATTAGATTTGGGTATCAACGCAATCAAGGTGTGATTTCATTGCTTGAGAAGCCGCCCATACTACAGCCACAACTTCTGCTCCTATCATGTCCCATACCGAGCTAAAGAACTTGGCATTAAACCATCAGGACCATGGGGGCTTTATCCTTCCCAATATCAAATAGTGCAAGGCGAATCTCCTCATCGGCCACAAGCATGGTTAGCTCCTTTATTTGACCCACGGACAGTGTTCTTCCTTCCATGTTACTACTGTCCATCGGAATACAAGGTTCGCTAATGCCCAATAACCCTTGAAAATATACCACAAACTCATTGGTAACCTCCTCCAAACTAGATGTTTGTTCTCCGGACTGTTTCGTGAGTGTGATGATGGCATTCTTCTTGTTGTTGTGCTTCACCAAATCATCCAAAAACTTGGTACACTTGTTGCTATTCTCGAGATAAACACTCTTAGCTCTTTGTTGATAAAAAGTCTTCTCCACCTCCGCAAGTAGCGTAGCTTTCTTCCTTAATGTTCCATACTCACTCGGAGGCTCACCCCGGCCAAGAGCCCTTTTTCTAACTCCTTCTTTGCCCTTGCCGCTTTCTCCGAAATATGTTGGAAGTGTTCTTTATCCAAAAATCGCAGTTTACCCTTCAAACGTATAAGCTTCGCCTTTAGCCTATATTGGGCATTTTCCATAAGCTGGTTCCCCCAAGAGGTCTCTACCAAGTCTTGAAAGCCACCATGCAACGTCCACATATTAAAGAATTTGAAAGGCATATTCAGCCCCCTCTCCCTTGCTAATGTGGAAATTATGCCACATGAGTGACCCGAAAGACAACCGTGTGTCATAAACTCCACATAACTCTCATAATCCGCCAATAGCCAATGTGAGTTGACTAGGGTACGATCAAGCTTGCAAGATACTGTGATGTTTGTCCAAGTCAACCTACAACTAATTGATCGGAGATCCACCAAACCACCTACATGCATAAACCTCTCCAGGTCATGGAGCTCATAGTTGGTGACCGGTTGCCCTCCCTCCTTGTCTTGGACTGTCAAAAGAGTGTTGAAATCACCCATTAGAAGCAATGGCTCAAAAATGTTTTGTCCAATTGTCATAAGAAAGAGCCCATAAAAGCCTCCTAGCCACTATAGAATGAAGACCATAAATAATCGTGGCGAGGAAGCTTCAACCCATGATACAACAATAAATGCGACAATGAGTGAATTGCTCCTCCATAACTAGTAAATCCAAAAAAAAACCCGCTGCATATCCCATAAGAGCACAATGCGACCGTAGTTAGACAAACCGAAATTATTAACTTGTCTCATACCTACAAACCGTCATGTCATGATAGTCTCAAGGGAAGCTTTTGTAAGTTTTGTCTCAAGTAACATCAATACTTATACTCTTTTGTGTTTGAAGAGGTTACGGCACCCCCCATGTTTAAGGGGCTTATGGAAGCCCTTATGTACCTTAATTTGGCACCCATCCAATCTATTCGCACCCATAATTGTCTATTATATTGCGTAATCGTCATACCTCCTGTCATGTCTTTAATTGTTGCCCTATTGCTCGTCGATGAGGATGAAGTTGAGGACTTATAGGATACGATAACCACCTGGACACTCTTCTCCAATGCGGTGGAGGCACCGGTAGCTATAATAATCGGTGCACTTTCTTGTGGTGGGTGCAGAACAGTCTCCACTTCATTATCGTGCACTTCAACCCGTGAGGATAGTTGTGATATCCTTTCTTGGTGAGTCCGTTACATCTCAGTTCTTGCCGCCCCTGAGTGTCTTCATCCGGAGCTGGCGGTGCCTCCACCGTAATAGGGGGTAGGACCCTCCACAATCATCAATCGGTTTATATCCTCCGGCCCCTATCTTGTCCTTGCATCCTGAGTCATTCATCTCCCTTGTGGAGTACGGCAATGATATCTCGAACGTCAACGCCCTCTTGTAGATTAAGAGTGTTGCCTCCCGGTTTGGTTATAATTATAATCAACTGGTACCTCCCGTCTAGTTTGATTACGATTTTGATGACATGCCTCCTTCCGATGCCCCATTCTTCGGCAGTCTTCACAAAAATCCGACAACATCTCATAAACAACCTTTAGATTAGGTTGAACTCCAGTGGGCAATGTGATCGGCACACTCTTAACTCTTTCCCCAGTGACTGAAATTTCCACCATGAGGCGCGCATACTCCAACCTGTCTCTTGTCCGTGATTTGATCCATGTAAAGTGGTTTCCCAATCTCCGAGCCTTTCAGGCTTAACACCTATGGCGACCAACAATCTGGCGGCAGGCCATGGATCTGAATCCACGCCAGGATGAAACGCCCACTTCATTGAAGAGAAAACAGCTTGGCATAAGCTTCATAAAGATTGGAATTCCATACACAAAATACGGCCCTCCAAGCAGCACTTGTCATGTCAAACCAATATACAATCCATCCACTCTTGCGTATGAAAAATTTGTATAGAACTCTCTATAGGAGGCGATTGTCACAACTCTGTCTCACCCGAGATGGCGTCCCAAGAAGCACCCCACAACACAAAAGTTCAATGCTTCGTCCACTATCTAATGTTGTCATATTCAAAACGTAACCTACTTCCGGTTGCCTCATATTGTTCCAGTGGCATTCCTAACCTCGCCTTTTGATTGTCTTTGAAAAGGTTGGGCAATGTCCTTCCCTGCTACAAGATTCTTCCTTCGCTAGGAATTCCCCCGTCCTCCTTCTAAACTTCTTTCTCTTCCATTGTTCAACCTCCTCTGGGACCCCTCTTCTTCCCGCCCTCCTCCCCTCTCTCCTGGTGGTGAGACTCCTTCGTGAGGAAGGGGTTGTTGATTTGGATCAAGGCTTGTTCCACGTGGAGGATGACTTGTCCCCTGATTCGCCACATCCGTCTGCTACCCCATTATGACCACAGGGTCAGCTTAAGGCAGATTAGGAAATTCCTGCTCCACATCAATGTTTTGGGGACCATTGGGTGATGTTAATTGATTCCGAGTTCTATTTGCGGCGTTAGCCAACTTTTTCCTTGCCATTTCAGTGCAAGGAATAAATGTAAAAGATGTTGGGCGATTGGATTCCAATTGGTCACAGAGAAACTTCCTTATGCAACCCTATTGTTAAAACGCTACCAAATCAAGCATCTTCCTCCCAATGCTCCGATGACCACCAGAGTAGATTCCAGCAAGAAGAAAATACCTCCTCCTGGAAACTCGTCAGAATATCCCATCCAGAGATCCCGTTCAGAAAGAAAACAGCAGTATTGCAGTCTTCAAAACCGCGAGTAGCCACCATCCTCCTCTAAAACCGCACCAAATACCACAAAAACTAACAGCTCCACCCCAAAGAGAGGCGATGCCACACCCTTCCCACATCCCTCATCGCCCGTGAGGGAGATGCTACCTGAGAGCGCTTGCAAGTCTCCTAACCAACTTTCAACCACCTTGTCTCAAGCAAAACCCAAAGGAGAATGAAGAGCTTCTCTCTCTAAGTCTTTAAGGTTCATTTTTCCCTGTATATCAAGGGGAATTCAATTATAGTTCATACCTTATGTGTTACTTCTTGAAAATATTCTCATTCACAGAACGAGAACCATTCTTTAAATTTCTAGACCACAACAGTTGAAAATTATTGTTACGGGGCACTAAATGATATTCTGTAAGAGTATATATTCCATGTAGATAAATATAACTACCTCACCGCCATCAATGGCTCTCTCATAGCATGGCTTAAGAGTGAGTGCACGCTCAAGATATGGAGCCCATCGGCCAGTAAGTAAATCCCTCCTAATCATCTCCACACCGCCCTTGTAATGCTGTTTAGCACAAGACACAAATATATCATAAAAAATGAAATAAAATTTTTGACTTTATAAACCAGCTCAGGAATAATTAGCTGAACCTCAAGCATATTGCGCAAGAATGGTTCTTCATTGAAATAATCCCTGCGTACAAAAACAAATGGAACTTTGTATGCCAAACATTCACTGACAGTGCCATATCCAACTTTCCCTGGAAAAAATCAACCAATTGAGAATGAAAACAAAGTTTGTTGCATTTTGCTAGATCTTCAGTAACTCTTGAACCTTAATATTACCAAGCATGCAATCAGAGGCAGCAATAAAGTCTGGTGTATATACATCTTTTGCAAGCTTTACATAGTTTGGTGGAAGTTCTTGATTGTCAGATGCACCACAAACCTTCACAAAATATCACTTTAACAGATGAACCACTAACATTATGATGTCAAATACTGCAACGTGAGCATACCAGACAAAACCAACCATCAGGAAGCCAGTCTTGCTTAAGATTCCATCCTGCTGGCTATAATTGATGAACGGAAAAAAAAAACTGTTACTGCCAGTGAAATACATTTCTCAGATCTGATAAGGTGCATTTTCTTCCAATAGTCCCAAAATGTAAGAGAGAGGAAAAAAACTAGAATTATTTAGTAAACACTCCAAGATCAAGTAAATGAACATCAAAAATCAAAACATGAGGAAAATGAAAAATTAGCAAGTTACAGTGGTACATATGGCATTAAAGTATCAATTATCAAAATTTCCTTTTAAAACGTGGTTTCCAAATTGAGATTAGGATTTCGTGGGTTCAAACCAAGTCGATTTGGGTATAATTTGGCTAATTTATGGCGGAACCAAATTTTAAAGGGAGAATCGGGTTAAAATAAATCCTCATCCTCCTTTCCACGCACGACCTCCCATCTCCTCCTTATTCCCCTCTTCTTCCTCTTTTCCAACATCAGCCTTCATTCCCATCTCCTTCCCCAAGCCACCAAGACCAGAAGCAACCTCCTCCTTTCTCTGCTGCCCTATACCAGCAAGAGCGAGAGTCGGCTCAGCCACCAACAATGAGCCACAACAACAGCCTTTTCTCCATCTAAGTGTTGCCTTTTTCCAGCCAGTCCCAGCCAACCATTTTCTAGCAACAAGGTCAATATTCCAGCATTTTATTTCCCAGTTTTCCAGCGAACAACAAGCTTCCTCCTGTCTTAACAGCAGCAGCAGCAGCAACAGCAACTTAGTTGTTATCCTCTTCCAGCAATAACAAGTTCAGCACCTTCCTCAACAGCCCTATTTCCTCTTTTTCCAGTCAATAATAACTAGCAACTCCTTCCAATCAGTTATTGCTGTCATCTCCTCAAGAGAGAGCAAGAGGAAAAACCACATCTGACTCCTCAACCCTTCAAAATCCTTGTTCAACAAGGTTGTTGTTCGTATGATAACCAATTAAGGGTAAGAATTGGGGAAATAAGTATTTATTGATATCAAGAAAAAACTAATTAATTTGGACTAATTAGGATTTGTTGTCTAGGTTCGATTGGCCAAATGTTTCATATCAACGAAGCACCTTCATTGTTTTGTCGATCAAAGGAAAGTTGCAAGGTATATATGTTATTTTATTAAATTTCTATTTAGGTTGGGTTGTCTAGAATAGAAAATAAATAAATTTGTTATTCGGTAGTCATAGATATCATAGGAATTGAGAATATATCGAGGTAGTGGAACCAAAATTTGATCATTGACTTCGAACTTTAGTCAATTTTTCATATTCTTGTGTTATTATCTTATTTAATATTATTTCGGATTCTCTAAGTTATTTCTATATTATACTTATAGATATGAGTTCGAGTGGAGCACTGTGACTTGCTAACATATATGTCACTGTAGATAGAGGTGGATAAATATATTCTTTGACGTCAACATATATGTCCTTGTACATTAATAAATAGATAAAATGGATTATATAAGTTTGTATAAGAACTTACATAAAATATCACAGCTCAAAATATATACGTGTAACAAGAAAAAAGAGAAAATTAGTGAGATTTGCTTACCTGTCCGCCAAAGTTAAAAATAAGCACTTTGACATCATCTCCAATTCCAAGTTCCTTTCTCACCTTGCATAAAATGTTAAAAATATCAGATATGTGAGAATGTTTCAAGAGATCATTCTCTTCACCTGCAATACCTCAGATCTTGATTTGCGTAATCTTCTAACAACTAACGGAACATCAATAAGATCCCTGAATGCAGGCACTGAAAGTGAATGAAGACCATAGTTACAGTAAAAGACATAGCAATTCTTAACGGCTGAAAACAAAGAAATTTGAATAATAGGACATTCACTTTACATACTAGGACAATATCCAGGAAGCCGGAGTAGCAGATCACAGTGAGAATAATCTTCGGCTATCTGCAGGAATTTTATACATGACCCTTTTTAAATTTGACAATGTCAGGTAAACTAGAGTGAATTAATATAACTCTTCAATAGGAAGATAAGGACATTAATGAATAACTTAGACACTATATCGATAAAGAGTAATTTTACATGCAAGACTGCCAAAATTGACATAGCATGGAATATTGAATATGATTTAAACCAAACAGAAAGGTTTATAATTTACAATTTAATAAATAAATCAAAAAATATATTTGTCATTCATAATTTATAAGCATTTCAATTTTTAATCATGATTTAAACTTATAATTTTACATTCATACTTATATTTAGCATTCATTATCATCATCAACAACCTGTCTTTATGCCAACTATTTAGGGTTTGCTACATGAATCCTATTCATCCATCAAGCTCTAAAGATGTCATTAGAAATATTTGTTGAAGGCACTTAATTATAGATACAAGGGGTCTAATTGTAAATGCCATGTATTAGAAAGTTAAAGTGTAATTTAACATCAGTGAATAATATGTTGGATTGAATTGTCCAATTAGAGGGGTTGAATAAACGGCTCCTAATTCTCACACAGACAAATTAAAAACATGGTTCGTAACGAATGTGTGCATGATCTAACGTGTTAAAAAATGTAGCAAAAAACAAACAAGAAAGTAAAACACGCATGCCAACAAATGGATTTCACTTGGTTTAGAGATTTTATTCCTATTCCTCAGCCTAAAACGCTCAAGGAACATTATTGTAATCCACTTTTACCATCCCTTCACAAAAGACAACAGATAAGTGTCTACAATTTGAGGATAACACCTCCAATGTACCAATTATGACACAACTAATGGATTTCACAATCAGGTTTGACCCTAACGACGATTTCACTCAATAAATATCAATATCAATTCTCCGATGAAAATAAAAGTACAAGAGAGAGACCAAGGGATTGAGGGTTGAAGCCTTTCAATCTTATTTAGACTCTTCAATCTTATCTTAACTCTTGAATTCCTTTGGCACTTATTGTTGAGAACAAAAGAATTAGATGACTAACAATACATTCTTCAAGCTCAAAAGCTCTTATTCACATACTAGACACCTCCATTCAACTGAAATTCTAATAACTTTATCAACTAGATCAGCACACCTGGACCATAGTTTGGAATCACATACAGTGTCAAGCTGCACGGTAGAAACTTATCATTCCGATAAATTAGGGAAATTCGAGACTTTTCAAAACTACTTGGAGCATATCATCGTGTGCTTGTGTCAATCATGTTGAATAGTATCGCATCATACTAAATCCGAAACCTCTTGATATGGTATAAATAGATGTCAAAATGAATTCAAATAGTGTTTGTTATTTTTTTTTAGCTTTTATTGATGCAATACAATGTCAAAATTGTACCATTTCATATGGGAGTTAAAGAATATAGATGTGTTCTCTTCTTATTTTTCTTGTTCTTCCTTCCTCCTTCCCTGGAAACAACCTCTTGCAAAATGCAAGGTAAGGCTGAGTACAATAGACCCAATGTGGTCTGATTTGTCTTGGGACCTGCACTAGCAGAAGCTACCTGCGTTAGGCTACCTTTTTAGAAAGAGATCCTTGGCACAAAGGTAAAGTTGTTGCCATGTGACCTTGATATCACAAGTTCAAGTGGTTTATCGACCCCACCTAGTAGGATAAGGTTTGATTGTTGTTGTATTTCCTTCCTCCTTCCCCTATCTAATTTTCCACCAACACCATACATTAAAATACCTAATACGGTATTGAAACAATATCGTTCTGGTCAAAGTCCGAATCAAAATTTTAAACCTTGAATTGGGCAGTCCCCTTACTCTTACAACTTGTTGTAAGCCTCTACAAGGTTCAAGTTAAGTTGATTGACAAACACAACTTGAATACCACCCATCAAGGCTTCAACAGCAAAGCCTTAGCAAATTATAACACAATCACATGTACAAGACATGTATAAGATTCATATGTCTTTAATATTTAGCTCCTCGATCAAGGCAACCTACACAAGTCGTTCAAGCACCTCCTACATGTAAGCTATCTACCCTCAAATCATCTAAGATCCTCCTCAATCTAAGCTACTTGCCCTCAAGTCATCCAAGTGTCTCCTTGATCCGAACTACTTGCCCTCAAATCTTCTAAGCTCCTCAATCTGGGCTACATGTTATCAAGTTCACCGAGTGCTTCCTCGATCCAAACTACCTACCCTTAAGTCATCCAAGCATCTCCTCAATTTGATTAACTCACCCTTAAATTCCACATCCACTCAATCCAAGCTACCTACCCTCAAGTTTCTGTCTACAAAACTAAGCCTACACACTTGATACATCAACATTAAATACATATCAAACTTAACTTGTATTGCCAAGCCATCAAACAATATAGTATAATCCAACCGCAAGTGAGAACCCAATTTCACAATGTAATAGTCATACATAAAGGGGACTAATATGGCAAAATACATAAAAGGTACTAGATCCCACATTGGACTAGCCTATGGCACACAGAAAATTGTACTAGATCTTGTACTCTTCATCCAGTGCACAAGTATATGTTCTACTCACGTTTGTCTGTAGGTACAAGCATTTGTGGCATCACTTAACAAGATCAGTATTCCTAGTTTGTGTATGAAGCTCTAAAAGATCCTGAATGGCACAAGGCAATCCTAGAGGAATACATATACCTGGAAAAGAATGAGACTCAGACATTATCTGAGTTACCTCAAGGAAAAAAAACTACAGGATGTAACTGAATTTTTTTAGTCAAACAGAACCTAGATAGAAGCATAAATAGATACAAGGCTCGACTGCTAGTAAAAGGTTACACCTAGTCCTATGGTATTGACTATCAGGAGACCTTTGCACCGGTTGCAAAACTCAATACCATCCGGGAATTATTGTATATTGCTGCTAACTTAGATTGGTCATTGATTCAGCTAGATGTGAAGAACGTCTTTCTAGATGGAGATTTTGTCGAAGAAGTTTACATGAACGTCCCTGTGATTTGAGACAGATAGTACAAAAGGAAAAGTCTACAAACTAAGGAGAGCCTTGTATGGGCTCAACCAATCACCCAGAGCTTGGTTTGATAGATTTGCTAAAGTTCTTAAAAGAAATGGCTACTCCTAGTCTCAAGCTGAGCACACGCTATTGTGAAATATTTTTCGGGAGGGAAAATCTGAGTACAAACTATATATGTTAATGATATTGTCCTCACGAAAACCATGAACCAGAAATCAAAAGGCTAAAGTCACTCCTATATAAGGAGTTTGAAATCATGGATCTGGGACAACTCAAATGCTTCTTGGGAATAGAGGTTGCTAGAAGTCACAAAGGAATCTTTGAGCTACTACAAGAAACTAGGTTGAGTAGATGGAAGCCAATTGATACACTGATAGATCCTAATACAAAGTTAAGGTCTCGAACTGATGAAATGGAAGCTAAAAAAGGATGATATCAATGATATAAGTTTTGTTGTTAGCTATGTTAGCCAATTTCTAGGAAATCTTTTAGTTAATCACATAGATGCTATAATTCGAATAATGAGATATCTAAAGAGAGAGGAAAAGGACTCATGTTCAGAAAGACAGACAAATGAACCTTGGAGGTTTACACTGATGTTGATCGGGCAGGTTCACCTAATGATCGAAGATCTACTTCTGGATATTGTACATTCGTTTGGAGGAATTTGGTCATTTGGCGTACTAAAAGGCAAACAGTTGTTGCTCAAAGTAGTGCTAAGGCTGAATTCTGAGCTCTGAGCCTCTGACATTGGATATTTGTGAGGGAATCCGGTTACAACGGATTCTAATGGAATTCATGCTAAAAACTAGAGATCCAATTCAAATTATGTGATAATCAATCAACCATTGTCATTGCCAAGAATCCAGTTCAGCATGACCGTACCAAACCTATGGAAAAAAAGACATTTCATTAGTGAGACATCATGCTCCATCATATGCCTTCAAAACACCAGGCAACTGACATTTGGCAAAGGCACTATTTAGACCCAACATCACCAAACTGAGCTCGATTTTGGGTTCGAAGACCATTTGTCGCCTAGCTTGAACGGGAGTGTTGAAATTCAAACTAGGCAACTTGTTATTTTATCCCTATTTTGTAGGGATTTATTTTGTAATCTATTTCCTAGATGGATTGTAATTAGCTCATACTTATCACATCACTAATTTTAAGGAATTTATCTTTGTATATAAGGAGGATATCCTATCAATGAAAACATAATTATAATTTCTGTCAAACTACACCCTGTATGGTGACAAATAGATTTTTGTTAACCAGCAAATAAAGAAAAGGACAAAACAAGCACCTGCCAGACAATAGCTCTATGGTGATTTCCAGCTTCCATGATATATTCAGCATATATGAAATCCCAACTACAAAGTCATAGCATATGATATATTCAGCATATATGAAATCCCAACTACAAAGTGAAGATGCCTGAAGTGAAAAAAAAACAAGAAAAAGGAAACCACATAAGCAAGATTGGAAGCTTTATTTCAATTTTCCTAGATTCATATTTCGTAGTTTCTCAAATAATGGCTGTAAATTGTCACTTGAATTGCAGAACCAACATAAGATAAGATCACATTCAAACATGAATGAAACCTATGTTACTGTCCAAATATTGTTTTTGCTACCCAAAGACTGACATCAATTCATGTGATCCAATTATTTAGAGTTGGTTACATAGATCATATGTGATGTTGTATTCAACTAACACTCAGGTCATAGAATGGCTGACAATTTCTCAAACAAAGGAGCTGTATCAATAGAATATTTAAAATGCTGGCTTTTACTCCTGTGCTAAGGCCTAAGAGTGAGCACCTGAAAATCCAAACCGACCTACAAAAAAATCAGTTCATTGATTTTTCTGGTTACTGTCCAAGTATAAAAAACAGATAGCAAAGATATACATAGATATATTTACATACATGTATTTATTTATGAATATATGAATACATATATACATATATCTGCAAATATTTTACAGAACTGAAACTAATATGTTCAGTACTATTCAGATGCTAATTAGTTTTGGTTTACTTTGGTTACCATTTAAAAAAAAAAACAGCTTTCATCAACTTTAGAAGTAGATCATCATGTAGCGGAAGCACGGTGGACTCATAAGCCACAGAGTAGTGATCATCGATTTTAGAAGTAGATCATCATGTAGCTTCATAAGAAGCTTCCTCCTTGACGTTTAGGGACTTTTCAAGATACTAGAATGGGCTAATATACGGACATACTGCCTAGTTGTTACCCCTTAGTTTTAGCTGAAGAATAAATTAGGTTCTGCTCATATTGTGGAAGATACCATAGTGTTATACTCTAACTAGGAAATTTGGAGATCAAATTTTTATTAGTGAGGGAAAATGTTATATATACAAACAAAAAAAAAAGAAAGTATATATATATATTTGAGATAATAGGAATTAAAACTATTAAAATCAGACCTAATTGAATTGATATGGGAAAATAATAACACAATGATTGATAATTAATAAGGAAATAAATTTATATGAATATATGAAATTTATTAGAATTTTAGGGGATTTAAAATGATTTTTTGATATTTTATTGGGATAATCAGTTAGGGCTTAGGAAAACCTATTTGGGAATACCCTATTGAAGGTCAGAGTTGATTGAATCAATTTCCTTAAGTTTTTATTTCCCCTCCCTACCATTGATGCCATTAGGGGTGCAAACGAATCGAGCCGGTTCACGAGCTTTTCGAGACGACTTGAAAAATATTCTATTCATATTCGAAATTATAGAATGTGAGACGAACTCGAACATGTTCGAATATTTTTTCGAGCCAAATTCGAACCTATACTATTTTGTTCGATTGTTCGTAAGCCGCTTGCAAGCTGAACTCAAATCGAATTCTAATTTTTTTTACATAGTTTTTATTTAAATATATTCAAATTAAGGTTCGAATAATTCGAATCGAATTCGAATTTAAGTCATTTCCAACTATAGGTCAAATATGCTCGAATCAAGGTTCGAGCAATTCGAATCGAACTCGAGCTCAAATTTTATTTCGAATCAAGATTGGGCCAAAATTATGCGTATTTTCGAGCTTTGAATCGATCTTCGAATATCATATATATTTCGAGCTCAAACTCAAATATCAATATTTTTGAATTATTCGGCTCGATTCAATTCGTTTGCACCCTAGCTGCCAACCCCACGTGCGATAGCGTGCCTCATTGTTGGCACAATGCGCTGCAGCCACCACCACCATCCCTCCCTCGCGATCTTCGCGCGCAACAATCACCTTGTTGCTCCATGCCCAACCACCGACCGGTGCCTACGTACTCGACACACGGCTGCCCATATCAACATTTCCTTGTCGTTGTCCTTCCTATACCACGTCGCCATCTCAGAGGCACGTTGTCGTCCTAAGGGCTCACTGCCACTGTGAGTCCCGCTACCAACCGTAAGCAACCGTGGCGTCGTCATGATATGTCCCTACCCCGTTGGTTGTCACTCAGTCTAATCAGCCACTATCATCGGCCCTCCACTACCTACCACATTCTATTGTGCTGCCAGAAAAGGACAAGACGAAGCTTGGGGTAATGATTTTATCAAATTCATTCGAATGGGTTTAGTTTAATTAATTTAGTATGTTTTGGGTTAATTAATTAATTAAACTATTAATTAAATCAGATTTAATTGTAACTTATTTTTAAAAGGATTTAATTGATTAGTTATGATGTTAATTAATTAACTTATTAGCAAATGGATTGAATTGTGGGTTAGATCAGGTAATTTAATTAAAAGAGAATTACTGATTTAATTAATCTAGGATTTACTTAATTGAATTGGTTAAGTAATTAAGTAATGGATTAATTGATAATCTGAACTTTAATTTGAGATTTAGTAAACTAGTATTAATGTGTTAATTAACAAGTTGGTTAATGTGATTTATTTGAATAATTACTTGTTTGATTAAAGTAATTGATGAATAAGTTGATTAATGGATGGACTAATTAATATAGGTAATAATGACATAATAGATTAATTAGTAATTACTGATAATTAAGATTGTTGATCTGGTTAATAAAATAATTAATGAGTTTAATTGATTAATAATTGATATTAACTAGTTGACTTGGTAAATTAGATAACTTATTAAGTTATTAATTGAGTTAAGAATTTATGAGTTAATTAAGAGTTAAATTGTGTATTATTGAACTTTATTGAGTAATTGATGTGTTAAGTTGTTAATTGATAAATTAATTAATTATATGATTGAATTGGATTAGGTAACCAATCACAGAATGTATCTAATTAATTAATAAAGGTTAATTGATTAATTAAGATGTTAACCTATGATTTGGATCAATTAATGAATTGGATGATTAAGTTAGGATTTATGAAATCATTACTTGATTGAATAGGTTAGTTAGGTTGATTGACAGATGGATAGACCCCTTAGATTCTTTTGTATCCTTGTAGGATTCGAGTTTGAAGGAGACTTTTTGACATGAAGACGATTAGGCCAATCGAGGTGTGTAGTTCTTCCTTGACCTCTATAGTTTCTTTTATCTTAGTGCGTGATTATTTATTGTTATATACTTATATATTGATTAGGAAGCAATTACTTGCTTATCTTATGTCCACTCTATATTATTCTCCCAATTGACCTTTGTTGCTTGATCTTATGTTAGTCTATTTTGATATCTATGCAGTTTAATTTGCTATTTCTGCTTGGGTTGGTTATATATGTAGGATGTTACCAAACCATAGTGTAGTTATAGACGCTCGTACGTGGATACCGTAGTATATAGCTATATACTTAAGGCTTGTGCCTAGACGTGATAGATAATTGAGACTCGGTTGAAACATTAGGGATATTTTAATGAATTATTATATTGTTTAGTTTAGTAGGATCTCATGCACATGCATACATACACACATCAGTATTTCTAATTTCTGTGATTCTTATATTGCATTGGCGTTTGTGTTGGCTTTAATTAGTTTGGTATCGATTATTTCTTATATTGTCACTAGGAGTTACCGTCTGATTTGGCAGACAAGTATACCCTCGGGGCGTGACATAAATAGTAAAGATGAGGGAAGAGATACATTGAACATCTTGAGTAAAGTAGATCCCAAAAGACAGTCAATATCCTCGGTTCCAAAGTAATTGAAATACCATAGCAACGAGATTAAGATGCCTCTAGCTGTCAAGAGTGCTTTAATTGGGATCCTTCCATTGCTAACCACATAAAGATAGAAAGTTGGAGTGGTATTACATTCCTAGAGTCTCTTCTGTTGAATGGATTAAAGTTTAGAGTGAGTACAACGCACAATGCAAAAGAGATGGAGTCAAGAAAATCCACAAGTGAAGGAGCGAGGATAAGATAAGTGGAGGACATGGTCCAAGGAAATAAATAAGATTATTGAGGTTTGGTGATTGTAATCACCAATAATCCTAATCACGTCCCACTATAACTCCTCAAAGAGTTCTATCAATGTAATATGACATATTTGAAGACCATATAAGAAGAACAACTACAACAGCAAGAGCAAAAGTAGAGTTTTAGACCTTATTTACTTATGGCAATAGATAGTAGGAAGGATAGTCAATACAAGAAGGATAAAAGATATCAAGGATGAGTGAGATTTAATTCTCCAACACATTGTTTAGTTAGTAGGATAAGAATCATTTACTTGGGAGGAATACTAGAAGTATGAAAGTATGCTACAACGAAACTAATATCTTTGACATGGTAGAATTATGAAAGGTACAATTATGGGTGTGATGTTGCCTAAGGCTACAGCAATTAGGTGCCAGGGAGAAGAATGGGTAGTACAATTGTTGGCATGAAATAGGTGTTTCCAATGATTAAAATGCAAAAGAAGATTTGTCAGAAAATTGATATATGGTGCAATTTTTTAAAGGTAAAACATCCAAGCGAAAATTAAATTTTTTTTTAACATTGATCCTTTCTGCTAAAGTAAACAATGAAAGAAATTTCTATTCATTGTTCTTATCCACATTTTTTTATCCACTTTATTTCCACAAAAGTGTATAATCCCTTAGACAATAAATGCCCTCCTATTGTAGCCATCATCCCTAAAGAAAAAGGCCTTTATGGTAGCCCATCACCTACCCCATGCTACAAATATTTCTCAACCCACTCTCCTAATAACACCTCCCAACCTAACTATCTTCTACTGCCTTCCATTGCATCCCTTCTTGCGCTTAACAGTACCTCATTCTCCTTCCTCATGATATTGGACAATGATCCTCCCATGCTCAATTGAAACCACTCCCACCCTCTCTCTTGTACCATAAATGAAGTCTTGCCAACCCAAATGCTTGCTCTTCCTGCTCTAATCCCACCAAATTGTGCACATTCGCCCAAAAAAGAAGAAAAGAGAAGAATTCGCAATTAATTTTCCACCACAACCATTGTGGACAAAGTTTACTCTACCACTGGACATTATCTACTATTGCCTTGCCTCACTTCTTGAACCTATATGCATCTAGCTTATCATTTGCAAGCAAGGATCATTTTACAAGGATAAATTCCTAACACCAAGACTACCATGAACTCATGGGAGCAAACATCAACTTCAGTTAATCTTATTTTGCTGAGTTCCTTTCTAGAATGAGGCCCAACACCTTCAATCAATCTCCTAGATAATCTATTTGTGGTAAATAAGGACAAAAATAAGCCAATATCAAGCTAAGAACACAATGTAAAGCCTAGGTATCTAATAGAGGAATAAGTTGGCATGGATCCTTGTATGGTTGCACTGGGTTAGGACATGTGATTTGTTCATGCTTTTGGTATACCCAAAAGCCTAAAAAATGTTGAACTTTTTACCCAAGTCTGGCCTTATTTTAGTATGGTTGGCAATAGCTTTTATAATAGTTAGGGAAATAATTCTTTTGTGATCTCTTAGATAATTTTTCCTAGGATATTAGTCCCAACTATTTAGGATAATCTACATAAATTGTACCTCTCTTTTGAGCTCTATACAAGAATATGTCACTAGTTATTCTCATGTCAATTAAAATCACTTTTAATTGTAATAACTAGAGTTTTCTTTGGTCTCCAATTGCCCCTTACACCTTCAACTTTTACTGATTTAATTCATACGAGATCTATTGATCTACTTTAGCCATGTTTATACCATCTCAACATATTTTCTGTTAACTCATTTTATCATCTATTTAATTATACTTAATTGCTCTTGGATAATAAGAGCATTTATCTTTTCTAGTAATTACATGCATAGGTCTTAGCATTTCATCTTTGATCATATGTTTATACATTTTAATGCTTGAAGTCAAATGCAACTCTCAACCACATTTGGGCTTAGGAATGGAAGCAATGGTTTTTAATGAAGTTACTAAAAGAATGTTTTACAGTAGAGATGTGCAACGAAAATTCTAATTGTAGGCATAAATTTCTTATAAACCTAACTACCTAATGAGATAATAAATCAACTACCTGAAGTTAGTTACACAAACTGAGCGAATCCTGGCATTTGCTGCTGCTCGACATGCTATAGGAACAACATCTGAGACCTGTTACACAATAAAAGATAGTGCCAAAATATTAAAAAAAAAGTGAAAAAAAATCCTACTGAATGGTTAAAAGTATATTAAGCAACTAAAAATTTCTCAATCCCAAATAGTTAGCAACACACTACTGGGCTCAAATTGTAAAGAAATATATCTGTTCTGGTGATAGCTGCTAATTCGAGAAAAAAGGAAAAGTACATGCAAATCCATTACTACATGATCATATAGAAAACAAAATTGCAATTACCACTAAATCAGCATTGATGGACTTCAGCCATTCAACTTCTGTTGTCAATATAGAATCCCGAGGAACCACAGCTGTCTGATGATACTGCAAGAAGAAAAAAGGAGAATGGTACATCTGCATAGCACTGCTTGACTATCACTTACCATTTATTAATAAAAATTTACTTGTGCTTATCTGCATCATGGGATTACATAAAGATGAATGCAAACTGGGAGCTTCACTAAGCTAACAATATAAAAACAATATATTTCATTCAAAAGCATAGTCTTCTTTCCACTTGATTAAAATATTCTTCTTGACAGACTGAGCTGAAAGTCTAATTAATAAATGATCCGGAAGCTGACAGGTGGAATGACAATGCCCGGAGATGCGACAGGTGATTGGTGACTAAGCTCTGACGGTTGATATTGTCTTTTTGGTGCACGCCACAATTATTGCCAGAATCATTCTCAATCTTTCACATCATCTGTTGTCAGGGTGCATTTAATACCTTTTTACTTCTTTTAACCTGTTGGCGTGGCTAGCCCTTGTTGTCTTGACCCTAGTCCAATCAGTCAGACTAACTTCCTTCGATTGAACTTAAGGGGGGTCTTGTGATTAGGAGGGTAATCGCAAGCTGACACATGGCATAGGAGATCGATGCATGGCAGTAGAACTTGCTACGTGAAGTTATCAAAACAGTTCACTAATTCCTAGTCGGGAAGGTGTCAGAGTCATTTCCCTTGCTCAGCTGAGCATAATTGCAAAATTGCTCATCATCCCAGTCGAGAGAGGTTTCAGGAGGCATTTCCGGGCATGGTGAGCATTATATCAAAGTCTTCATCAACTTCTGATTGGGAAAATCTCCTGAGGCATCTTCCTCGGCGAGACGTAGTATATAGGAGTGGCGAAGGACTTTTGCCAATTGAGTCTGCTCAGATAAAGGCTCCCGATCAAGGAAGGTAGAGGTTCCCGGTCAGGAAGTCACTTCTCTTCCCAGTCGGGGTAATCTCCCTTTAGCGGCATTAGGGATGTTTCTTCCTTAAAGAGAGCACTTAATACTTTAAAAGTGTCGGCAACGCATTAAATGATCGAAAGGGGAAACGTTTTTAGGCTTTAATGACTGTTGATAATCATTATCGACTGTTATTGAAATACTCATGTAATGGTTGCACTAAATGTCATTATAGCCCGAGGAAGAGGTGTTAGTGAGAGCCCTAGAGCCAATCATATGATGATTACTTTTTGGACTCATTGTATCATATTCTTGTATATATATTTCTTATATATAAAGGCATTTCTTATGGTTATTGTACTTATGTGTATTGGTGTCAAATAACTTAGTATAATAACGTCCTTGAGTAGAAGGTTCTTATCTATATCAATCGATTAGTTGAATCGATAGTGAGATGATATAGAGAACACTACTCTTAATTATTCCTAGTCAAGTATTAACATTCAAGGACAATGTTAATGCATAGAGACTAGCATGTAGGTCAACATGATGACTTGATCTAACAAGTCATGGATATGAGATATCAAGTTGACACATGGGTATACATTAGAGAATGTATACTGAATGGCCCGCCATGAGAAAGTATCATGGATCGTTATATGAGTGTCATATACTTTCTCATGTGACTATTAGTATGACTATAGTCCTTAGACCTGAAGTCATCATAGTTCCCTACATAAGGAGTTATGTACTTTGGTTTCGTCAAACGTCACCCGTAACTGGGTGGACTATAAAGGCGATTACTGGGTATGTAACAAATTATGCGGAGGGATGTGAGCGATGTAGATGGGATCTATCCCTCCTATATGACGGGAGAGATATCATAGTCTTGATAGAGTGAGATCACTAAGTGCATGGCCATGCCCAAATAAGACAATATGAGATATTGAGCTTATTTGATTATAGTGAGTCTACTTGGAGTTCAAGACACATAGATTGATTGGAGGATGACACGGTCTATGCTTCATAGAAGATCAATCTAGATATCGACGATAGAAGGACATTGTCACATATTATGAAAGTCATAATTAGTAGTCACATTGGTGATGTTGGATCTCAACATTCTTGTAACTTGGGTAGCAATGATGTGTTGCTAGATACCG
This sequence comes from Boesenbergia rotunda, assembly GCA_024364735.1. Taxonomy (NCBI): domain Eukaryota; kingdom Viridiplantae; phylum Streptophyta; class Magnoliopsida; order Zingiberales; family Zingiberaceae; genus Boesenbergia; species Boesenbergia rotunda. The sequence goes on along the minus strand of JAGFNQ010003347.1, from coordinate 289,275 downwards.
GTCATTGCTTATGTTTCTAAGAGGTTAGAAGCATTGCCAACGTTACAAGAACCTATAGGGTCACACACAAAAAACAAATAGATGGAGAAAAAAAAAATGAAGTCAAGTTTGACTTGGCTAAATATGGAAAGTCCATAAAAGGCAAGTTTGACTTGACCCAAATCCAAATCAAGTTTGACTTGACTTGGTTCCACTTCAAGTTAGACTTGACATGGGAGAAGAAATGGAGTCAAGTTTGACTTGACTAAATATGGAAAGTCCATAAAAGGCAAGTTTGACTTGACCCAAATCCACCTCAAGTTAGACTTGACTTAATGTCACATCATGGTGATGAATTGGCATGGAGCCAACCATTGATGATGCTCCACATCATCAAGAGCATTAAGTGTGGATGCCACCTCATCAAGGAAGATTAATGGTCAAGTTTGACTTGACCAAAAGGCCACCTCACCTTGACTTGACCAAGTGATGACTTGGCTTGGTATTTGACCAATGATGATGCTCCACATCATCTCCAAAGGTTGTAACCCCCCATTTGAATTTGAATTCAAATTGAAAGAGGGTTATGGCCGGCCACTTAATGGCCATTAATGGCCATTAAGTGGCCGGCCACAATGAGAGAACAAAACCAAGTTTTGGTTCCATTTTTCTCATGGTGTGTCTTCTCTTCTTCCTCCTCCAAGTGTTGGTACTCTTCTTCTTCTCCTCTTGGCCGAACCCTTGAAAGGTGCTAGCACACCTAAAGGGTTTCCTCCATCCAATTTGTTCGCGTGGATACTTCTAGAGGGACGGCACTTGACGTCCTAGAGATCCGACATCCAAAAGGAGCCAGCGGGATTAAGCGGGGCACGCACCAAAGGTAAAATGGTTTATCCCTCTTTAGATCTAGGAGTAGATCGAGTTTTGAGCATGAAATGAATACGTGATTTTTTGTTTCGGAATTTTTCTTCGCACGAGATCCATGGCTTTGGGTTCTCGGGGTTTCCGCGACGTGAAAAGGCGGTTTTCGCGGCCCGAAAAACCCAACAAGAGGGACCACCATGGGGAAGAATAAAAGGTAATTAGGGACGTTGGAAAAGGTCTGGATTCTCTCGTTCTTACTAAAATATTACTTCCCCTTTTCTTGATCCACGACTGACTTGAGCATCAGGGTGAGATCGTCGGAATCTCTTCCGACGCCCTTTTAACGTTTTTTGGAGTTTATTTCTCAGGTCCTTCTCCTCGCTAATCATCTGTCGCATCACCGGGCATTGTCATCCCACCTGTCAGCTTCCGGATCAAATATGCTATTATAATTAGGTGCAATGATGTACGCAAATGAATCTAACAAGAGAGAAATTGTAAAACTAAAATCCTTTTCATGTTAATCAATATGTACCATCTCCAAAGATGCAAGCCGGTCCACTGTTAAAGCATCAGCTTGAACAGCACCACAATCTAATAAAACCTGAAAAATCAAGGATACGCATCTATCAAAATATTGGCAGTAAACAAAAAGTCAAAGAAGATTATGTACGAAATCATCCATTTTCAATACAGGGGAAAAGAGAAGAGAAATCATTCACTCATTTTAAAAATCACTCATAAAGCCTAGGCATCTATATGCTATGCTAAGTTTCTAACCTTGCGAATGTGAAGCTTCGGAGATTGTATATTTCTGGTAAACACAAAATCAGGAGCACCAGTTACAACATGAACATCATGTCCAGCTGCAACAAGGTGCTGCACAACCTGCAATGAAAGAATTAATTCAATTTTCTTCTATTTCTCACTACCAGGTTTTAAATTACAAGTTGGCCTAATATATACAAGGTATTTTACTGGTCTAACAAACAATAAGTACTCACTTAAAGTTTTATTTATCTGAAGGAACTGAACATGCATCTAGCATGGTGATGGAGAAATGGCACACAGGTTCACAATTACAATTCAAAACTTAAGCACAAATTTATTGGAGTAGAACATGGTCAGTAGAATTTAAACACACAGCATGAAAAGAACAAGGTTCGTAGAGTAGAAGAATTGGTGGATCTGAAATTTAAGGCCTGCATATTTTTACTTTATTTGAATAATGATGCTCCACCAAGAAAAATCATGTCTCTAATATGTAATAATTAACTGTCAAAAGAATTGATTATTAGTAACACATTGAGCCCTCAGACATGTCCATAGCAATGGTTTTAGTTTGACAATTCTTTGACAAAACAATGCTTTCTATGACTTATCAATGTGGGCAAGAAATGCATCATCTGTTGATTTATCTTCCTTTCGTTCTTCTCCAAGTAATCTAAAGTTCCTTGATCTTGGTTTCACACAACTATGTTATCGAACTTTCTGATCATGTTTGTCACCTTACCTTTCAAGGTAACTACCGGAATCCAATTAGAGGTCATCAGTTAACTGTAAAGAACACAGTACTTCCATACCAAACAAAATGTTTCCTCGAAGTATAGACTTCTACAACAAAGCCAACAAATTATGCTGGTTATGAACCGCAACGGTTCTTAGTAAATTTTAACATTCAATCAAGAGAACAACATATCAGTAGATTTTGACATTCAAAGAAATTTCAGAATAGAAACAATTTGTCAGATCTACAAATCGTGATTACACGAAAACAAAATATCAGATTTAACAATATAGTGGCAGCTATCAAATCTAAAAAACACAGCGATGTAAGTGGGAGTTCGAACCGGCAAAGACATCCTTTTTTTGGTAGGGAAGAGGCATTAGAGCGATCGCTTACCTCGACAACACGAGTGGCGTGTCCGAACCCATGGCCCGTCACGTAATAAGCAAAAACGAGATGTTCCCGGGACGGTGAGAGTCTGCTACCACTATCCTCGATCGTCATGGCTCAGCGACTGAGCAAGAATGTGGCGAGATCTAGAAAAGTAAAAGAATACAGATCGAAAGAGATGGGCACTCGAGGAGGGCAGGCTAATTCATGAGATTTGAGATCGAGAAAGGGAAGATACAAACAATGGCAATGGCAATGGCAAGAGGTTATTACGACCTTCCCTATTGACTTAAGATACAGACAATGGCAATGGCGATAGCAAGGGGTTACTGCGACCTTCCTTCCCTATTGTCTGAAGGACAATGACAATGCCGATGGCAAGTGGCTACTAAGACCTTCCCTGCCGACTGACTGGGGAAGGAGATTTCATAATTAAAACCAGCTGGATATTTTAGGATACTAGTCCTAAAAATCTCACCAAAAGTCCGGTAAATTACAAAAAAACTCCCTAATAGCCTTTTAATATTTACATGCACTCCCTACGTAAATTTTTCTTTACATTTACTCCCTGATGAATTAAGTATAAAAGAATAAAAATTGAGTATATATTAGTGAAAATTGAGTATAAAAAAGTAAAACTTGAGTATAAAAGAGTGAAAATTGAGTACACAGATTTTTTAAGTGGTGGATGCAACCTTACATACTCAATTTTCTAATTTTTATACTCAACTTTTTCAAATAATACTCACCAAACTGTCTTGTCAATCTCATCAGGGACTGCATGCAAAGAAAATCTTATGTGGGGATTGCATGCAAAGTTGAATTAGCATGTGGGGAATTTATGAAAATTTCCCCCCAAAAGTCCACATTTATGATTTATCCACCCAAATAAATAATATTATTTTATTTTATCATTCATTTTTTTTTAATTATTTAAAATCTATCTAAGCAATCTGAGAATCTCTCCTCTTTTTTCTGATATTATTTTCCTTGTGTTTACATACTTAATTTTCTTTTGATTCTAGCGATTTTTAAATTGTCAACGTCTTTTTTTAATCACTTGAATCTTGTTGACTAAATTTTTTTTTAACCCATGTTTCTAATTCTTACTAGATTATACTACCGACCTTGATCACACGGATATTTTTCAATGATCCTCAAAAATAAATCCCAAAAATACCTCAACATTTGTGTCAGTAGTTGATCTCCATATTCTTCGTAGTCCCTATAAAATCATTTCAGCGCCAAATCAAATATTCTGTGTGAGAAGATAAATTCATAGACTTTTCCACCCTTAAATATTTCGACCCATAATCATCCGATTCAAATTTTTCATCAAATTCAATATAAATACTCTCTCAGCGAATGATAGAATCACAGTCTTCGATTTATCTCCATAATTTTTTACTGTGCACCAAGTCCTGGGCAACTGCGCTCTTTCTAGGTCATGTTCCATGTGAATCTTATTAGGGTTTCAAAATTACAAATATAATCTCATATTAAAAATACAAAAGAGAGATCATGGATGTTCCGAAAGGAATCGACGTCGACGGCGACGGCATGTCATCGAAGTTCAGCCCACGTGGATGCCGAAGGGAGGAGAGGAACGTCGTGCCCTGCGAGATCAACTAGTTGCCGGGGAGGCAACTAGTTGATTTGTTTGATTTTTGCTTGTATACTTTTGGACATATCATTGGGTTCTGTTTTATTGTGCTTTATTTTTGTATACGGTTGCTGCCATTTTTCTTTTTTGTTTTGTGACAGGACTGCCAGTTCAGAATGTTTCCATCTACTTACCAGCAGCCGTGTCAACAATTCCAACAAAATCAGCAACCAAATCAAAATTTCCAACATTCCTGTGAAAATTTTCAACAACCAAATCAGTTTTTTCAACCTAATTGTCAGCCAAGTCAATCAAATTTTCAACAGTTTCAGCATGGGCAGCCACCATTTCAGAATTTTGATCAACAGAGTCAGCAATTTCAGCTACCATGGCAACAGTTTCAGCCCCAGTTTGAGCAACCATTTCAACAATTTCAGCCATTATTCCAGAATTTTCAGTCCCCTTATCAACAAGATCAATCACTTTTTCGAGGATTTCAGCATTTTAACCAAAATTTCCAGCCCATGCAACTTCAGTGTTCACCACCACAAATTCAACCTCAGATACAAGAATTCCAGGGCTACAATTTTCAGCAATTTCCACCAAGTGGTGAACCAACTTTTCAGCAGTTTAATCAGTCTGTTCAACCATTTGATCAACCCCCACAGTCTCAATTTCTACAAATGTGTCAACAAGAGCTTCAAAACATCGAAAGGCAAATGAAACAAGTGGCTAATGATTTGAATCAGATAAAAGCCCAAAGAGCAGAACAATTAGCTTCTCAAGCTATTTTTAATTCTGAGAGCCCCGGAGTTGGTTTTATATCAGTTCAAGGTGACCCTAGTGCATGGCAAAGTCCTTCTTCAATTAATCTTGCAAATTTAGTAGTAGTAGAAGAAGAAGAATACATTAAAATCTGGGCACCTACAGCATGCATCCCTCCAGAGATTCCTACTAAAAATTCATTGCCAAATTTGCCAACTCAAGAAGAAGAAACTGGAGCTCCACAGGACCATTCTAGTCTTTTATTTTGTGATGATAGTGTTATTAGTGGTCCTAATTTTTCTGATACTGTTGTTGCAGATATTACAGGAGAAGCATGCAGAGGAGATGATTCCACAGGTGTAGGGGATTGCACTAAGCCCCAGGGACCACCACAAGATTTAGAGAACGAACCAGAAAGTGTAGGGACTTGCATGGTGGAAGCAAGCACCCAAGGATCACCAGTTGATTGTCCACCAGAACCTGAGGCTACAGAGGAGCTTGAGCATGACCAGGAGGAGACCACAGATACATCTACTATTATAGAACCTTCAGGTATTATCCAGCACGCTCAGGTAAGTATTTCTCCTCTTTGTTCAGAAAAATTCAGCGAGGTACCTAGTACTGATTTTATTGATTCTGATGAATTTATTGATATACCTTGTGTAGAAATTGTTTGTGAAAATCCAATAGAGGTACCAAACATTGATTTCATTGATCGTACTGCATTACTTGATACATCTCTTGTAAATATGGATAGCGAAATAATTTTAGAGGCACCCATAATTGATGTAGTTTGTTATGATGAATCTTTAGATACATCTTTTGTGAATATGGATAGTGAAATTTTTTTAGAAGTGCCTGAATTTGATGTTATTTATTTTGATGAATCTCTTGCTATGTCATATGCTGAGAATGAATGTGAAAGACTTTTGGAGATATCTGATATTGATTTGATTGGCTGTGACACATTGCATGATACACCCTGGATGGAAAATAACTGTGAAATTTCTATTGATTTGCCAGAAATTGATTCCTTTATTTGTGATGAGTTCCTGGATGCAACTTTTGTAGACAATAATTTTGAAAATTTCATTGAGATACCAGAATTTGATTTAATTGGACATGATGCAGTTTTGGATTCATTTTATGCAGAGACTGATATTATTTCATTTCTTTCTGACCCTGAACGCTTGAGAGAGGTATTACATTGTTTTGCAGGGTCCAGAAGACTCCAGGAGTGGGTGCTCCAACTGAACAGACTTCAACCTCCTGGAAGGACTTCTGAAAAGCATAAAGAAGGAGGAGATGATTTTACTCTAATTCAAAGCACTCCACATCTTACATGGATTCTGAACCTAAATCACCTGCGGTCACCGGAGCAAATTTTTGAAAAGTTCAAGTGTGGGGGAGTCCTAATTCTCCCAGCCACCCAGACACCTCCACTACCACGATGGAGGCTTCTTCTGGATCGACTCCGTCCACCCGAATAAAGGGGAGTTTATTTTTTCTTGCATTTTCTTTTATCGCATTTCTCACTTTTATGTTTTCTAGAGTAAATTGAATAAATAGACATTGTAAATATCATGTTTTTTCTTTTAGCACTTTTTCTTTCATGAGTAGAAATAAATGTATCCCTCTAGGTTATCTTATTGTCATTTTAGAGTCTTTTGAAAATAAATTAAATTTGATTGTTAAAACTTAGGATTTGAGCTTATGGATGAATTCTTGGATGCTTGAGTACTATTTAGCTTTAGATTCTTAATTGAGGATTTGAGATGGATTATTTTTACCTAGTGAGAATTAGCCTTATATTTGTGATACATACATGTTATCGTACTCTAGAACATGCTTAGGTTCTTTCAAACCATATTTCAATGATTGGATCACATCTATAGAAGCTCATCACTTTGTTTACCTTTCCATATCCATTTTAGAAAAAAAAAATCATGTTCATTCCATTTTTCTCTACTTATTTCTTACTCTTACCCTCACTTTTCTTTGGACTTGTTGTTTGATTTGTTTCTAATGTTATTTTGCTCGAGACGGACAAAGATTTAAGTGTGGGGGAGTGACTAAAGTTTTGGAATTATTTTGGAGCAAGGATGTATTTCATGACAAAAAGAATTTTTTTTTTTTGCCAAGTTGAAGCCAAAAGGTGCCAAGTGAGTTGAATTTGAATTCTAAAAATGAACAAGAGGATGGAAGCAATTGGAGATCTAGATTCCTTAACCTATTTTGAAGATCCAAGTGGCATGGTGTGACAATGAGAATTTTTTCTACAATGAGAATTTTTTCTGCAATGAGAAACAATGGCACGAAAATGCAAAAAGAAAGGAATTCTTGTGCTAAAGTGAAAAGAATGCTATGAAATTGTTTCGGCCACTCTTCTAGGAGCTAAATTGCAGCCATATATATTTTTGAAAGCAGTGCAGGGGGTTGCTGGAATTTGAAAAAAAAAAACAAAGCAAAACAGTTGGTGTCAACTAAAATTGAGTGTGCCATGGATGGAATTTGAATTTGTTGAGTTGAAATTCTCAAGTGAAGCATAGGAACTTCCCACTGTTATTTGAGGCTAATTGTTCAGAATAATCAAGGGAGTGCAAGGTCAAGAAAGTGAGCTGGAAATGCAGTTGGAAAAGAGAAAAATCAGAAATTAATTTGCCATAATGCAGTTTGGTATCAAGAAGAGGCTGAAAATTGGGTTTTGTATCATTTGATTGCAAATACTAACTGATGCTACTGGATTCGGGAAAGCTGATCACATCCTGAATAAAACCAGGAGGAGCTGCAGAAATCAGTGAGTTAGCAGCTGGGAAAAGAAAAAAAAATATAGAAAACAGATTGAAAAAGGAAGAAAAACAGAAAAAAAAGAAACAAGTTGATACAAGGGAGTTCGGCACCATTGAATTCAGTGAAGTTTCTTTCATCCAAATTGAAGATTTGTTCCACCATCATTCTGACCTTACAAGAGAGAAAGAAAGAAAGAAAAAAATCTGAGAAAAGAGTGAAAGAAGCAAGGTTGGCACGAAAAAGAGAAACTTGGCACATTAGACCAAGGAAGGGATTTTCATCCAAATCAAAGGAATTTATTCAAATTTCACTCCACCACATTTCGCATATCAATAGAGGACTGTCAAGATGGGGCAAAGCACATTGGAAACATTTTTGAGCAACCAAGTCCTCCACTCCATCAGTTTTTCCATTTTCTTGATTTTTATTCCATTTCTTGCCATTTTCCATGTTTTCATTTGTTTTTGTAGATGTTGATCCTATTCATGATTAATGGTAGAGATTAGACAATAAGCAAGCCTATGGTAGTGCATGAAACATGTGTGTGAGAGTGAGCTCCACTCCCATCATCAACTTAGAACTTAAGGAGAGAGCCACCAAAACTTCCCATGAAAGGCTATTGATTTAAATTCATCTCAATGACTCATGATAGATGAAAAGGCTAAGTTGTTGATTTAAGGACAAGATACTAATCCATAGAGCTTAGATTTATGAGAATTGACTGTTGGTGCAGAATGCACCCAAGTCAAACCTGTGTTTTGATATTGGCAAAAGGGTTCAAAAGTTAAGGGTTAATTGGTGTCTAACAAGGTTCTTGAGTGTACAGGAAAAGCCCTAGCGAAGGAATGCTAGACACTGGCGAAGGACTGCCAGAATGGACAAAGCCCTAGCGAAGAAATGCTAGGCACTGGCGAAGGACTGCCAGAAGAAAAGACCTAGCGAAGGGCTGCTAGGCACCAAGCGAAGGGCAGCTTGGTACCTCAAGACCTGGCGAAGGACTGCTGGGCAAAAGTCCAACTGGAGGAGCCGGTTGGCACCAGGTAAATTCTCCCGAGAGGAGTAGGTGAGGACGCGTTCCCCTTGAGGGAACATTAGGCGTCGGTTTGACCTAGGGCTCCATTTTGGAGACTAAAGTCAGAACCAAGACAGCTAAGGCTGTATAACCTATTATTTTATTGTTTTATTGTGTTTTGGACTAACCCTGGATGCAGGACCTAAGGAACGAGTGTCTGCAGCTCAGAATGCCTCAAAGGAATGAGGCAACCGCTGACCAGGGCGCCCGGAGTGTCCCGGGCGCCCCCATGGTGAACACAAAACACAACAAGACAAGAAAGACTTCGACAGTACATACCCAGGGCACCCCCGCTGTCCCGGGCGCCCCCATAGCGAACCAACTCAGCCGCGTCTGCGCTACACGCCCAGGGCGCCCCCGCTGTCCCGGGCGCCCCCAGCCAGACTTACCGAGGAGAGCTCAGCGCTGCAGATAAGGCTTTGACCGGTCAATGCGGGCGCCTCGAGTCATCCGGGCGCCCCGGTCAAACCGGATCCCGAGGATAAGGGGATCAGACGGCGACCGAGCAACAACTAGATCTGCTGCCACGTGGGGGGGCGCCCCCATCGACCAGGGCGCCCCCAGGCCCTATATAAAGGGCCCTCGACCTCCTTCTTCAGATCATCAATCACTGCGACACTTCTGCGCTCTTCTGCTTCCGCGACACGCTCCAGAAATCTTCCAACTCGAGCTGACGACGTCCCGCTGCTCCGAAACTTCGATCTACACCGGACGTCGGTAACGAAGAGCTGTATTTAAAGTTTACTAAACTGTTCTTGTTATTATCTTTCCTGTAAACTTTTACGAACTTATAGAATTGCCCGCAGAAAACGGTCAACGACCGTGGGCCTTGGAGTAGGAGTCGACCCAGGCTCCGAACCAAGTAAAACGACCGTGTTAGCGTTGTTTTTGCTCTGTTTTATTCCGCTGCGCACTTACTCTTTTTAAATCCGAACGAATTGCGACATTCACCCCCCCTCTCTCGCATTTCTCGATCCAACAAGTGGTATCAGAGCAGGGAATTCAAACTTGGTGCAACCACCAGTTTGAAAATTTTTCGGATTTCTTTCGTTTTTCTCTCTCAATTTTTTTTTAAATTTTCGTTCGAATTTTTCTTTCAATGTTGGTGCAACACCCCTTGAAATTATTTTTATTTCTTTTCTTCCCGCACTACTAATCCAAGACCAAGTCTTGGAATATTCTTGTTTTTTTTAATTTCAGAACAAATGGCCATCTAAGAAGGTTTTAGCACCGCCAGACCTCCACTTTTCAGTGGAGAAGACTTTCCTTACTGGAAAAGTCGAATGGAGGTCCACCTGAAAACCTAGGTGGATATGTGGATAATCATCCAGTCTGGACTGATGATTCCCACAAATGCTGATGGCGTACCACAAAACTACTCAGAGTGGGACACTGCCCTCAAACGCAAAATTGAAGCTGACGCCAAGGCAACTCAGACTCTTCAATGCGGACTGACAAAAGAGGAGCTGAACCGCGTAGGCCCATTCAACAGTGCCAAGGAGCTATGGGCTAAACTGATCGAGCTCCACGAAGGAACTTCAGATACAAGGATCAGCAAACGGGACCTGCTACTGAACAAGCTCTTCACTATCAAAATGGCAGATAACGAGACAGCAGCCCAGCTCCATGCCAGAATCCAGGAATTGATGAACGGTCTTCACGCAATAGGTCACCAGGTTCAAAATCGTGATCTTATAAGGTATGCCTTAAACGCGTTCCCTAGGACCACCTTGTGGGCATCTATGGTAGATGCATACAAGGTCTCTAGAGATCTTTCAAAAATTAAGTTAGATGAGTTATTCTCTGAACTTGAACTGCATGAACAAACTAACTGCAATTTGGCCGAGAAAAGTATAGCTTTCTTTGCAGGGAAAACAGGGAAGAATGACTAAGAAGAAAACTCAAGTTGAACCCGAGTCTACCTCAGATTCAGAAACAGAAGATCAAGAAGAAGATCAATCTGAACTGGTCCGGCTAGCTCGAAGCTACTACAAAAAGTTGAAGAACCAAACCAACACACGGAGAACAAGCCGAAGAAAGGATGAACCAGCTGAATCAGCAACTGACAAACACAAGCCCAACGTAACCTGCTACGAATGCAAGAAGAAGGGTCACTACAAGACTGAGTGTCCAAGTCTAAAGGAGTCCAAAAAGACCAGAAAGAAGAAGGCACTCCAAGCAACCTGGGACGAGTCTTCCTCAGAAGAAGAAGAAGAAGCACCCCAGTCCAATCTTCTAGCCCTGACCGCTTCGGATCAAATCGAGACTGACTCAGACTCAGACCGGGACGACGGCAAGCTGACATTTTCCGACGACGGCGAAATAAGGGTAACGGGTTTTTCGAAATTACAATTGAATTCGCTTATTTCCTATCTATCCCGAGATTTGGCGAAAGCCAAACTCCGAATCGAGTCCCTCAGACAGGAAGTAAAACTCCTGAAAGAGGGAGCTGATTCTAAATCCTTAACTGAGAAACTTCAGGAAGGAACCCCTGATCAAGTTGAAAAACTTGAATCAGAGAATTCCTCCCTGAAAACTCAAGTTAAGGACTTAAGAACAGCTTTAGAACGATTCACTTCTGGTTCCAAGAATCTTGATCTGATTCTGGGAAAACAGAAGTCTGTTCTAAACCGATCCGGACTTGGCTATAGAACCAAATCTCGGCAAAGATCTTACTTTGCTGTACTGAACCAGTCAAGACCTAAGGTTCAGGCATGGGTGCCAAAACGGTGCCTGACTAAACCAACTGGTTCAAATCAATTTTGGATCCCCAAGGACAAGATTCACATCTTGCCTAACCCATACAGAGGCTTTAGTCCAGGGGGAGCCAAAATCAAAACAATTTTTATAATTAGATAATTTTTTTCTAATTGATTGATTGTTTGTTTATTTAATTTTTACAAATTGTCATGCTTAGATTTATGGAATACTTAGATTTAAGGACTAGATTACTTGAAACTTGAAAACATAGTATTGGGAGGAGGTGAGATGATAGTACGTTGGGGAAACCAACTCTAATAAGATCAAGTCTACTTGGTCTCTTTAGACTGGTGAAACCAGCCGAAGCTACCGATCCAAGACCCAAGCTAGTTAGACCAGAAAATGACCTAATTTAATTTGAAAATGAAATTTCATTAAAAGGCTTTGTCAAGGAAAGGGTGGATGATCCCATAAGGCTACGGCCAAAGAAGGCCTAGTGCCTCGCCAAGACCTGGAAGCCAATTTCTGAAATTCAAATTCAAATTATCTTTTGTCAAATTCGAATCTAACTCAAATTTCAAATAATTATAGATTCTAATCTGTTTTCAAAACTTATTTCTTTTTAAAAATCACTTAATCTATTTTTTCAAAATTTCTAAACTTATTTGTTTTCAAATCTGTTTTCAAAACTAAAATAACATTTTCAAAATAAATTAAAATTCTTTTTCAAAATTAATTTTTACCCTCAAACCTGTCTCACAAAAACCTTAAGGTTAACGTGTTTGAAAACCCTAGACTGGGATGAGACAGACTAGGAAGTGAAACTCAATTTAAGCTATCCCAACTCAAATTGGATCCAAATCACCGAAAATCCTTTATGTGTAGGAACATAAAGATTTGGACCAATGGATGTTAGATAGCGGATGCTCCAGACACATGACTGGAGACAAATTGAAGTTCACCAAACTCAAGTTCAAAAACCTGGGCTCAGTGGCATTTGGAAATAATGCTACACTCAAGGTAATTGGGTCAGGTAATATTGAACTTAAATCTAATTTCATTATTAAGAAAGTTCTATTGGTTGAAGACTTTAGTTTTAACCTACTTAGCATAAGTCAGTTATGTGACTCTGGTTATTTAGTTACCTTCAACAATTCTAACTGCCTGATTAGAAATGCACAAGACTCAGAAATCATACTTAAGGGCACTAGGAAAAATAATGTATATACTATAAGTCTTCCCCTTATACCCAAATGCATGTTAACACAGTTAGAACAATCAAAACTCTGGCATAGGAGATTAGGTCATTGCAATCTAAGAACTATCTCAAAAATTACCCAACTTGGCTTAATCAAAGGTGTCCCTAAAATTAAGAATAATGAAAACCTAATATGTGAATCCTGTAATCAAGGCAAACAAACCAAGTCTAGTCACAAATTGATCCAATCTGATCAAACCCAAACCACACTTGAGCTCCTACACCTTGACCTATTTGATTCACATGGAGCCAAGTCACTAAGTGGAAACCGATACTGCTTAGTGATAATTGATGACTACTCTAGGTTCACTTGGGTCAGGTTTCTAAAGACCAAAGATGAAACCCTGAACCTATTTAACAACTTTTGTAAATTGATTGAAAATCAAAATGATACCAAAATCAAAAGACTTAGGTCTGACCACGGGGGAGAATTCGAGAATCAAAGATTCGAAGAATTCTGTAAAGTAAATGGATATAAACACGAATTTTCGTGTCCTAGAACCCCCAACAAAATGCATAGTAGAAAGAAAGAATAGAACCTTACAGGAAGCTGCTAGGGCTATGCTCAATGAATTTGACCTACCTAACCACTACTGGGCAGAAGCAATTAGCACAGCTTGCTATATCCAAAATAGGATTCTGCTTAATAAAAGGTTAAATAAAACACCCTATGAACTTTACTACCATAGACTTCCAAACCTACACTATCTTAGAGTCTTTGGATGCAAAGTCCATATTCTTAATACCAAAGACTATCTTGGAAAATTCCAATCCAAGTCAAACCCAGGTATCTTTGTAGGGTACTCTACAACAAGTAGAGCTTATAGAGTCTACAACAAAATAACTAAGAAAATTGAAGAAACAACCAACTTAATATTTGATGAAGAAACTAACCCAAAATCTGATAATTCTGACTTAGCTTCACCAAATACTGATCAAGAAGATAACTCTGAAACCCTAACTGAACCCTTTAATGAATTAACAATTGAACCAAGTTCTGAATCAGTTGAACCAACCAATGAACCCAGAATTGAACCTATTGGACCAGCTGGACCTGAAGCTGAGCCAAGTACTAGAAAAACCAAGAAACCCAGACTCAGTCACCCAACTGACCAAATTGTAGGTGATCCAACCTTAGGAGTCAGAACTAGAGCTTCCTATAGAAATCTTAGTCAAATAGCCATGATTTCAAAGATTGAACCTAAGACTATTGAGGAAGCCCTACCTGATCCTGACTGGATCTTAGCCATGCAAGAAGAGCTAGCCCAATTTGAGAGAAACCAAGTCTGGGAGTTAGTACCTAAACCTAAGGGCAAATCCGTAATTGACACTAAGTGGGTATTTAGGAATAAGTTAAACGATCAAGGTGAAATAGTCCTTAAGCATGTAGACTCCAAGTCCAACCTAGCTGACATATTCACTAAACCCCTACCTGAATCTGAGTTTAGCTCACTAAGAAGGCAGTTAGGGTTGTGCTTAGTAGAATAGGATCATTTATTTTTTTTGCTTTAAAATGTTTCAAATTGATTTTAAAATGTCTTAAATTGATCTTAATATGTCTTAATTGATTTTAAAATGTCTTCTTTGTTAAAAATGTTTTACTTGATTTTAAAAATTTTTTTTACTTAGTTTTATTTCAAAAAACTACCCCCCTTCAAAACTAGGGTTTTCTTCGAAATGGAATTAGCCTAGGCTCTAACCCTAGAACTGCATGCACCTATAACCTAGAAGCCAGCATCTCACAAGCACCTTAGGGTACCTTGAGTGATAACCTAGAAAGAGTTGAGATGCTTAGGTCTTTGCCTCAATTCAAGATGCTTTAAAGTCAGTGCATCGGGCAGTAATTGGGGCACTAAAATGAACAGCCAATCAGGTTAAGTGTCAAGTTTAGACAATCTAACTTGAACAATGCACTTAACTTGACTAACCCTAGCGAAAACTACTGTTTATAACAGTTAGTAAGTAGCTAAATGGGTTAGACAGGTCCCTAAAAGATTTAACCAGACTTAGGTCCTAGTTTTGTTTCAGTACAGCAAATGCTTTATTTAATTATTGCAAATATTTCTTCTGCATTTTTTTTGATATATGTCAAAGGGGGGAAGGTGGAAAGGAAAGAGGGAACCCAAAAAGTTTTTTTCAAATGTTTTCCTTTATTCAAAAAGTTTAACATCAAAGTTAGAAATTCAAAGCTCAAATTTATCCTGTAAAAATTTCTAAGCTTAAAGCTTAATTTTTTGCTTAAAATTTCTAACTCTGAAGTGTTATTAATTTTTTGCTCAAAATTTTCCCTGAAAAATTTTCTAAATCTGAAAAAGTTTCCAAGTCTCGAATCTTTCTAAGTATGAA